>CM060106.1:59938851-59951351 GCA_030522415.1 Channallabes apus | reverse complement strand
GGCACATGCTCAGAATCTTTACATGGCAAAGATTTTTATTTAAAAAAAGATATACTTGTTTGTGATGATAAAAAGTATCTTGTGATGATAAATTACAATGTTTTGAGATTTTTAAACAATAATGAGGAACAACATTTAGACCACACACACTAGGGCTGTCTTTTTATCCCACAATTCAGAGTTAAATGAAGGCTATTTCACACGGCCCCAATAAACTGACATAATGGCTTAAACATGCAGTGACAACAAACATGGAATGAATTATGCAGCCATCAATCTGGACCAGGACAATTTCACTTTTACTATATAGTTGGTACCTGCTAGGTGTTGTATAGTTCATATTTGCTCGGCCAGAATATTTTAAGCCACCAAAATAACGTTTTATTGATAAACTGCGCAGCTTTGGCCAGTGTGAACACTCCCGTTAGTAACGAGGTGAATAAGGAGCTAAACTTCAGCCGCGGAATGAGACGCTGCGCAATAAGGAGCCAAACAAATCGGAAGCTGCGAATAAGGAGCTAAACTTCAGCCTCGTGTGCTTAGGGGCATCATATCTTTCACTAGAAAGTTAGAAACGGCCCTGGTTATATCCTTGCTCCTTTTGAAACACCTTTCATAAGGTGTAACGGCCACGAAAGACGACACGATGGATATCTGCTTTGCTACAGCCCCACTGCTAGTTGACGGAGTAGCATCGGGCCGCATGTTCATGCTCTCAGTGTGGTCGTGTGGGTGATGCGTTCATATAACGGAGTTCGTGCTACCTTTTTTACCATACCACTTTATTTCTAAAGCACTTTAAAACAACAACAAAGCTGACCAAAGTGCTGTCGACAATTTCACCATCTTTGGATAATAACTCGAGGTTAGATTCACTTTCGTCGCTGCTTCCACTCTTTTTTTTTTTGTCGTCCTGGTGTCAAGTTTGCTTCGCAAAGTGCGGTAGGAAATTAACTTTGACCTGCACGGCACGCGCAAGCTGCACACTGATTGGTTGTTGTCGTATTGTTCTGCTGTGCGATTGGCTCTTAGATTAATCCATATCGAGCAAAAAATGTCTAGAGCTTTTCATCGTTTTTAAAATCAAATAAATCACGATTCGATATGATATCGTTTATCGGCCCGCCTGTGTGGTGTTTGAAGTCAGCCTGTGTGGTGTTTGAGGTCAGCCTGTGTGGTGTTTGAGGTCAGCCTGTGTGGTGTTTGAGGTCAGCCTGTGTGGTGTTTGAGGTCAGCCTGTGTGGTGTTTGAAGTCAGCCTGTGTGGTGTTTGAGGTCAGCCTGTGTGGTGTTTGAGGTCAGCCTGTGTGGTGTTTGAGGTCAGCCTGTGTGGTGTTTGAGGTCAGCCTGTGTGGTGTTTGAGGTCAGTCTGTGTGGTGTTTGAGGTGTTTGAAGTCAGTCTGTGTGGTGTTTGAGGTCAGCCTGTGTGGTGTTTGAGGTCAGCCTGTGTGGTGTTTGAAGTCAGTCTGTGTGGTGTTTGAAGTCAGTCTGTGTGGTGTTTGAGGTGTTTGAAGTCAGCCTGTGTGGTGTTTGAGGTGTTTGAGGTCAGTCTGTGTGGTGTTTGAGGTGTTTGAAGTCAGTCTGTGTGGTGTTTGAGGTGTTTGAAGTCAGTCTGTGTGGTGTTTGAGGTGTTTGAAGTCAGTCTGTGTGGTGTTTGAGGTGTTTGAAGTCAGTCTGTGTGGTGTTTGAAGTCAGTCTGTGTGGTGTTTGAAGTCAGTCTGTGTGGTGTTTGAGGTGTTTGAAGTCAGTCTGTGTGGTGTTTGAGGTGTTTGAAGTCAGTCTGTGTGGTGTTTGAGGTGTTTGAAGTCAGTCTGTGTGGTGTTTGAGGTGTTTGAAGTCAGTCTGTGTGGTGTTTGAGGTGTTTGAAGTCAGTCTGTGTGGTGTTTGAGGTGTTTGAAGGCAGTCTGTGTGGTGTTTGAGGTGTTTGAAGGCAGTCTGTGTGTTGTTTGAGGTGTTTGAAGTCAGCCTGTGTGGTGTTTGAGGTCAGTCTGTGTGGTGTTTGAGGTCAGTCTGTGTGGTGTTTGAGGTCAGTCTGTGTGGTGTTTGAGGTGTTTGAAGGCAGCCTGTGTGGTGTTTGAAGTCAGCCTGTGTGGTGTTTGAAGTCAGTCTGTGTGGTGTTTGAAGTCAGTCTGTGTGGTGTTTGAAGTCAGTCTGTGTGGTGTTTGAAGTCAGTCTGTGTGGTGTTTGAAGTCAGTCTGTGTGGTGTTTGAAGTCAGTCTGTGTGGTGTTTGAAGTCAGCCTGTGTGGTGTTTGAGGTGTTTGAAGTCAGTCTGTGTGGTGTTTGAAGTCAGCCTGTGTGGTGTTTGAGGTGTTTGAAGTCAGTCTGTGTGGTGTTTGAAGTCAGTCTGTGTGGTGTTTGAAGTCAGTCTGTGTGGTGTTTGAAGTCAGTCTGTGAGGTGTTTGAAGTCAGTCTGTGAGGTGTTTGAAGTCAGTCTGTGAGGTGTTTGAGGTCAGCCTGTGTGGTGTTTGAGGTGTTTGAAGTCAGTCTGTGTGGTGTTTGAGGTCAGTCTGTGTGGTGTTTGAGGTGTTTGAAGTCAGTCTGTGTGGTGTTTGAAGTCAGTCTGTGTGGTGTTTGAAGTCAGTCTGTGTGGTGTGAGGTGTTTGAAGTCAGTCTGTGTGGTGTTTGAAGTCAGTCTGTGTGGTGTTTGAAGTCAGTCTGTGTGGTGTTTGAAGTCAGTCTGTGTGGTGTTTGAGGTGTTTGAAGTCAGTCTGTGTGGTGTTTGAGGTGTTTGAAGTCAGTCTGTGTGGTGTTTGAGGTGTTTGAAGTCAGTCTGTGTGGTGTTTGAAGTGTTTGAAGTCAGTCTGTGTGGTGTTTGAAGTCAGTCTGTGTGGTGTTTGAAGTCAGTCTGTGTGGTGTTTGAGGTGTTTGAAGTCAGCCTGTGTGGTGTTTGAGGTGTTTGAAGTCAGCCTGTGTGGTGTTTGAAGTCAGTCTGTGTGGTGTTTGAAGTCAGTCTGTGTGGTGTTTGAAGTCAGTCTGTGTGGTGTTTGAGGTGTTTGAAGGCAGTCTGTGTGGTGTTTGAGGTGTTTGAAGTCAGTCTGTGTGGTGTTTGAGGTGTTTGAAGTCAGTCTGTGTGGTGTTTGAGGTGTTTGAAGGCAGTCTGTGTGGTGTTTGAGGTGTTTGAAGGCAGTCTGTGTGTTGTTTGAGGTGTTTGAAGTCAGCCTGTGTGGTGTTTGAGGTCAGTCTGTGTGGTGTTTGAGGTCAGTCTGTGTGGTGTTTGAGGTCAGTCTGTGTGGTGTTTGAGGTCAGTCTGTGTGGTGTTTGAGGTGTTTGAAGGCAGCCTGTGTGGTGTTTGAAGTCAGCCTGTGTGGTGTTTGAAGTCAGTCTGTGTGGTGTTTGAAGTCAGTCTGTGTGGTGTTTGAAGTCAGTCTGTGTGGTGTTTGAAGTCAGTCTGTGTGGTGTTTGAAGTCAGTCTGTGTGGTGTTTGAAGTCAGCCTGTGTGGTGTTTGAGGTGTTTGAAGTCAGTCTGTGTGGTGTTTGAAGTCAGTCTGTGTGGTGTTTGAGGTGTTTGAAGTCAGCCTGTGTGGTGTTTGAGGTGTTTGAAGTCAGTCTGTGTGGTGTTTGAAGTCAGTCTGTGTGGTGTTTGAAGTCAGTCTGTGAGGTGTTTGAAGTCAGTCTGTGAGGTGTTTGAAGTCAGTCTGTGAGGTGTTTGAAGTCAGTATGTGAGGTGTTTGAGGTCAGCCTGTGTGGTGTTTGAGGTGTTTGAAGTCAGTCTGTGTGGTGTTTGAGGTCAGTCTGTGTGGTGTTTGAGGTGTTTGAAGTCAGTCTGTGTGGTGTTTGAAGTCAGTCTGTGTGGTGTGAGGTGTTTGAAGTCAGTCTGTGTGGTGTTTGAAGTCAGTCTGTGTGGTGTTTGAAGTCAGTCTGTGTGGTGTTTGAAGTCAGTCTGTGTGGTGTTTGAGGTGTTTGAAGTCAGTCTGTGTGGTGTTTGAGGTGTTTGAAGTCAGTCTGTGTGGTGTTTGAGGTGTTTGAAGTCAGTCTGTGTGGTGTTTGAAGTGTTTGAAGTCAGTCTGTGTGGTGTTTGAAGTCAGTCTGTGTGGTGTTTGAAGTCAGTCTGTGTGGTGTTTGAGGTGTTTGAAGTCAGCCTGTGTGGTGTTTGAGGTGTTTGAAGTCAGCCTGTGTGGTGTTTGAAGTCAGTCTGTGTGGTGTTTGAAGTCAGTCTGTGTGGTGTTTGAAGTCAGTCTGTGTGGTGTTTGAGGTGTTTGAAGTCAGTCTGTGTGGTGTTTGAGGTGTTTGAAGGCAGTCTGTGTGGTGTTTGAGGTCAGCCTGTGTGGTGTTTGAGGTCAGCCTGTGTGGTGTTTGAGGTGTTTGAAGTCAGTCTGTGTGGTGTTTGAAGTCAGTCTGTGTGGTGTTTGAGGTCAGTCTGTGTGGTGTTTGAGGTGTTTGAAGTCAGTCTGTGTGGTGTTTGAGGTGTTTGAAGTCAGTCTGTGTGGTGTTTGAAGTCAGCCTGTGTGGTGTTTGAGGTGTTTGAAGTCAGTCTGTGAGGTGTTTGAGGTTAAAGTTTGTATGTAATCCGTCACTGAGCGGCAGTTTATAAACTCCAGAACTGTGTACAGAGTTACAGAGGAGCTGTACTGACATGTCCAGGAAACTTTCTCTCACTCGCTCGCGCGCGCACACACACACACACACACACACACACACACACACACACCTGTAAGATAAGACATTTGAAATGTAACTTACATTGATCACTTCAGTCTCTAAAGCTCCGAGATGCGGCTTCTGCCACGGGTCCGCGAACTGCGCGAGAGGCATCTTCACTTACTTACTTTACACACACACACACACACACACACACACACTACAGGGAGTAAATCCTTAAACGCGGGCGCGGTGGTGTTTACTCTGGTCCTGACTCTTCACCTCAGTCTCTCACTGCGCGCTCGATCACTTCCGGATCACTAAATTCCTCAAAAGTGAAAAAACTTTTCGGAGCCAAACTCTTTCTACCGCCGCAATCACTCACTTCCGGTTTCAGTCAGGGGGGAAATGGCGCCCCCTGCCTCACCTGAACGTCAGCGCGCCGCGAAGAGTCACGTGATGCTGACGTCACTCAGGAGCGGGAAGCCTGCATTCCCTTTGGTCAGAAAACCAGCAGCAGATACACAGCGCTCTCCACACAGCGTTATTATTATTAAGTGTGTCTATGAAATAGACCACTTATTACTATTCGTCTGAAAACTTTGGACCCTCCCACGCCGGAGAGCTTTGGTCCGACGGCCACGAATCATACACCATCGCGTCCGGCTCGATCGGGAGAGCTTATGGAACATCGGCTCGCGAAGCGATCCGACGCACCGTTTGCCCGCAATTCCCAAAAAACTGATTTCGAAAATGAAAAACGTATTTATTATTAAGTGTGTCTATGAAATAGACCACTTATTACTATTCGTCTGAAAACTTTGGACCCTCCCACGCCGGAGAGCTTTGGTCCGACGGCCACGAATCATACACCATCGCGTCCGGCTCGATCGGGAGAGCTTATGGAACATCGGCTCGCGAAGCGATCCGACGCACCGTTTGCCCGCAATTCCCAAAAAACTGATTTCGAAAATGAAAAACGTATTTATTATTCTTTTTATTATTATTATTAAGTGTGTCTATGAAATAGACCACTTATTACTATTCGTCTGAAAACTTTGGACCCTCCCACGCCGGAGAGCTTTGGTCCGACGGCCACGAATCATACACCATCGCGTCCGGCTCGATCGGGAGAGCTTATGGAACATCGGCTCGCGAAGCGATCCGACGCACCGTTTGCCCGCAATTCCCAAAAAACTGATTTCGAAAATGAAAAACGTATTTATTATTCTTTTTATTATTATTATTAAGTGTGTCTATGGAATAGACACACTTATTACTATTCGTCTGAAAACTTTGGACGCTCCCACGCCGGAGAGCTTTGGTCCGACGGCCACGAATCATACACCATCGCGTCCGGCTCGATCGGGAGAGCTTATGGAACATCGGCTCCCGAAGCGATCCGACGCACCGTTTGCCCGCAATTCCCAAAAAACTGATTTCCAAAATGAAAAACGTATTTATTATTCTTTTTATTATTATTATTATTAGTGGTGCTTGAAAAGCATCACTACTACTATCTTGCAAACTTATTATTATTTTTTTTTTTATTCTTATTCTTTTTCTTTATCTTCTTCCGTCAAAAGTTCGGCGCGTAACTAGTCCCGCACCGTTTGTCGTAGAACCATGAGTGGGGTGTCAAATCGTGCGGCCCGATCGGGAATGGGGTGCTATGACTTTTCTAAGGGGTGGGTGGTTAATTGCCCCCGCAGGGGGCAATTAATCACCCCGAAAATCCCATAGACTTAACATTGAGGCCAACTTTGACGGTTTCTAGCGCAGAGAGGCAGTTTTGTAGAAACATGAAATTCACCACATTTGAGGGGGTTTGCACCCTGTGTCAGAGCATAGCCCGCACAAGGGTATAAGTTCTACCCCCGGGGCAGGAGAGGTCCCCAAATTTGCCCCATTGACTTATAATGGGGAATTTATCGAATAATTAGTTTGTCGCAGACCCATGAATGAGGTGTCAAACCGTTCGGCTGGTTCAGGGATGGAGTGCTATGCCTTTTCTGAGGGGCTGGGCGCTTAATTGCCCCCGCAGGGGGCAATTAAACGCTCATAGACTTAACATATTAACCGCTATTCCCGCACCGTTTGTCATACACCCATGAATGAGGTGCCATATCGTGCGGATTATCCGGGAGGGGTGTCCTGTGACCTGTCTGAGGGGCTGGGCGGTTAATTGCCCCCGCAGGGGGCAATTAATCGCTATTCCAGCACCGTTTGTCGTAGACCCTTGAATGAGGTGTCAAACCGTTCGCCTCAGTCGGGAATGGGGTTGTATGACACTACTGAGGGCGGGCGGTTAATTGCCCCCGCAGGGGGCAATTAACTGCTAGAACAACACCGTATGTCGTAGGCCCATGAATGAGGTGTCATATCGTGCGTCTTATCCGGCAGGGGTGTGCCGTGATCTCTCTGAGGGGCTGGACTGTTAATTGCCCCAGCAGGGGGCAATTAATCCCTGGTCCCTCACCGTTTGTCGTAGACCCTTGAATGAGGTGTCATATCGTGCGTCTTATCCGGGAGGGGTGTGCAGTGACCTGTCTGAGGGGCTGGGGGGTTAATTGCCCCCGCAGGGGGCAATTAATCGCTATTCCAGCACCGTTTGTCGTAGACCCTTGAATGAGGTGTCAAACCGTTCGCCTCAGTCGGGAATGGGGTTGTATGACACTACTGAGGGCGGGCGGTTAATTGCCCCCGCAAGGGGCAATTAACTGCTAGAACAACACCGTATGTCGTAGGCCCATGAATGAGGTGTCATATCGTGCGTCTTATCCGGCAGGGGTGTGCCGTGATCTCTCTGAGGGGCTGGACTGTTAATTGCCCCAGCAGGGGGCAATTAACCGCTGGTCCCTCACCGTTTGTCGTAGACCCTTGACTGAGGTGTCATATCGTGCGTCTTATCCGGGAGGGGTGTGCAGTGACCTCTCTTAGGGGCTGGGCGGTTAATTGACCCCGCAGGGGGCAATTAACCGCTCATAGACTTGACATTAATTAAACTTTGCTTTGCGCACTTAACATGATTACCATGTCCCTATCATGGAGTTAAGCTGATTAGCTAGCCTCGTGTTAACTTGCCACGTCAAGCACCACTCACATTTTCTTCAGGAAATGTACCTCTCTAGTTATTATTATTCTTCTTCCGCCTAAAATTTTGAAACGTTTCTCGTCCCGCAGTTTTGAGAAAACCTACACGTATGTTACATCGTTTCGTGCGGCCCGATCGGGAATGGTGTGCTATGACTTTTCTAAGGGGTTCATCACGCGGTTTTCCCGAAATTCCCAAAAAAGTACCCCATTTTTCCCCATTCATCTCTATGGAATTTTTTATTTGACAGGTTGTAGCGCAGAGAGGGATTTTTGTAGAAACGTGAAATTCGCCAGATTTGAAGAGGTTTGCACCCTGTGTCAGGGGATACCCCGAACGAGGGGATAAGTTTTACCCCCGGGGCAATAGAGGTCTTCACAATTGCCCCATAGACTTTGAATGGGGAATTTTTTCGAATAATTAGTTTGTCGTTGACCCACGAATGAGGTGTCAAACCGTTCGCCTGATTTGGCAATGGGGTGCTATGACTTTTCTGAGGGGCTGGGCGGTTAATTGCCCCCGCAGGGGGCAATTAACCGCTCATAGACTTAGCATTGAGACCAACTTTGAATGTTTGTCGTAGACCCATGACTGCCGTGTCAAATCGTGCGGCTTATCTGGGAGAGGAGGTGCTATGACATTTCTAAGGTCTGGGCGGTTAATTCCCCCCGCAGGGGGCAATTAAACTCTCATAGACTTGACATTTTAGCCGCTAGTCCCGCACCGTTTGTGATACACCCATGAATGAGGTGTGATATCGTGCGGGTTATCCGGGAGGGGTGTGCAGTGACCTCTCTGAGGGGCTAGGCTGTTAATTGCCCCAGCAGGGGGCAATTAACTGCTAGTCCCTCACCGTTCGTCGTAGACCCTTGAATGAGGTGTCATATCGTGCGTCTTATCCGGGAGGGACGTGCAGTGACCTGTCTGAGGGGCTGGGCTGTTAATTGCCCCAGCAGGGGGCAATTAACCGCTAGTCCAGCACCATTTGTCGTAGACCTTTGAATGAGGTGTCATATCGTGCGTCTTATCCGGGAGGGATGTGCAGTGACCTGTCTGAGGGGCTGGGCTGTTAATTGCCCCAGCAGGGGGCAATTAACCGCTAGTCCAGCACCATTTGTCGTAGACCTTTGAATGAGGTGTCAAACCGTTCGCCTCATTCGGGCATGGAGTGCTATGCCGTTTCTGAGGCGTGGACAGTTACTTGCCCCCGCGCGGGGCAATTAACCACTAGTCAAACACCATTTGTCGTTGACCCATGAATGAGTTGTCAAATCGTGCGGCTTATCCGGGGATGGGGTGGTATGGCTTTTGTTGGTTGCATGCTGTGTCATCACCGACCCGGCACGCGCATAGACACACTTAAAATTTCTTCAGGAATTTTCCCCCCTCTAGTTATTATTATTCTTCTTCCGCCTAAAATTTTGAAACGTTTCTCGTCCCGCAGTTTTGAGAAAACCTACACGTATGTTACATCGTTTCGTGCGGCCCGATCGGGAATGGTGTGCTATGACTTTTCTAAGGGGTTCATCACGCGGTATTCCCGAAATTCCCAAAAAAGTACCCAAATTTTCCCCATTCATCTCTATGGAATTTCTTTTTTTACAGCTTGTAGCGCAGAGAGGGAATTTTGTAGACACGTGCAATTCACCAGGTTTGAAGAGGTTTGCATCCTGTGTCAGAGGATACCCCGAACGAGGGGATAAGTTGTACCCCCGGGGCAAGAGTGGTCTTCACAATTGCCCCATAGACTTTGAATGGGGAATTTTTTCGAATAATTAGTTTGTCGTTGATCCACGAATGAGGTGTCAAACCGTTCGCCTGTTTCGGCAATGGGGTGCTATGACTTTTCTGAGGGGCTGGGCGGTTAATTGCCCCCGCAGGGGGCAATTAATCGCTCATAGACTTAACATTTTAACCGCTATTCGCGCACCGTTTGTCATACTCACATGAATGAGGTGTGCTATCGTGCGGGTTCTCGGGGGTGGGGTGCTATGACTTTGCTCAGGGCTGGGCGGTCAATTGCCCCCGCAGGGGGCAATTGATCGCTCATAGACTTAACATTGAGATCAGCTTTGACTCTGTATTTTGTAGGCCCATGAATGAGGTGTCAAACCGTTCGCCTCGTTCGGGCATGGGGTTATATGATACTACGGAAGGCGGGCGGTTAATTGCCCCCACAGGGGGCAATTAACCGCCGGCCCCTCACCTTTCGTCGTAGAGCCTTGAATGAGGTGTCATATCGTGCGTCTTATCCGGGAGGGGTGTGCAGTGACCTCTCTGAGGGGCTGGGCTGTTAATTGCCCCAGCAGGGGGCAATTAACCGCTAGTCCTGCACCATTTGTCGTAGACCCTTGAATGTGGTGTCAAACCGTTCGCCTCCTTCGGGCATGGGGTGGTATGGCTTGTCTATGGGGTTGGCCGGTTAATTGCCCCAGCAGGGGGCAATTACCCATCCATACACTTAACATTGAGATCAGCTTTGAATGAGCTTGTCAACAACATGTTATGCTGATTAGCATGTTGGTTGCATGATGTTTTGGCACTGACCCGGCATGCGCATAGACACACTTAAAATTTCTTCAGGAATTTTCCCCCCTCTAGTTATTATTATTCTTCTTCCGCCTAAAATTTTGAAACGTTTCTCGTCCCGCAGTTTTGAGAAAACCTACACGTATGTTACATCGTTTCGTGCGGCCCGATCGGGAATGGTGTGCTATGACTTTTCTAAGGGGTTCATCACGCGGTATTCCCGAAATTCCCAAAAAAGTACCCAAATTTTCCCCATTCATCTCTATGGAATTTCTTTTTTTACAGCTTGTAGCGCAGAGAGGGAATTTTGTAGACACGTGCAATTCACCAGGTTTGAAGAGGTTTGCATCCTGTGTCAGAGGATACCCCGAACGAGGGGATAAGTTGTACCCCCGGGGCAAGAGTGGTCTTCACAATTGCCCCATAGACTTTGAATGGGGAATTTTTTCGAATAATTAGTTTGTCGTTGATCCACGAATGAGGTGTCAAACCGTTCGCCTGTTTCGGCAATGGGGTGCTATGACTTTTCTGAGGGGCTGGGCGGTTAATTGCCCCCGCAGGGGGCAATTAATCGCTCATAGACTTAACATTTTAACCGCTATTCGCGCACCGTTTGTCATACTCACATGAATGAGGTGTGCTATCGTGCGGGTTCTCGGGGGTGGGGTGCTATGACTTTGCTCAGGGCTGGGCGGTCAATTGCCCCCGCAGGGGGCAATTGATCGCTCATAGACTTAACATTGAGATCAGCTTTGACTCTGTATTTTGTAGGCCCATGAATGAGGTGTCAAACCGTTCGCCTCGTTCGGGCATGGGGTTATATGATACTACGGAAGGCGGGCGGTTAATTGCCCCCGCAGGGGGCAATTAACCCCCGGCCCCTCACCGTTCGTCGTAGAGCCTTGAATGAGGTGTCATATCGTGCGTCTTATCCGGGAGGGGTGTGCAGTGACCTCTCTGAGGGGCTGGGCTGTTAATTGCCCCAGCAGGGGGCAATTAACCGCTAGTCCTGCACCATTTGTCGTAGACCCTTGAATGTGGTGTCAAACCGTTCGCCTCCTTCGGGCATGGGGTGGTATGGCTTGTCTATGGGGTTGGCCGGTTAATTGCCCCAGCAGGGGGCAATTACCCATCCATACACTTAACATTGAGATCAGCTTTGAATGAGCTTGTCAACAACATGTTATGCTGATTAGCATGTTGGTTGCATGATGTTTTGGCACTGACCCGGCATGCGCATAGACACACTTAAAATTTCTTCAGGAATTTTCCCCCCTCTAGTTATTATTATTATTGTTAAAAATATTAATGTTATTATTGTTAAAAATATTAATATTATTTAAAATATTTTTAAAGGTCTTAGATTTTTTATTATTTGCAGTTACATTGTTGGTTAAATTCCTGTGAAACTTTTCAGTTTCAGAAACACACTTTTTTTTTTTTAAACAAAAACATAGAACAAAATATACATTTATAATAGCATGATAAAGTTGTGTAAACATTGATCAAAAAACAAGGCACACATAAATTCCACAAAAAATAAGTATCGAAACAAGGAATTGATAATAAAAAAATATAACAACAAAAAATATATAAATAACATAATAATAATAATAATAAATGAAAAAGAAACAAGAAAAAAAAAGTAAATGTCTCTCTTGTGTCTCTTTATTCTTCTTCTGCTAAACCAAATTCTCTTATTATTCCAACAAGTTTTTTGGCCTTTTTACTTTTCATATGTTCCAGTGTGAAACACACTTCTCTCCTGTGCTAATCTACAGACCCAGTTTCTCCCTCATTATGTGTTTATTAGGAACAAGACATTGGCACACTCCTGGGATAGGCTCCAGGCCCCCCGCGACCCTGATCATAGGATAAAGCGGTATAGAAGGTGACTGAATTAATGAAAAAATTGGCACAATTTATTTTGGTGAATCTCCTAAAAATTACAGTAGAGTTATACTTACTTTGTTCCAACATGACGTCATTTCATTCGCTGTTTCTTCCTGGAATCATTCTGTCTCTGATATTCACTGAAGACAGGTGAGGGTGGTACCTCAGAAATATTTGGTTAATAATAAAATAAAAGATATTGCACAAGGTATATTTACACACAAATATCAGTATCTGTTGAAATTTATAAAAACAACAAACCCCAACTGTACATTTTGTAAAAATCACAGTCTATTACACACTTATTTTTGAACTATATACCTTCTCTAGAAAGTTCTGGATGGATCTTGAAGCTATAAAGTCTGTAAGAACTTTTTTTCTTAAATTTGAAAATTATCATTTTATT
>CM060106.1:59923851-59933851 GCA_030522415.1 Channallabes apus | reverse complement strand
AAACCATGTTCTATTCAAGGCTCTGGTCTGAGCTCCAGGTTTAGATGTGAGTAAACGTAGCGTAGTGTTAGTGTCATGCTAAAGGTAGCGAGGTGTAGTTGAGAAGACAGCCAGGAGGGGGAGACATGCCCCATGCCCCTACACTGCTTTAAACACTTCCTCTGATGCCCCTTTCAGGGCCTCGTCTGTCACTTTCTCAAATCAGAACAAGGTGAATTAGATAAAGAGGAAGTGGACTACGTTCAGTAGTATCATCAGAACTGACTCACATTTAAAGCGGGATTGGAACATTGCGCATTTCTACAGTCAGGGTTAAAGGTCATTTCTGCGTACTCGCTCTGCACCTTCAGAAGCTGCAGGAAGGCCGCGTGCAGGGATGACTGCAGAGAGAAGAGCCAGGTCAAAGGTCAAAACAAGGTCTGAAACTCTGTTCACCTGATGATTAGGTCATGACACCTTGCAGCAGGAACACTGGGTTACGCTAGGTACACCTGATCACTGCTGCACACACCTACACTTAGGTCAAAGATCAAATCAGCTGAAAACTTTGGAGCGTTATGGTGCTATAGAGTGATGACGCTGACCACAGGTGGGGGAGCCTGGACGGTGGTGACGCTGATGACAGGTGGAGGTGCTGGGAGGCAGGGGCAATAACCAGGAGAAATGTTTCAGGTTATTTGTGTTGTTGATACTTGTTTCCTGATGTTATATTAGTTATTTTATATATTTGTTGTTATTGTCCTCTCAACGCCGTCCAGCACCTCCACCTGTCATCGGCGTCACCGATGCCCAGTGACACGAGTGATTGGCACTTGCTCATAAGGTGACAGCATCATGGAAAGGACAATAAGCAAAAAAAATTGAAGATAACATCAAGAAACAAATATGAACAACCCTGATAACCTGAAACATTTTCCCTGGCTATTATCTCTGCCTCCCAGCACCGCCATCCGCCATCAGCGTCATCACAGTATAGCACCATAACTCGTCATCAGCGTCACCGCTGCTCAGTGCCTCAGTCAGTCATTAGCGTCACCGCTGCTCAGTGCCTCAGTCAGTCATTAGCGTCACCGCTGCTCAGTGCCTCAGTCAGTCATTAGCGTCACCGCTGCTCAGTGCCTCAGTCAGTGCCTCAGTCAGTCATTAGCGTCACCGCTGCTCAGTGCCTCAGTCAGTGCCTCAGTCAGTGCCTCAGTCAGTCATTAGCGTCACCGCTGCTCAGTGCCTCAGTCAGTGCCTCAGTCAGTCATTAGCGTCACCGCTGCTCAGTGCCTCAGTCAGTGCCTCAGTCAGTTCCTCAGTCAGTGCCTCAGTCAGTCATTAGCGTCACCGCTGCTCAGTGCCTCAGTCAGTGCCTCAGTCAGTCATTAGCGTCACCGCTGCTCAGTGCCTCAGTCAGTGCCTCAGTCAGTCATTAGCGTCGCCTCCGTCCAGCACCACAACCCGTCATCAGTGTTTGCACAGGTAACACAGCCGTCACAGTTGTTTCTCGGCGAATGTAACATCATCACCTTTATGTCATGACGTGCTGTGACCTTATGTACTCGTGCAGAGCCACAGCTGCCTCACCAGGGACATTAAAATCACGACTATGAGTTCGAGTGTGAGTATTTAGAATCTATGAGCTTTCAGATTAGTACAGTCTGTACCACTAAACACCACAACACAGGGAGAAATAAACCCAGACTAAATACTAAAGTCTGAACTCTTACCTCAGACACAAGTTCAGCTCCCTTACAGAGAGAGAGAGAGACAGAGAGAGAGAGAGAGAGACAGAGAGAGACAGAAAGACAGAGAGAGAGAGAGAGAGATCAGTAATGAGGTGATTCTCAGAGCAAGAAAACTAGTGGGTGTGTTAGCAAACTTAGCCTAGCCTGTTAGCTGTGTTTTTAGCTAGTGTTAGATTAGCCGGCTAGCTGTGATGATAATAAGCAATGCAGTGATTATTATTAATATTATTATTATTATTAGTTGTAGTAGTAAAATGTTGTAGTTTGAGAATACTAGTGTAGGATGTGTGTTAGCTTAGCAGGCTAGCACTCAGTGAGATTAGCCGCTAGCTCATCTGTGTGAATTAGCTAACTTAACTAAAGGGGCTAAAACATCCTGAGTCTCACACACACACACACACACACTCTCTCTCTCTCTCTCTCTCTCTCTCTCACACACACACACACACACACTCTCTCTCTCACACACACACACACACACACTAAACCTGTGAGTGTAATTCTTTATTAGTAGCTGACAATGTGTTTCTCTCAGAGTGAAGGTTATCTGTGTGTGTGTGTGTGTGTGTGTGTGTGAAGGTCACTACAGATTCTCACACACCTCTGTAACTGTCCTGGTTCACATAACAGGGGATTAAATATTAAAATATAAAGTATTAAACTAATAAATACATACATTCCGGGAGGCTCCGCCCCTCAGCACTGTGGAGATCAAACTCAACATCTTCCTCATGACACCCAACACACACACACACACACTGTCTCTCCAGCAAAGTCTCTCTCTCTCTCTCTCTCACACACACACACTGTCTCTCCAGCAAAGTCTCTCTCTCTCTCTCTCTCACACACACACACACACACACACACACACACTAAGGGTTGCCATATTGATCATTTTTGATGTAGCACCACCAGGGTTCAGTTTCAATTCCCATCTCGGGGTGTGTGTGTGTGTGTGTGTGTGTGTGTGTGTGTGTAGAGTTTGCATGTTCTCCCAGTGCTTGGAGGGTTTCCTCCTACAATTCAATTCAATTTTATTTATATAGCACTTTCACCAAAGGTCATTGTTTCAAACCAGCTTCACAAAAAATTAATTAAAAAATTTAAAAAAAACTTTTTTTGGAAGTGTGTATGTGTGAGAAAAATGTGCAGATAATAATAATGAGATGAATGAATGATGAATGAAATTTCTCTGATGAGCAAGCCAAGGGTGACGGCGACGGTGGCAAGGAAAAACTCCCTGAGATGGCATTAGGAAGAAACCTTGAGAGGAACCAGACTCAACAGGGAACCCATCCTCATTTGGGCGATAACAGATAGAAATGATATAACATCTTGTGTGTTGTGCAGGTGAAAATTCAATATGACAGAAATTATTTAAATTGACATGAAGACCAGTTCAGCATAGGGACGAGTCAGTAGGTGCAGAGGGCAGATGAGGTCTGGATCACTGGAAGCACAGGAGCAGCATGTGTAGCTCCAACCATCATACACACATGTGTGTGTGTGTGTGTGTGTGAGAGAGAGAGAGAGAGAGAGAGAGAGAGAGAGAATCTTGACCGGAGTTCCTACCACGGTAGAACACATCATAGATGGATGGTGTACAGAATGCAAGATGCCATGTCCCTCCCCCTCCACACACACACACACACACACACACACACACACACACACACACACACAAACCTCAGACTCATTTATATTTATTGTAATGTGTTGTTGTGGTGTGTTTGAGACTGAGAGTGGTCCTGACTCCTCATGCCCTCAGCTTCTCTTTACCTGACCTGTAGCCCCGCCCTGGTCAGGTGTGCATGCTGACGTCTCTTAGCAAACCAAGTACAGTGTGTGTGTGTGTGTGTGTGTGTGTGTGTGTCGAGTCACATCCTGCTGCAGGCTCGGGGTGGGTCTGACAGGGGTGCTACACCCAGCCCAGGTACCCTTGTCTGTTTGCGGTGGAGGTGGTAAGGTGGTGTGTCATGGTGACCCTCGTGCTGAGGCTCTGAGTAGTGGAGTCAGCATGAACACGTCAGGAAACACACTGGTAGAGTAGAGTAGGTGTGTGTGAGTGAGTTCTGGTGATGGAGGGGGGTCCGAACCCTGACCATCTGTCTCAATCCCGGATAAACTGGCAGGGTTGCGTCAGGAAGGGAATCCGGCATAAAACCTGAGTCTGATTGGTTTAATCAAATAAAGTAATGCTCATTTATAAATAAATAAATTAATTATTGGATCGATCGATTGATTGATTTAATATAGTGATGGATGAACGACCTGTCACATAAAAAAAACAGAGCAGGGATTCTTTGACACAATCTGGCAACATTGCTCCCAGCTCATTTTGAACACACACACACACACACACACACACACCATCACAGCGCCCTCTGCAGGACAGGATGAGGACAGTGTGTGTAGTCACTAAGCTCACACACTTTTCAGGACCCGTGTGTGTGTGTGTGTGTGTGTGTGTGTAATCAGATAGAAAATCGGAGCGCTTCCCCGAATCTATGTCCAAAAATCATTCCTTGCTCTACGTGGAGTCATTGTGACGTCACATGAGTGTCTGGTGCGCAGTGTTGGGATCGGGGTGGGATTTAAAGTGCCCGGATGTTCCTGCACTTCCTTCCTGCGCTCAGTACAGACGTGGTGTGTGTGTGTGTGCTGCAGGAGACAGAGACGCCATGAGCCTGAGGACGCTGCTGCTGTGTGTGTGCGCGGTGTGTGTGTGTGTGTGTGTGCAGGAGGACGCGGACGGCAGGAAGGAGTGTTACAACTACGCAGGAGGACATGTGTATCCCGGAGAGGCGTCCAGGGCCCCGGGCTCTGATCACTCCCTGCACCTGAGCAAGGCCAAGAGTGAGACACACACACACACACACACACACACACACTTTTCCTGTTTTGTTCGTTGCTGCTGTAGTGTAAAGCGCGCGCGCCTAATTAACATTACTGTGTAATTAAACTTTTTCTGGAGAGAGGGTGTGTGTGTGTGTGTGTGTGTGTGTGTGTGTGTGTGAGAGAGAGAGTGTGTGTGTGTGTGTGTGTGTTAATGCTGCAGGGAGCTAACACTAAGAGTGACAGCTATGCATCAGAACCTCACACACCTGTTAAACATGCGCACGTGAGATGCGACTTGTGTGACGTCACACAAGTCATCATTAATCAGAGCCACACACTGAATAAGGACAGGAATGAGACGCGACCTGAACACACACTCATTTACAGACTGTGTGTTTATGGTGATAAGAGTCAGTGCCACTGAGTTTAGGACACGTCATGCAGTGTGTGTGTGTGTGTGTGTGTGTGTGTGTGTGCGCGCGCGCTTGTTTAACCCTCAGTCTGAGCTCTGACTTTAACAGCGCAGTGTAAATGCCCATCCACTCTGAAATAAGTGTTTGATCAGGAGTTATCTTTTACCCTGGTGTGTGTGTGTGTAACATGTGTTTGTTTCCCGTGGTTCAGTCTCGAAGCCGGCGCCGGGCTGGGAGGGCACCGCCGTCATCAACGGAGAGTTTAAAGAGCTGAAGCTGTCGGACTACAGGGGCAAATACCTGGTGTTCTTCTTCTACCCCCTCGACTTGTGAGTGTGTGTGTGTGTGTGGGGGGGGGGGGCATCTGTTACACCTCTCACAATCATTCTCTCATACACTCTCGCTACACACACACACACACACACACACACACACACACACACTGTATCAACCAATCCGATTTCATCAAAGCAGTCACATGATTAGAGGTCCAGCGTCTGGGTCAGGGCTGTGTTCCAGTCTGAAGTGTACTTCACAGTGTACTCCCTACTCCGTGTGAAGGGAACATTCCTTTGACAAAACTCCACCATTCGGAACGTCTGCGAAGTCACCAGGGCAGACGTGCGTTACCATGGTAACATAAGCACCGGATACCTGCTGCTGTGGAAATTTCACCCTACGGACATTAAATATCGGATATTTATTGGGACAAAATCCATTATTAAACATGTACTATTGAAACGTGTAAATAAATTATTGATTAATGCAGGGCTGCAACAAGTAATCGATAAAACGATAAATGAAATCGATAAATAATGAAATTCGTTGTCAATGAATGTCGTTATCGATTAGTTGGGCTGCTCACGTTACTGAGGCGCGCGACCACAAGATGCACAAATACACACACAGAGATGCACAGTCGCTCCCGCAGTGGAGGTTACACAAGCGTTTACAGGAAAAAGCGCGCGGCCCAAGTCCTCCAAGGTATGGGAGCAATTTACATTAAACACCTCTTATCGGGCGTTAAAATCGAGCGGTTTCTGCCAGTCGTGTAGTGTCCGGTGAGCGCGGTTGAAGCGCTGAGGGTTTTCTACACATACATAGGAGTCAGTGAGGGAGTTCATACAGGCTTTGGTGACGTGCGTTTGTCCGGCTGCGCGGTTATACGGTGTCAGAAAAAACGTTGCATGCAGCTTTTTCTTGTCGTTCAAATCCCAACGAACGTGAGGAAAACACTTCTAGTTCGTTTTCTTCATGTTCATTTTACACTTCGGAGGACCGGATATATCCCATCACCCTACACGCTGTACAAAGGGAAATGCGGGAAAGGGTAAAATAAACAGTGTGAACCCAGTAGCGGGTTTTCTCTCCCTACGTCGCCGTATTACGAGAATGTCTAGTATAGCAAAATGGTCTATATATTTATTTATTTTTATTATTTTTTCAGCCCTATATTAATGATAATAATTGATAAAAGATGTAGAGAGAATTTTTTTTTTTACTGATTACTAACCTATATAATACTAAGGATTTCCTGGTCATCCTGTAACCCCCCCCCCCCTCCTCTGGTCCTGTAGCTCCTCCTCCCTCATTCCATGTACAAACCGGATTCCAAAAAAGTTGGGACACTAAACAAATTGTGAATAAAAACTGAATGCAATGATGTGGAGATGGCAAATGTCAATATTTTATTCAGAATAGAACATAAATCACGGAACAAAAGTTTAAACTGAGAAAATGTATCATTTTAAGGGGAAAATATGGTGAATCAAAATGTCACGGTGTCAACAAATCCCAAAAAAGTTGGGACAAGGCCATTTTCACCACTGTGTGGCATCTCCCCTTCTTCTTACAACACTCAACAGACGTCTGGGGACCGAGGAGACCAGTTTCTCAAGTTTAGAAATAGGAATGCTCTCCCATTCTTGTCTAATACAGGCCTCTAACTGTTCAATCGTCTTGGGCCTTCTTTGTCGCACCTTCCTCTTTATGATGCGCCAAATGTTCTCTATAGGGGAAAGATCTGGACTGCAGACTGGCCATTTCAGTACCCGGATCCTTCTCCTACGCAGCCATGATGTTGTGATTGATGCAGAATGTGGTCTGGCATTATCTTGTTGAAAAATGCAGGGTCTTCCCTGAAAGAGATGACGTCTGGATGGGAGCATATGTTGTTCTAGAACCTGAATATATTTTTCTGCATTGATGGTGCCTTTCCAGACATGCAAGCTGCCCATGCCACACGCACTCATGCAACCCCATACCATCAGAGATGCAGGCTTCTGAACTGAGCGTTGATAACAACTTGGGTTGTCCTTGTCCTCTTTGGTCCGGATGACATGGCGTCCCACATTTCCAACAAGAACTTCGAATCGTGACTCGTCTGACCACAGAACAGTCTTCCATTTTGCCACACTCCATTTTAAATGATCCCTGGCCCAATGAAAACGCCTGTGCTTGTGGATCTTTGCTTAGAAATGGCTTCTTCTTTGCACTGTAGAGTTTCAGCTGGCGACGGCGGATGGCACGGTGGATTGTGTTCACTGACGATGGTTTCTGGAAGTATTCCTGAGCCCATTCTGTGATTTCCTTTACAGTAGCATTCCTGTTTGTGGTGCAGTGTCGTTTAAGGGCCCGGAGATCACGGGCATCCAGTATGGTTTTACGCCCTTGACCCTTACGCACAGAGATTGTTCCAGATTCTCTGAATCTTCCGATGATATTATGCACAGTTGATGATGATAACTGCAAAGTCTTTGCAATTTTTCGCTGGGTAACACCTTTCTGATATTGCTCCACTATCTTTCTGCGCAACATTGTGGGAATTGGTGATCCTCTACCCATCTTGGCTTCTGAGAGACACTGCCACTCTGAGAAGCTCTTTTTATACCCAATCATGTTGCCAATTAACCTAATTACTGTTAATTAGTCTTCCAGCTCTTCGTTATGCTCAAATTTACTTTTTCCAGCCTCTTATTGCTATTTGTCCCAACTTTTTTGGGATTTGTTGACACCATGAACTTTGGAATCAACATATTTTTCCTTTAAAATGATACATTTTCTCAGTTTAAACTTTTGTTCCGTGATTTATGTTCTATTCTGAATAAAATATTGACATTTGCCATCTCCACATCATTGCATTCAGTTTTTATTCACAATTTGTTTAGTGTCCCAACTTTTTTGGACTCCGGTTTGTAAATTCCCCCAAACCCCCGTGTGCACTCTGAGCTCACAGTTATGTAATGCTATCTCCAGTATACTGGTCTAGACCTACAGCATTTATGATTGTGTGTGTGTGTGTGTGTCTCCGTGTCTCCTTTCAGCACATTCGTCTGTCCCACTGAGATCATCGCCTTCAGTGACCGCGTCCATGAGTTTCACGCCATTAATGCTGATGTCGTGGCCTGTTCAGTCGACTCACAGTTCACACACCTGGCCTGGTGAGGACACGCCCACTCCTGTGGTGTAGACACGCCCCCTTGTCCTCTCCGCTCTCACCTGAGCTGAACTCTTGTCCTGCTCTCACTGCATAACTGGGTTTAGGGTACTGCTGAACATTCTAAACATTTACTATGTGTGTGTGTGTGTGTGTGTGTGTGTGTGTGTGTGTGTCAGGATTAACACACCCAGGAAACAGGGAGGACTCGGACCGTTGAAGATCCCCCTGCTGTCTGACCTCACACACCAGATCGCCAAGGACTACGGAGTGTATCTGGAAGACCAGGGACACACACTTAGGTACACACACACACAGTGTTGTCCTGAATGAGTGAGGTGAAGATGTGTAGTGTCGTCAGCAGGGGGCAGCAAACACACACACACACACAATCTGTGTGTATATTCTAATCAACTAGTCATTTGTAGCTGTTTTTGTAACTGCCTCTATAATCGTGTGTGTGTGTGTATGTGTAGAGGTTTGTTCATCATTGATGATAAAGGTACACTGCGTCAGATCACCATGAACGACCTGCCTGTGGGACGCTCGGTGGACGAGACACTCCGCCTGGTGCAGGCCTTCCAGTACACTGATAAACATGGAGAAGGTACACACACACACACTTTTCCGAGTTTGTGTATATACAGTGGAACCTTGGATTACGAGTAACGCGCTTTACAAGTGTTCCGCAAGACGATCAAAGATTTTTTTAAAATAAATTTTGACTTGAAAAACGAGCATTGTCTTGATTTACGAGTACCGAGTATCATGTATCACGCATGCGCTTCTTGTTTTGACGCCAAGTGTCACGTCATCACAACTGAGCCAACGGTTTTTCTCTCTTGTGCTGTGGAATTGTGGGTAATCGTCTCCCCTGCTGGGTCTTGGTGCTCGTCTCTTACTGATATAATCAACATCCGTGCACGCGTGTACTGTTTACTATAACACTGTGACCTCGTGTGTGTAAAACATTTTATCTTGTGTTCGGAAGCGTGTGTGTACAGCGCGTGTACCGTTTCTTAGAACACGTGTGTGTGTGTGTGTGTGTGTGTGTGTGCGCGAGTAAAGCAAAAGAAATTCTCAATACAGAGGTTAAAAAAACATTTTCTTCCTCATAGCCGTGTGTGTGTTTGTCACACACACACACACACACACACACACACACACACACACACACACACACACACACACACAGAGACAGACATTAAGGCAAGAGACGCACACACTGCTCTGACACACACAGAGGTAAGGTGGCGCTTCATTTGTTCGTTTGTTTGTTTTACTTTACAGCAGTGATTCTATTTGCGCTCACGCGAGTGTCATTAGTGATGTTTATTGCTATTTTTTCAGCGTAGCGGGAGAGAGACGTTGATTTATGACCGCTGTTTACGGAAGTGTAGTCTAGTGCGGGAGATGCATTGTGGGTAATGCAGTCCGGTGTGTGCGAATGCGAGATGTAAACTAGGATATAGAGCCTGAGTTTTGTTCTCCAGTAGTTTTTATTTTTAGTTGGATTTAAGTGCAGGATCCACCCGAACGTTTGTACTATAGTTCGACAATGCAGCAAATAAAAGAACGGGGGG
>CM060106.1:59486351-59918851 GCA_030522415.1 Channallabes apus | reverse complement strand
TGTACTTGTAGTCCGGATGCTCCTTCATGTGCAGCGCACGCAGCCGCTTGGCCTCGTCGACGAACGGGCGTTTCTGCGCGTCCCCGAGCCGCTTCCACTCGGCCCCGAGCCGCCTGCTGATCTCGGAGTTGTGCATCTTCGGGTTCTCCTGCGCCATCCTGCGCCTCTGGCCGCGGGACCACACCATGAAGGCGTTCATGGGCCGCTTTACCTTCTGCCCAGGCTCAGGGCTCCTCTGTCCCCTCGGGGCCGCCACCGGGGGGCTCAAGTCCACGCTCATGCTCGCCGGCGGCATCATGACGGACGTGTGCTGGAGCTCATGATCCAACATGCTGTAGAGATCCATCAGCGAGTAACACACACTGCACTCAGTACACACTCAGTAACACACACTGCAGTCAAAAACACTAAGTACACGCTGTACACTCACACAGGAGACAGGAGACCCCCCAGACACCACTGTCTCAAAGTGACAGTAAACTAGTAAACAAATAAACAAATAAACAACAGCAGTGTAGTTAGAAGTAAAGTTCCAGCGCACATTGCAGAGCTGCATAAAGAAGCCCCTCTTCACTTTCACCCTCCTGAGTGTGTGTGTGTGTGTGTGTGTGTGTGTGTGTGTGTGTGTGTGCGCTGTGACTCTTTGTGTGACTGTGTGCGTGTGTGTTTTTCGAAACTAGTCCTCAAACGGATTAACATCTCTAAAGAACAGAGCCACAAAGAGACGGGGGGGATGGGGGTGTTTCACCTGCAAACGCAACAGCACGCACACACACACACACACACACACACACACACACACACACACACACTCAGACACATATATGCACACACACACACACATGCACACACACACACACACACACACACACACACACACACACACACACACACTCAGACACATACACACATGCACACACTCAGACACATATGTGCACAGATACACACACACACACACACACACACACACACACACTGGTCCCCCTTGATATTTCCTGCAAGTTGTAAAGTGTGATGTCACAGCGATTCTCTTCTTCAAACACTTTTTATTTCTGTAAAACTTTCCTTAGCAGTGTGTGTGTGTGTGTGTGTGTGTGTGTGTGTCCTGCTCTGTAATAGTCTTGTTTCACCTGGTGTGATCATTCACACCTCAACCCACACACACCAGTTTTGACAAGTTGGTTTACACTTCCATAAGAACACGCACACACATTTTTTTTCTTCTATTTCTCTCTCCCTTTTTTCTTTAACTCTCCTTTGTGTGTGTGTGTGTGTGTGTGTGTGTGTGTGTGCAGAGCCCGTACAGCAACATTAACAGGACAAACACCAGTAGGGGGCGCTGGGGCTTAAAATAAGTTCAGTCTGTTACTATAGTTTGTGACAGAGACACACACACACACACACACACACAGACACACAGACAGTGGCGGTTCTACACTGAATAGCTCCCTGGGCGAGACTACATCCCGGCGACCCCCCTTCATCCCCCCCCCGCTCACTCACACTCAAACTCACTCACTTTCCCAGTCACTTTCTCACACACTCTTATCACACTGTTTTAGATTCACTCCCCCCCCCCCCCCCCCAGTAACTTTTCTTCCAGGGAGTCCTGGCCAAGAGTGGCGGCTAGTTACAAATACACTAAATACCATGGACATACAACCAAACAGAGGTGTCAAGTAACGAAGTACAAATACTTCGTTACCTTACTTAAGTAGAAATTTTGGGTATCTATACTTTACTGGAGTAATTATTTTTCAGCTGACTTTTTACTTCTACTCCTTACATTTTAAAAATCACCTCGTTACTCCTATTTTACTTCAGCTTGTCATTTAAAAAACGAACAAACAATAAAAAAAAACATCCTGATAAATCGCGCCATCCGGATGGAGCGAATTTGATTGTGGTTGGATGAGAAGTATAAACATACCATTCCGCCACCCTATTGGTTGGTACGCGATCATTGCACCTCCACATGACGTTACGTCACACACTCCAGCAAGGACGTTTGAATAAAATAGCATTTTCGGTTGATAAGGTTGTGATGAGTAGACGAAGATGTCAGTGATAGAGACTCAAGATTCGAGCGAAATGTCACAACCAAACACCAGCGAGGATGTATATATATATATTCATTCATTCATTCATCTTCTATACCGCTTAATCCTGTGTTCAGGGTCGCGGGGGACCTGGAGCCTATCCCAGGAGACTTTGGGCACTAGGCGGGGTACACCCTGGACAGGGTGCCAATCCATCGCAGGGCACACACACATACACACACTCACACACACACTCACACACTACGGGCAATTGAGGAACGCCAATTAGCCTAACCTGCATATCTTTGGACTGTGGGAGGAAACCGGAGTACCCGGAGGAAACCCACCAAGCACGGGGAGAACATGCAAACTCCATGCACACAGAGACGGGAATCGAGCCTGGCCGGGGAATCGAACCCAGACCCTGGAGGTGCAAGGCGACAGTGCTAACCACTACACCACCGCGCCGCCAGTATATATATATATATATTTTTTTTTTTCTTTTGATTAATCACTTGGATGAATCCTTCATTCTGACAGCACTAATGTTTATTGTAGACCATACAGGGGTAATTGTTACTAAGCCTGCCCTGGGTCACTAATTTTCTTGTATGTTTCCCTCACAGATTCCTGCAGCTAAGCTTGGATGTACATTTACATTCCAATAAACGTGTAACGCTTGGATTTATTAAACCGCTTGGTTACAAAAAAACGGATTCGGGAATCTAAACAGGGGCTTGAAAACACTACTTCCGGTATTGCGTAATCGCGACAGGACAAAACACGACGCGACACAAAACAATTATAATAAATTAAACCAAGTGTATTATACAGACGGAATAAGGAAATAAACAAACACGGTGCACCACAAACCAATATATACAAAATATATACAAATATACTACAAATAGAAAAAAGTGTGTGTGTGATGTATGCGGGTGAGTGAGTGTGTGTATGAAAGTCCAGTGTCTGAAAAACGGCAAAAGGTATGAATGGGTGGAGTTGGAGAGATGGCTCGATCTCACCAAATGACGATGGTAGGTCTGGGAGATCGAGAAACGGAAGGAGCTGGGTACTGAATGAAATTATCAACGGGTAATCCACAAACAGGCTCTCAGTCTCAAACAAAATGCAGCGCGCTGTCATCATCTCTCCATCCCGGCCTCAATGCCAGTTCCGGCTTTATGCCGGATCATGTGACCCACGTCACTTCCGGGTTCCTTTGCGTCGCGATCGCGCATGCGCGGGAACTTGCCCGGTGACCAAACCACTGTCAATGGGGGAAAATAAACCGCTAGGGCACGCCTTCGGCCACAGGTGAGCAACATTAGCTCCACAACCAATTCCCTGCGTATGAAAACGCCCCTTTTGTGTGGCTGTGCTACATAGACCCCCCCCCCCAAGCCTCCGGCGTCTGAGGAGAATGTCCGCACAAGCACTTTAAATTCGCCACACTGTAATCCTCGGCTTTTTGTGGGTAGCCCCAAGACATTGTGTATTTAATTGGTCTTTTGTTTTTAATCTCTGCTGGACCCTCCCACTTGGGCACTCGCTTTGCAGAACATCTTGTTGTGGAGGAGGGAGGTTGAGTTTTGTCCCAAACCAGGTCTCCCGGTTCGAAGTGCGCTGCTTCCCCCCGGGTATTGTGACATCTGGCTTGTCTGGATCTGCGGTGTTCTGCTCTTTGTTGGCCCTCCTCCATGATGAGTCTTTGTCGGGGTGATGACGGATGTCCTGTCTTGTGTCGGTGGCACATGCTGCAAGCTCTGGTATAATGCCAGACGTCTTTCCGCACCGTCGGCCACCACGCCACCTCTAATAGCCTCAGCAGGGTTTTCAGTTGTCCCCAGTGTCCTCCCAGTGGATTGTCATGGTAGAAATACAGAAAGTTTCTTATTAGCGACTGGGGGACTACTAGCTGAAATTTCTCCCCGTGCCTTACTGGTACCCGGCGATACAGCACGCCCTGATGACATTCGAAGGTGACCCTCTGATCTTGTGTACCTCTTTGATGATCTTTGGAGAGCAGCTTCGTGATAGTTAGGTCGTTCTGTTGGGCGTTGATGATCTCGCTCAGGTCGCTCGGGAAGCTGGAGGCCTCTTTAGTGGACGTGGTGGGTAGACGTGGGGTGTCAGCTCCTTTCAGCGGCGGGGGTGCTCGGGGTATGGCATGTGGACCTGGAAAAGGGCGGTCCTCGCTATCTTTCTCTCCCCTATCACCTCTCTCCACCTGATGTTCCATGGTGCTCGCCGCTCCTCTTAACGCCCCTCTCGTGTTGATGTTCTCCCGGGTTCGCCCCGCTAGTTCTTCCTTGGAGATATCAGGTTTTCCTATGAGACAGAGGGCGGGGTGATCATTGGCGGAGTCTCCCAGGCGTTGCTGTGGCCGCTGTACCGGAGACCTCAGGTTGTCTTCCTCTTCGTCGAGGTCGTCATCCAGTATGAATGCTGCCGTGAACGCCTGTTTAAAAGATTGCCAGTCCTTTACCTTGCCTTTCTCTGTCTTCCACCAACTGAGAGCAGGCCCTCGTAGAACCGTGCCGAGGGTTCCCAGCAGCTCTGGTCGGGTCAGGGGTCTGATCTCCAAGTACTTCTCTGCTTGCTCTATGAAGTTCCATACCTCCGCTGTCTCTGACGCGTCACAGAAGGCTGGAAACTCCATGCAGATGGATGGATGAGCATGCAGAGAAGAAGAAGAAGAAAGTGGGGAGGAGAGCAGAGCCGAGGAGTGAGCTGGAACACCAGGAGGAACGTCGGCGATGGCATGAGTGCTTGGTAGCTTCACCTTGGCCGTCGCTGTAGTGGTTGGAGTGCTGGGCCGATGTGGTGCAGGAGATGCAGGGGTGCAGGCCTCTAACCTGTGTGTGGTGGGCGTACTAGTGAGACGCAGTCTCTTCATCCGGTTTTCCCAGATGACGTCCCGTCGCAGAAAACAGTCAACGATGGCTCTCTCCATTTTTTCGAGAGCCTCCTGGCAGTGGCGCTGCAGCCCTTCCAAGCTCGCGTCCACTGCGTCACGAAAACTGATTTCCCTTTTGAGACTGCTGTCCATGGATTGTCTATAATCCAGCTCCATGGAGCTCACTTTATCAGAAAGCGCCCCCAAGTCCATCTTACATTGAAACAGTTCCTTCTGTAGTGTGTGCACTACCCCAATATCAGACCCATGAACAATAAAATCATCATCATCATCATTATTGTCATTATCATGGCTATCTGATATATATAAAGAACTAATCAATGAAGTTAATTCGGTTGTAGGGTTACGGTGTGTATTAAATGCATCCTCTACAGCTGCCGGCATGTTATTATGCACTACACAGTCGGCCTTAGCAGCACTACTAGCATTAGCCTTAGCATTAGCTTTAGCACTAGCATTAGCGTCCATCTTGTTCAGCCACATCACACAAAACCGGAAAATATCCCTAAATACAGATTCCCCGTGCGTACGGGCCACCACTATGTAACGCTTGGATTTATTAAACCGCTTGGTTACAAAAAAACGGATTCGGGAATCTAAACAGGGGCTTGAAAACACTACTTCCGGTATTGCGTAATCGCGACAGGACAAAACACGACGCGACACAAAACAATTATAATAAATTAAACCAAGTGTATTATACAGACGGAATAAGGAAATAAACAAACACGGAGCACCACAAACCAATATATACAAAATATACACAAATATACTACAAATAGAAAAAAGTGTGTGTGTGATGTATGCGGGTGAGTGAGTGTGTGTATGAAAGTCCAGTGTCTGAAAAACGGCAAAAGGTATGAATGGGTGGAGTTGGAGAGATGGCTCGATCTCACCAAATGACGATGGTAGGTCTGGGAGATCGAGAAACGGAAGGAGCTGGGTACTGAAAGAAATTATCAACGGGTAATCCACAAACAGGCTCTCAGTCTCAAACAAAATGCAGCGCGCTGTCATCATCTCTCCGTCCCGGCCTCAATGCCGGTTCCGGCTTTATGCCGGATCATGTGACCCACGTCACTTCCGGGTTCCTTTGCGTCGCGATCGCGCATGCGCGGGAACTTGCCCGGTGACCAAACCACTGTCAATGGGGGAAAATAAACCGCTAGGGCACGCCTTCGGCCACAGGTGAGCAACATTAGCTCCACAACCAATTCCCTGCGTATGAAAACGCCCCTTTTGTGTGGCTGTGCTACAAACGTTACCGATGACGTGCCTCTGAAGTTTGACTTTTTGCACCATTAAAATACTTATAGGCAACTAGTTATCATATCTTCTTCTCCATAAAACATGTTAATGCTCAGTAGTACACATATATGGTTCTTTAATGTATTTGCATTGTACTAAAATGCATTATTTTTCAATTGCCATATACAGTATCCCAAATCACTATAGCCGTTAAATACAACAAAAAAACAACACATTTTTCTTTATGAGGTGTTAGTGTACAGTAGTATACAGGCCCGTAGCACAGCCTAAGCTTTTATCCTTAAGGCTTTTCCCCCCTCGCGTCACTTTTACTTTAATACTTTAAGTAGTTTTGAAACCAGTACTTTTACTTGAGTTAAAAGCACATATTATAATAAACAGAATTAACAGCTCACCATCATATCTTCTTGTTTGAGTTGTTGTTTTTTTGTGTGTTTGTTTATTTAAATTTTTTTATTGAGACAATACAAAAAGAATACAGAACATATGAAACATTTAAGAATAACAACAGCAGCAGCAACAACAACAACACAATTCAATTCAATTTTATTTATATAGCGCTTAACAATGGTCATTGTCTCAAAGCAGCTTCACAAAAATGAATGAATTTACAAAAAAATTAAAAATTTAGAAAAGAAAATAATTGGAAGTGTGTATGTGTGAGAAAAATGTGTAGATAATAATAATGAGACGAATGAATGAAATGTCTCTGATGAGCAGCCAAGGGTGACCTTGGAAAAACTCCCTGAGATGGCATTAGGAAGAAACCTTGAGAGGAACCAGACTCAACAGGGAACCCATCCTCATTTGGGCGATAACAGATAGAAATGATATAACATCTTGTGTGTTGTGCAGGTGAAAATTCAATATGACAGAAATTATTTAAATTGACATGAAGACCAGTTCAGCATAGGGACGAGTCAGTAGGTGCAGAGGGCAGATGAGGTCTGGATCACTGGAAGCACAGGAGCAGCATGTGTAGCTCCAACCATCATAAAGCTGAATCCAGTTGGAGCTGGTCCTTCTCTGGATGCCTCAGGAACCTCGCAGGGTCGGCCTTTGTCTACTGAAGCTGGCAAAATCTCCCGATGCCTCGGGATGGGTAGAGAAATACAGAACAGATGGGGAGAATTAGCGTAGTTGCCATTCGGTATAGATGTACTGGAGTATGAGATTATGGGATGAGTTATGTGTATGCCAGATTAAAAAGATGCGTCTTGAGTCTACTTTTGAACTGAGAAACCGTGTCTGCTCCCCGAACACTGTCTGGAAGGCTATTCCAAAGCTTTGGAGCTAAATATGAAAAAGCCCCGCCCCCTTTTGTAGATTTTGAAATTCTGGGAACTACCAGAAGTCCGGAGCTTTGTGATCTTAAGGCGCGTGGTGGATTGTAGCGCATCAGAAGACTGGTTAGGTATGTGGGAGCTAAACCATTTAAGGCCTTGTATGTAAGTAATACTATTTTGTAATTTATTCTAAACTGAACAGGTAGCCAGTGCAGGGATGATAATTCATTCATTCATTCATTTTCTATACCGCTTAATCCTGTGTTCAGGGTCGCGGGGGACCTGGAGCCAATCCCAGGAGACTTCGGGCACTAGGCGGGGTACACCCTGGACAGGGTGCCAATCCATCGCAGGGCACACACACATACACACACTCACACACCCAATCACACACTACGGGCAATTTAGGAACGCCAATTAGCCTAACCTGCATATCTTTGGACTGTGGGAGGAAACCGGAGTACCCGGAGGAAACCCACCATGCACGGGGAGAACATGCAAACTCCATGCACACAGAGACGGGAATCGAGCCTGGCCGGGGAATCGAACCCAGACCCTGGAGGTGCAAGGCGACAGTGCTAACCACTACACCACCGTGCCGCCTAGGGATGATAATATTGGGGTTATATGATCATATTTTCTGGATCTAGTGAGAACCCTGGCAGCTGCATTTTGGATTAACTGAAGCTTGTTTATTGAGGATGCAGGACAACCACCTAGTAATGCATTACAATAGTCCAGTCTGGAGGTCATGAATGCATGAACTAGTTTTTCTGCATCAGATACGGATAAGATGTTCCTAAGTTTAGCAATATTTCGAAGATGGAAAAAGGCTGTTTTTGTGATATTTGAAATGTGATTTTCAAAAGACAAGTTACTGTCTAATATTACTCCCAGATCTTTTACTGCTGAGCTGGTAGTAACAGTACATCCTTCTAAGCGCAAGCTGAATTGTGAAAGCTGTTGTGTGCTGGTTTTTGGGCTGATGAGTAATATCTCTGTCTTATCTGAATTTAATAAAAGAAAGTTATTGGTCATCCAATCTTTTATGTCCTGGACACACTCAGTTAATCTAGACAACTTAGGTATTTCGTCTGGTTTAGTTGAGATATATAATTGGGTATCATCAGCATAACAATGGAAACTAATCCCATGTCTTCTAATGATGTTACCCAAGGGGTTTTCATGAGCTGTATGCCACAATCATCAATATTAAAACAATAAAAGGCTTGAACTACTTCAGTTGTGTCTAATGAATCTAAAATATATGAAAGTCTAATGTTTATCAGTACATTACAGAAAATAATGAACTTCATCACAATATGCTAATTTTTTGAGAAGGACCTGTATATTAAAAAAAATCTAATGTGTGCATTGTATCTATGGAAGATTGTAGGACATTTCAAAACATATGTTGCATATCTGTACATTTGTAAAAGTCACATTTCCAAAAATTTAGGACCCACCTTCTGTCATTCATAAACAACTACCACTCCAAGTTTTTAGAGCATTGTATAGTTCTAACCTTTTGTTTGTTTTTCATTCTTTAGATGCACTACTACAACAACAGCTGAAAGCTGAAGAAAAGGAGGCCACAGAGTTTCTTTGCTTCAACAGTTCAGAAATGGCTTCGTTATGCCCCAGAACGGCTGGGGGAATTGCTCGTGGTGGAAAACCATAAGTTCAGACTCATGTCTTATTAACTTACGAATAATGTTTCAGTCATCTGTTGTGTTTCTGACTTGGTTGTTTCTATTTGCATTTGACTGAATTTTGCTGAGGCAGGTTGCCATTTTTATATTATGGTTTTCCAGTCTCTTCTCTTGGCAGTTAGATTCTGTTTTATGAATTCAGAATTAACAATCTCTTCTAATAGTTCTCTTCTAAAAAGTCATATTGTCATCCAGTTTATAATAATTTGTATGTAAGTTGTAGTGTGTTTTATTATATAGTTGTTTTATTGTAATTGTGATGTTACTTCCTGTTTAAATGGGTATGGAGCATAAATAAATAAATATGTTTACATGTAAACTGAAGGATGTTGAGTTACTGACTTTTTGTTTAAAAAAAAAAAAAAGCTTTTCAGCCCTACATGGTCTCTGATTTAAAGAAATAAATCAAAACGGACATGATTTACTGTCATAGAATCTTGCTGTACATAAAGCAAGACTAAACTATAATTGCTTCAATGTAAAATAAGTGATTGAATTTACGTTGAACAAACATTGATTTTATGCCCATCTTGATCTATTTTTCATCATTGAAATAACATTATTTCAAGGTGCAAACCTGATGAAAAATCAACATTTAACATTGAAATTTCAACATTGATTCAATGACAAGTTGGTTGATGCTTTAATGTTGATTCAACGATGATTCAATGTTGTTCTGCTATCTGGGGTATTTATAACAATGCTAATGAGCCTCCTCAGTTCAGGTGAGCATCCACGTCACCTGACTGAGGAGCCTTCTGGGAAACTGAGTCTACGAACAAAACTACAAAACACTGCCCTCTAGTGGGCAACCCTCACAATAATGGATTATATGATTGTACGCAGTTTCTCTGAGCAGCAGCACTGTTAATCAGTAATATTGCTAAGATATTTAAAGATGACACAAATAAAGGAGGAACTCAAAGAAATGTGTCAATGACTTGCTGGCGTGCATGAAACTCAAGACATGTATTGAACATGTCTTGGTTGATCATCATGAAGTCTCATCTCCACTTCATTCTTCATTATTGTAGCAATATCGTCCCAGATTTTTTGTTTTTCTTTATTTGTATGACTGCCCTTAAACCTGCTGGAAATTATATGTATTTGTAGCTCCACCTCCTCTAAAATAATATTAATTCCCTCTTTTTGAAAAATGTCTTTTCTTCGTTTTTTGGTTTCAACCATTTTGCTAGTGTCTCCACCCCTAGGTATGTGCTTATTAAAATAAATAGCCAAGATTAGCCAATCAGAGCTCAATATTGTAACATGCTGCTCATAAGTTCATTTTTCATGCTGTTGCAATTTCACAATGGCCAAGAGAACTGTTCAAGCACAGCTTTTGACATATTAAAAAAAAAGAGAATGATACATGCACACAAATCACCCCCACCCAAATAAATAAATAAATTAATTAATACTTGACCACACCAATCGCCCTTGATGTTTGTATTACACTACATCACACATTTAAATTATAGAAATACTGTTAAAAAATTCTGCTTTATTTAAATTGTGTATACCCATATATGTTATTTGTAGTTGTTGTTGGTCTTTCGGCAAGGGGTCGCCACAGCGGAATACCAGTCCGCACAACAACTTGGCACAGGTTTTACACCGGATGCCCTTCCTGACGCAACCCTCCCATTTTATCCGGGCTTGGGACCGGCACTGTATCCAGTGGCTGGGGGTTTGGGCACTGGCTGCGAATCGAACCCGGGCCTTCCGCATGGCAGGCGAAACACCTACCACTGAGCCACCAGTGCCCATATATGTTATTTGCTGTGCAACTCCTATATTAACCGCAGTAGCCATTTAATATTAACCGAATTATATAAGTGCAAGATGGAGTCAGATGACGAGATATATGATGTAACAGAAGGGTTTCAGATGACGAGGTATATGATGTAACAGAAGGGTTTCAGATGACGAGGTATATGATGTAACAGAAGGGTTTCAGATGACGAGGTATATGATGTAACAAGGGTTTCAGATGACGAGGTATATGATGTAACAGATAAGGAATGGACAAACGAGCACGTACAATCACTGTCAGTTTAGTTCTCGATGAGGCTTGGCGGTATATAGGTACTATTGCTCACTTTGTTTTATTGCCGGAGTCTTTCTTTGATTTCTTTTACTAAAGTTACAGTATTTGTTTAATATTTTAAATTAGGGCAACATTGATGTGTGGAGAATAAAAACCTACCACATATCCCTCAGCCAAACCTGAGCAGTGTCCCTTTAACATTATTCAGTTAAGTGGTGACTGGGAACTTAACATAAAATATTATATAAATTATATAAATCCTCAAACTCCACACGTGAGACTAAAGACGCCCTGCCAGTCCAACAGAACAGCTGTGATAGGTGAGTAAGTTGAGTTGATATTTTTATAAAATTTGGTTATTTCACATATAATCATACACTGATTGCACGCAGTGTCTCCGAGCAGCAGCTCTGTTAAACAGTAATATTGATAAATGTAAAAGTGCTTTCATGGATGTTTTTTTTTTTTTTTGGTGTTTATAGTTGTAAGCGTGATCCTTTATTATATTTTTTACTAAATTAATGAATTTCAATTAATGAAATGAATTGCAATCAGGGTTTGATTTGAGGGGGGATGCGCAGCCCCCATGTTGAAATAAATGACAAAAACCATCCCCTCTATAGAACCACCACCCCCTTTAGATTAATAATACTGCAATATTTGTAATAACATTGTAATATTTGTCATGAAAATTAAATATTAAAACTTTCTATGTATGATCATTTTTTAACTAATCTGGGCTGCGTTTCCCAAAAGCCTCGTAAGCCTAAGAAGTTTGTAAAAATGAACGTACGACTGATCTTAATATATTTTTCCCAAAACCATCGTAACTTAAGTAGCACTTGAAAATCTTGGTAGATCTCCGAGTGACCTGGAGTAATCATATAGCCTTAAGTGCATCGTAAGGAGACAGAGTTATGAGGACACCTGCTGGACAACCGGCAAATTGCACCTAAAATTTACTTCTCTTCAAAATTCATTTTTCATTTAATTTCTACGTATATTTTCTATTCATTTCTATTTTCTACTCATTACACAATTCAATATAGAAATAATAACGAGTAATGAAATAGAATTAAAAATACAGAAATGTTAGAATGAAAAAAAAGTACACTGTTGTATTTGGGCATTTTGAGGGTAGTACAGATGTTGTATTTAATAGAAAATATTTAATGTGCTTTAAAGATGACACAAATAAAGGAGGAACTCAAAGAAATGTGTCAATGACTTGCTGGCGTGCATGAAACCCAGTCATGTATTGAACATGTCTTGGTTGATCATCATGAAATCTCATCTCTCATGGAAGAGCTTATTTATTTAGTTACTTATTTATTTATTTTGATGTGAGATAAGCAATTGATGATAAAGAAATTTATAAATAATTCTACTTAAGTAATTAAGGTTTCATATAAATATCGAATGATGCTGATGTCATTTCCGGACATATGATGTCATATCAAGGACGGTTAGACTAGAACGACATTCCAGTTAATTTGTTTTTAAACTTGCTCAAGAAGAAATTACAGGACTTTTTATGTTATTCGAGTTGCAAATACATTCACACAAGTAGAAGAAGAAACGGAAATCAAAACGTAGATGGATTGCTATAACAGCATGTGCAACAATGACGAGCCATTCTACAGCGTGTCATTTTAACACGTGACCAACGGATAGCGACTCCTAAGTAGGACTTAAAGCAGGGCTACGTGCAATTGTGTTAAGTGCCGTTTTGGGAAATGCATGTGAAACAATAACGGATGTTCGCAAAAAATGACTCATAGAAAACATTCTTAATCACTAAGATCAATCGTTATCGGGAATCGGCGCCCTGATTAGCCAATTGGAGCTCAATATTGTAACATGCTGCTCATACGTTCACGCAAGTTCGTGTCATTTCTCGTGCTGTTCGCATTTCCGCAATGGCCAAGAGAACTGTTCAAGCACAGCTTTTGACAAATTAAAAAAATAGAATGATACACAAATCCTCCCCCTCCCAAATAAATAAATAAATAAATAAATACTTGACCACACCATCACCCTTGATGTTTGTATTACACATCACACATTTAAATTGTAGAAATACTGTTAAAACAATTCTCCTTTATTTAAATTGTGTATACCCATATATATTATTTGCAGTACAACTACTACAGTGGTGTGAAAAACTATTTGCCCCCCTCCTGATTTCTTATTCTTTTGCATGTTTGTCACACAAAATGTTTCTGATCATCAAACACATTTAACTATTAGTCAAAGATAACACAAGTAAACACAAAATGCAGTTTTTAAATGAGGGGTTTTTATTATTTAGGGAGAAAAAAAACCCCAAACCTACATGGCCCTGTGTGAAAAAGTAATTGCCCCTGAACCTAATAACTGGTTGGGCCACCCTTAGCAGCAATAACTGCAATCAAGCGTTTGCGATAACTTGCAACGAGTCTTTTACAGCGCTCTGGAGGAATTTTGGCCCACTCATCTTTGCAGAATTGTTGTAATTCAGCTTTATTTGAGGGTTTTCTAGCATGAACCGCCTTTTTAAGGTCATGCCACAACATCTCAATAGGATTCAGGTCAGGACTTTGACTAGGCCACTCCAAAGTCTCCATTTTGTTTTTCTTCAGCCATTCAGAGGTGGATTTGCTGGTGTGTTTTGGGTCATTGTCCTGCTGCAGCACCCAAGATCGCTTCAGCTTGAGTTGACGAACAGATGGCCGGACATTCTCCTTCAGGATTTTTTGGTAGACAGTAGAATTCATGGTTCCATCTATCACAGCAAGCCTTCCAGGTCCTGAAGCAGCAAAACAACCCCAGACCATCACACTACTACCACCATATTTTACTGTTGGTATGATGTTCTTTTTCTGAAATGCTGTGTTACTTTTACGCCAGATGTAACGGGACACGCACCTTCCAAAAAGGTAAACTTTTGTCTCGTCGGTCCACAAGGTATTTTCCCAAAAGTCTTGGCAATCATTGAGATGTTTTTTTAGCAAAATTGAGATGAGCCTTAATGTTCTTTTTGCTTAAAAGTGGTTTGCGCCTTGGAAATCTGCCATGCAGGCCGTTTTTGCCCAGTCTCTTTCTTATGGTGGAGTCGTGAACACTGACCTTAATTGAGGCAAGTGAGGCCTGCAGTTCTTTAGATGTTGTCCTGGGGTCTTTTGTGGCCTCTCGGATGAGTTGTCTCTGCGCTCTTGGGGTAATTTCGGTCGACCGGCCACTCCTGGGAAGGTTCACCACTGTTCCATGTTTTTGCCATTTGTGGATAATGGCTCTCACTGTGGTTCGCTGGAGTCCCAAAGCTTTAGAAATGGCTTTATAACCTTTACCAGACTGATAGATCTCAATTACTTTTGTTCTCATTTGTTCCTGAATTTCTTTGGATCTTGGCATGATGTCTAGCTTTTGAGGTGCTTTTGGTCTACTTCTCTGTGTCAGGTAGCTCCGATTTAAGTGATTTCTTGATTGAAACAGGTGTGGCAGTAATCAGGCCTGGGGGTGACTACAGAAATTTAACTCAGGTGTGATAAACCACAGTTAAGTTATTTTTTAACAAGGGGGGCAATCACTTTTTCACACAGGCCCATGTAGATTTGGAGTTTTTTTTTTCTCCCTTAATAACGTAAACCTTCATTTAAAAACTGCATTTTGTGTTCAATTATGTTATCTTTGACTAATAGTTAACGGTTTTTGATGAGCAGAAACATTTAAGTGTGACAAACATGCAAAAGAATAAGAAATCAGGAAGGGGGCAAATAGTTTTTCACACCACTGTATATTAACCGCTATATCCATTTAATATTAACTGAATTATTACAATTACTGCAGTATTAAAGGTGAAGATAAAAATGTAGTGTTGTGTCCTAATCACTACATTTCCTGCATTTATACTACACTTTTTTTCACTTGGAGAAAAAAAAAAGAGTTTTGACACTTTTTTTCCCTCCAAGTGATGAGAAAAAATATTTGTTTAATCCTGATGAAATTAGGCACCAATCACAACTGAGGGCTAATAATTTGACCAGTCATGTTATTGCTGAACAGATCAACAATATAATAAAATAATTGAACATTCAAATGCATTTACAGCCGCTGCAAAGTCACTCTGAGTTATTTGCCTGTCAGTGAGCTGAGTGTACACACAGACCCGAAGCTGATCACAGCCTCATTGTTAACAGCAGGGATGGAGACGCTTCACCTGGTTACGATCCTACTCACACTTTCTGGTATCAAACCTTCATTTCACACTCAATTTTTATCCATAATTACTGATCAGTGTTGTGTGTTTTTCACTGTTTGCTGGTTTATGTTGTAGTTTGTACTGGATTATATACAGACATGAACATAGTTACATATTCAATTGTGTTTGATTACAGTCTTCTGATGATGGTCTTGTTTTAAAAAACTTTTTAAAAATTTATTTAAATCTATTACTAGTACATTACAAACATTCTACAAAAGCGTGGCTGTCTTTACACGTCAAAGACACACTGATTAATGAGAGATAACACCTAATGTACTGCATTATGTCATGCTGTAGCTTGTATGTGCTGCACTGCACATGATTTGGCGAACCAACTGTGTCATGCACTGAGATTTAATACTGGTTAAATATAATTGTTTAAATGTGCACAGGTGTGTGTGTGTGTGTGTGTGTGTGTGTTTATTTGTGTGATGAGGAGTTATAACCTTTAAACCAAAGTGTATCATTTCCTTTAAACTTTTGTTCTTTTTTTAAACTCTGAATAAAAAAATTAAACATATAATAAAATCTGGTTTAATATTTCTCTACACAGGTGTTCTCACTCAGGTCAGTAGGTGGGGTGTGAATTATCCTGATAAGTTGATCTGTGCTGTGAGAGGATTCAGTGTCTCCATTCCCTGTAGTTATTATTATCCAACATCATATCCCAAGATGCAGGTGACACAAATGCTTTGGTGCTCAATGAACTCAAGCAGACGAACATGTTCAGCCCCTCCGTATGTTTATAGCAGCTCATCAAACACCACGTCAGACTTTGAGTACGTTGGAGACGACAAATCAAACTGCACTTTGTTAATCCACAATGTACAGTTGAGTTATTCTGGAGAGTACAGATTCAGATTTATAACTGATTGGATTGATAGTGAATGGACAAGTGAACCTGGAGTGACTCTACAAGTTGCAGGTAAATGCTACGGTTAAATAAAAACTACAATAAAATATTATTTATGTGTATGAAATAATTAACTTTCCATGCAATTGTTAGCAATGAATTGGATAATTATGAAATTATAATTAGATCATTTAAATTACAAGTAAGTACAGAGTTAGCGCTGTCGCATGGCACCTCCAGGGTCCGGGTTCGATACCCGGCCAGGCTCGATTCCCATCTCTGTGTGCATGGTGTTTGCATGTTCTCCTTGTGCTTGGTGGGTTTCCTCCGGGTACTCCGGTTTCCTCCCACAGTCCAAAGTTATGAAGGGTAGGTTAATTGGTGTTCCCAAAATTGCCTGCAGAATGTGTTTGTGTTTGTGAGTGTGTGTGAGTGCGCGTGTGTGTGTGTGTGGGTGGGTATGTGAGTGGGTATGTGAGTGAGTGAGGAACATGAATAGTGGACATACTGTTACAGGAAACTAATACGTAATACAGCTTGAATTCAGTTGATTATTTTCCTATAACTGCACATCCTAAAGTGTACTACTCCTCTTATATCACAGCAATTTGACAATAATTACATTTTTACAACTTAGTTCCTGTTCTCACTTACTTTATAGCGAGTATAAACAGTTGTTCCAGCATCTCTTTATTTTTCTTGTTAAACAACAAAAATACAGTTTCCAATGTTATCAAGAAATCACAAACCATAGCTGAAGCTCTTAAACCCTTTTATAAATGTTAAATAAACATCTCCTCAAACAAAACACACTATAATCTGTGATGTGCAGCTGCACTACAGTCAGAGCTGCTGTTATAGAAAATTGATCATCAGTTTCTGACCAATCACAATCCAGAATTTAAAAGCACTCTGGAGTAAAACATTCATTCATTCATTCATTCATCTTCTACACCGCTTAATCCTGTGTTCAGGGTCGCGGGGGCGGAGCCTATCCCAGGAGACTTCGGGCACTAGGCGGGGTACACCCTGGACAGGGTGCCAATCCATCGCAGGGCACACACACATACACACACTCACACACCCAATCACACACTACGGGCAATTTAGGAACGCCAATTAGCCTAACCTGCATATCTTTGGACTGTGGGAGCAAACCGGAGTACCCGGAGGAAACCCACCAAGCACGGGGAGAACATGCAAACTCCATGCACACAGAGACGGGAATCGAGCCTGGCTGAGGAATCGAACCCAGACCCTGGAGGTGCAAGGCCACAGTGCTAACCACTACACCACCGCGCCGCCCTGGAGTAAAACATGTAAAAAATAATTAGTAAAGAAATCTTATTGCTGGTGGATTTTAAGACTCTACTGTATTATAATTATTGACCCCCTCTCAGTGCTGATTGATTGACATGGTCTTTCCTGCTCTCTGTAAAAGATTTAAAGGTGTCACTAATCAGGCTCAGTGGAAACGGAACCCTTAAACAAGGAGACTCGTTAAATCTGACGTGTGATGTGAACTGCACACACAGTTCCTCACAGTTTGTGTGGTCTAAGAACAACGAGCAGTTAAACACATCAGGACCCGTTCTTCACTTTCCTGCTCTAACCGTGAGGGATTCTGGGAATTACACCTGCACTTGGAAAACCAACAAGACGTCTAAAGGATCTAAAACGATCAGCCTTCAGGTCGAGGGTGGGTTCATCTGCTCACAACACTACTGAATGTCTCGAGTGATTACTGAAGGAAAAGGAAGAAGTCGATTGTGATGATGCGCTTACACTCTTGTGTTCTGTCGTTTACTTTTCCACAGGTGATAATCCTGATCGACTGCCAGTCTGGATCATTGCTGTAGTGACCGTTGGAGTGATCTTCATCATCATCTTATTCATCTTAGGAGCTGGAGTTTACATCAGGAGGTAAAACACTGTATTTTTTAAACATGTTGTTGCACAGAGACCCTAAATGTTAGGAATACACTGCTGATTATTAAATATACAGCGCTGCCTTCATGTGTAAAGTGTGCAGTTCTTGAGTAGATTTGCACAACATCTAACTATCCATTTTTCTGAGCTGCTATTCATGCTATAACACAGAGCAGCATAACACAGTGCAGTGTCATGATTCATGACCTCTATGCCTCGTTTTTCCCCAAGCTGTCACTTTCCCCACATGCTCATGTTGTTGCTGGCCCACTCTATGTGCTGCTTCAGTGCTGGATTATTATTCTCTTGCAGGTTTGTGTCAGATAGAACTAACCCCGGTGACCAGAAGACGTAGCTTTAGAGGTTAGCCCAGTGTAGCGTGGATGGTGAACCCAAACGCGGGGATAGGCGAGTGGATAGGATAACCACGCGATTTAGTCTAAGGACTCTCACAAAAGGGGAGCAAGGGAAAAACACAAATTTAACCCGCGTCCTATAAACACACACTCAAGATCAGAAAGCAAAAACCCAAGAATGGTGAGTACTCACAGTTTCGTAGAATGACAACCGGAACCGACATGGGCCGAAACTCAAAGACTGAGCGTCGTACTGTGGTTTGTTTACTCCTTTTATACTTCCTGGTTTGACGCCCGCCTTACTTCCGGGTCCTAGTGCCGGGCACAGATTGAGTGTGCATGACAGTTTGTTTTATAGCTCTCATGTTTCCAAGCATTCTCTGCCTTGATTCGGATTGTCTCCTCGCTCTTCGATTTTTCAAAGTTTTAGTCTCGCGCTTCCCTGTCTGAGTATGGCTTTTGTTTCACGTTTTTGAATCCTCACTCTTTGATTTCCCGGTTACTGAACTTACACTGCCCCTTTTGACTATGGCTCTCGTTTTGCGATTTGGCTCCGTAAACCTTGTCAATTGATTCCCAAGTTTTTTATCCTCACTTTCGCCTTCCGACCACGCTCTTGTCTAACGCTACAGTCATTCATCTGCGCATGGATTCCTCTTGTTCTGCTCCAACCCATGACAGCAGTCTGCCTTCTTCTGCATACTTGAGCTCATAGATAGACCATGATTGCATTCCTGTCACAGTAATTGATACAGAAGAGAAAGTAATGTGAGTAATGCCCAGACAGCTCATAGCCATGTGGCATCAGTGGGACTTTCTGAACTCATAGCCATGTGGCATCAGTGGGACTTTCACCTGTGTGTATCAAAGATAACAATCTGAACAATGGGTAAGAACTAATGCTGTACGCAGTGGAAGCATCAGGTTTACTGTTTGCTAGTTCCTTTATCTAGAAACCAGGGAGATTTTACTGACATTCATTAAATATATTGATGATTTCGGATTGTGTCTGCTTACTTAAGTAATATTATCTACAGTTATTCTACAGCGAGTCTCCATAGGGGGTATAAAGACTTTTTAAAATTCAAAATGTAACAACGTTCACAAAACCACCACTACATGATTATAATCTCTTTGTAAACACACACACACACACACACACACACACACACACACACACACACACTGAGATATCTTGATGAAACACTCTGGAACACTTTGCTAAAAAGTATCTCCTATGTACGTATGTTCTAATGTGCGAAGACTTTTGGGACACCATGTGGAATTAATAGTGTTTAAAGTGAACTCAGTTCACTAGCTAATTCCAATCTAACTACCGGCTAGCAAACCTAGTTTACAGTCCTCTGTTCTGCCTCAAATTTCCAATTAATTTTAATGTTACTGATCTCTGGGTTCTGTCTCCTCTCCATCACTGAGTTTTGCCCCAACTGTTTAGCATTTTCCATTTTTTTAAAAAACTATTTGCGTTCAAACTATTTTATTCATTTGGAGCATATTTCTAAGCCTGCTTTGCCTGTCTTTATTGAAACACTTCCTAAATGTGTTTGTGTGTGATTGCAGGCATGTCCACACTAAGCAGAAGAATGTGGACATATCCATGATTTTCAAGGACTTCGAGAAAGAGACAGAAAGGCTTTCAACTGTGTCTTTGACCAGCGTTTGAAACCTGGATTTATAGGGCGACATTGGTGACACCTGCTGATGAAGAGGATGGCTCACACACACACACACACACACACACACACACACACACACACACACACACACACACACACACACCTGCCGATATAATGTGATTCTGACATAGGTTTTGTGAATAATTATTTGTAAATGCTCTGCTCTGGCTTTTTTTGTCTTAGACCTTATTTACCGCTACTCACCTTCCTGCTGAAGTAGATAATCTCATCTAGACACCACAGATTTGATCTCACTGCAATTCTATTTGATTATATATGCAATTCTATTTGATCTGGCTGTAATTCTATAAGATAATTTCATACTCATTTCAGGTTTCTGACTCACAAAATGATTATACAGAATCATATGATTCTAACACACATATTAGTGCCTTTTCTCTGTAACAATTTATAATGTCAGCAGAAGGCCCAGAAGAGGATCTCAATTCAGTTTGATTTTCCTTGCATAGCATTTGCATATAGTATTTGAACAATTCTGTGTATATCTTTTGTTCATTTATATTTTATTCATGGCAGTTAGCAAATGCTCTCATACAGAGTGACTTACATATTTTTTTTTATCTGATTACACATATGAGCAGTTGAGGGTTAAGGGCATTGCTCAAGGGCCCAACAGTAGCAGCTCGGTCGTGTTGGGTTTGAACATAATATCGTACCAACGCCAGAGTATGAGCAAGCCATAGGTAATGTTAATAAAAAAAATTAATAAAATGACATGAAGGACCCTTTACAGGATTTAAGTCAGACTGGAATAGCCAGGAATTTCTTTGTACAGTTAAACCTTGGATACGAGCATAATTTGTTCCGGAAGCGTACTTGTATATCAAAGCGAATTTCACCACAAGAAATGATCGGCTTTAGGGTGGCCATTGTTGCAGTACAGTTACTAAAGAATGGTCACTACACTTTGACACACAAAAAAAATGCATTTAGTGAACAGTACATGTGCACAAGGGATGCATGTGCATTGAGACTGAGCATGGGAGATGATTACCCATAATCCCACAGCATGAGAAAGAGAAGAACCATTGGCTCTGTTGTGATCACGTGACGCTCAGCAGACAAACCCGGATTTTAAGGACCTCACTCGTTTATCAAGTTAAAATTTATTTACAAATGTTGCTCGTCTTGCAAAACGCTTGCAGACCAAGGTTCCACTGTAATTAAAAAAATCTTTTTGGTCAAAGTTAATTATTTCGCTTAAATTCTGGTTTCTATCTCACCTCTAGATTGTCAGATCAGTTAGATAAATCTGCATCCATATTTCTGTAAGGCTGATTTAGATTTTTTAAATTTAATCATTTGTTTGTAATGCTGTTGATGTATTGTAGTTATTACCACTGATGTTTTGTTACATAAGATAAGATAAAAGATAAGATAACTTAACTTTTATCTAATTTTATCTTAAGATAAGATAAGATAAACCTTTATTAGTCCCACAAGTGGGAAATTTGTTTTTTCATGGCAGCAAGTGGACAATACAAATGTAAAAAATTAAGAAACAACAGAATAAAGTAAAATAAAATAGAATACAAACAGTAAAATATTTACACTATACAATCTGGCTATAGAATATGGACATCTGTGTAGTAAAAAAAATTAGATATATATTTAAACTATAAGTAAGGAAAAGTTGAATGTACAGTAAACTTTGTACTTTTACAAATTAAATGCTTTTTGTCCACTTGACCACCTCATTACTGTATGTTAAACAGTTTGTTGGTCCTGGAGGAATGTTGTTTCGTTTCATTGTGTAGTGAACTGTATTTGGTTAGAATGACAATAGAACTGTACATTTACTGTAGCTCTCCTGCCTTGTCAGGCTTGCTGTTAACATTTGTGTTTGTTTTATGCTAGTTTTCTACTTTTACTACTAGTTTTAACCTTTTCTGGGTTTTCTTCAAAATTTCTTCAACTTAGAAAAATCTGAACAAACTTGCTCATGTAGCTTCTTTAACATCACAAGAAATAAACCAACTAAACAAACAAACAAACTAAATAAATTGTGATTTTTCCACTAGCTTATATAATTGTGTTTTGAATCTAATATATATTCTTTAAACTGGTAAACTCGTATGTCCACCTTAAAAAAAAGAAGAAGAAATATTGCATGATGCTTCCACATCCCTAGTTGCAATATTTTCAGTGAGCTAAGTATACTCAGCAAAAAAAGAAACGTTCTCTGACTTTCAACTGTTTTTACTTTTAGTAAACTTAATGTGTAAATATTTGTATGAACACTAAAAGAGTCGACACCATAAGACATAAAGTAAAAATGTTTCCCAATGTGTCCCTGAATGAAGGGAGGCTGAAAATCAGTCAGTGGCAGTCAGTATCTGGTGGCCACCAGCTGCTTGAAGGTACTGCAGTGCATCTCCTCCTCATGGACTGGACCAGATTTGTCAGTTCTTGCTGTGAGATGGAGGGATTGTGTGTTCCTGGTGTGACTCGGGCAGTTGTTGTGGCCATCCTGTACCTGTCACGCAGGTGTGATATTCGGATGTACCCATCCTGTGCAGGTGTTGTTACACGTTGTCATGCACTAACCTGAGTAGACCAGAAGAAGTAGCTTTAGCGGTTAGCCCTTTGTAGCGTGGATGGTGAACCCAAACGCGGAAGCAAGCGAGTAGGCAAGATAACCATGCTATTTAGTCTGAGGACTCTCACAGAAGGTGAGCAAGGGAAAAACACAAATTTAACCCGCGTCCTATAAACACACACTCATAGACAGAAAGTAAAACCCAAGAGAATGAGTACTCACGATTTGGTAGAGAAATGACCTGAACCGACATGGGCTGAACTCAATGACTGAGTGATGTAAAGCGCCATCTTGTTTCCTTTTATGCTTTCTGTCTTTGCGACCGTGCTACTTCCGGGTCCTAGTGCCGGTCGCGGTGTGGGTGTGTGTGACACACGTGGTCTTCCACTGCGAGGATGATCAGCTGTCCTTCCTGTATCCCTGTAGCGCCGTCTTAGGCGTCTCACGGTGTGGACATGGCGATTTATTGCCCTATAGCCACATCAGCAGTCCTCATGCCCCCCTGCAGCATGCCTAATGCACGTTCACGCAGATGAGCAGCGACCCTGGGCATCTTTCTTTGGGTGTTTTTCACAGTCCGTAGACAAGTCTCTTTAGTGTCCTGCGTTTTTAGAACTATGACCTTAAATGCCTACTTTCTGTAAGCTGTTAAGGTCTTAACGACCATTCCACAGGTGCATGTTAATTAATTGATTATGGTTAATTGAACATGCATGGAAAACATTTTTTAAACCCTTTACAATGAAGATCTGTAAAGTTATTTGGATTTTTACAACATTATTGTTGAAATACACAGTCCTGAAAAAGGGGCGTTTCTTTTTTTGTTGAGTATATATACACAGAAACAAAGCTAGGGTGTTCAGTTCTTGCTGAAAAAGCGATGAAGATCCTGTACTTGTTGATGTTCATGATCACGCTGTCTGGTATGATACACAATCTCATACTGTTGTTAAAATATTTTTGTGTACTTTCTTTTAGTGGATAAATGTTAAGTAGTTAGTGTTATTGTAGAAATTAGAAATAAGTAGAAATTTTAAGATTTAATTAACTGTAACTTGTGTCTGATTAAGACTTAATGAAGATGAGAAATATTAATTATTGTGTTATAGTGTTCTGTTAGTTTAAACTTTTAAATATTTTAAGACTCATATGGGGTATGGTTCTGTGTCACACCATAGTATTTAGTTTAAACCTATTGCAAGGATTTTATGGCAATGTTTTTTTGTAGATTCTGTAAGTTGTAACAGTTGAGATTATGTGCTCTATAAAATTACATTTTATAATGACAAAAGCTAATCCAAATATTGCCTTTTAATAAGGAAAATTTATGTAGGAAATACAATGACAGTTCCACTCTGCACACCTATTGCATTTCATCAGTAAAGTTATGGTCACTTCCGGTTCTGGGACGAGAACGCTGTGCTACCGCTTCGTACCTGGATTGTTTATTTTTTTTTATTATTATTTTTTCCCTGCTGCGTGTCTCTCTGCCATTCTGGTTGGCTGGTTGGATTACTCCATTTCATACTGCTGCTGTTTGAAAGAAACTGGACTATAATTATCTGTCATGGTTCGTAGCTGCCGTGGTAGACCCAAGTGCAGATGAGGAGCAAGGAGTGGTGCTTTTAGACTTATTATGGCAAGACAGGCTTAAATCTATGGAGCGATATCGCGGACAATATTCAAATGCAATTGCAAATTGCATTTGCAATTGCGTTTCCCATATGTGGACGCACAAAGTGTGCCATAATTCAAATGCAATTGCAAACTTTGCATTACCGTTTGCTGATTCGCCTTTGCGGGCGCACACTGACTGCCAAATTTCAAATGAAAAAACAAAGTCCATTTGCATTTGTATTTCCCAGGTCTTACACGTCATGAACCTGTCATATTTAAATAGCAAAATCAATCACCACATTTGCTTTTGCACTTTCTCTGCGCCGCGCGTCAAGCCGGCCAAAATTCAAACGCAATCGCTAATCCATTTGCAATTGCATTTCCAACACGTTACACAGAAACCTGTCAATCAGCGTCAGGGGCGGGTCTATACTGTGGGGCGGGATTGTATGGGGAGTGACGTCACTCGCACTCGCCGACCAAGAGGGGGATATTTGAGCAATGGAGGTGAACCGAGAAATTGTGGAGGAACTTATGATGCTAGCGCAGCAAGTTGACGATTGTTCATACTCTGCAGATTTTCTGTTGCTCAGAAGTCATTTAGTTTTGGACAGGTTAAATGAGTTTGTCGCCCTGACGAACAACAACATCAACAATGTTGTCTTCGCCAATCTGCGTGAAGTGGCTGACAGGCTTTTTGTAAGGGACAGAACAACTAAAGGACCAGGACGTCCTTTGATAGACATACCACTACAGATGATTGAGTACTACGTTGTGTGTGGTTACTCATGTGTCCAGCTTGCGCGCCTGCTTGGAGTATCTGAGCGAACCATCCGTAGAAGACTGGAAAAGCATGGATTAAGGTACATACAGTTTTCCTAAATGCATTTGGAATATATGACACTTTATATATAACAAATATAAATATAAAGCATACATACAGTGCTGTGAAAAACTATTTGCCCCCCTCCTGATTTCTTATTCTTTTGCATGTTTGTCACACAAAATGTTTCTGATCATCAAACACATTTAACTATTAGTCAAAGATAACACAAGTAAACACAAAATGCAGTTTTTAAATGAGGGGTTTTATTATTTAGGGAGAAAAAAATCCAAACCTACATGGCCCTGTGTGAAAAAGTAATTGCCCCCTGAACCTAATAACTGGTTGGACCACCCTTAGCAGCAATAACTGCAATCAAGCGTTTGCGATAATTTGCAATGAGTCTTTTACAGCGCTCTGGAGGAATTTTGGCCCACTCATCTTTGCAGAATTGTTGTAATTCAGCTTTATTTGAGGGTTTTCTAGCATGAACCGCCTTTTTAAGCTCATGCCACAACATCTCAATAGGATTCAGGTCAGGACTTTGACTAGGCCACTCCAAAGTCTTCATTTTGTTTTTCTTCAGCCATTCAGAGGTGGATTTGCTGGTGTGTTTTGGGTCATTGTCCTGCTGCAGCACCCAAGATCGCTTCAGCTTGAGTTGACGAACAGATGGCCGGACATTCTCCTTCAGGATTTTTTGGTAGACAGTAGAATTCATGGTTCCATCTATCACAGCAAGCCTTCCAGGTCCTGAAGCAGCAAAACAACCCCAGACCATCACACTACCACCACCATATTTTACTGTTGGTATGATGTTCTTTTTCTGAAATGCTGTGTTACTTTTACGCCAGATGTAACGGGACACGCACCTTCCAAAAAGTTCAACTTTTGTCTCGTCGGTCCACAAGGTATTTTCCCAAAAGTCTTGGCAATCATTGAGATGTTTTTTAGCAAAATTGAGACGAGCCTTAATGTTGTTTTGCTTAAAAGTGGTTTGCGCCTTGGAAATCTGCCATGCAGGCCGTTTTTGCCCAGTCTCTTTCTTATGGTGGAGTCGTGAACACTGACCTTAATTGAGGCAAGTGAGGCCTGCAGTTCTTTAGATGTCCTGGGGTCTTTTGTGGCCTCTCGGATGAGTTGTCTCTGCGCTCTTGGGGTAATTTTGGTCGGCCGGCCACTTCTGGGAAGGTTCACCACTGTTCCATGTTTTTGCCATTTGTGGATAATGGCTCTCACTGTGGTTCGCTGGAGTCCCAAAGCTTTAGAAATGGCTTTATAACCTTTACCAGACTGATAGATCTCAATTACTTTTGTTCTCATTTGCTCCTGAATTTCTTTGGATCTTGGCATGATGTCTAGCTTTTGAGGTGCTTTTGGTCTACTTCTCTGTGTCAGGTAGCTCCTATTTAAGTGATTTCTTGATTGAAACAGGTGTGGCAGTAATCAGGCCTGGGGGTGACTACAGAAATTGAACTCAGGTGCGATAAACCACAGTTAAGTTATTTTTTAACAAGGGGGGCAATCACTTTTTCACACAGGGCCATGTAGATTTGGAGTTTTTTTCTCCCTTAATAACGTAAACCTTCATTTAAAAACTGCATTTTGTGTTCAATTATGTTATCTTTGACTAATAGTTAACGGTTTTTGATGAGCAGAAACATTTAAGTGTGACAAACATGCAAAAGAATAAGAAATCAGGAAGGGGGCAAATAGTTTTTCACACCACTGTATGGTGCTCCATGCCAAAAGACTTATCCAAGAAAATGAACCCTGGTTTTATTATTAGGAGAAAAACATGGCTATTGCCATGGGAACCACAACCATGATTTTACTGCAAAAATCATACTATAAGGGATTTGTCTGCTTATACAAATGGTGATCAGAACACCAAAAAACATGGTTTTACTATAATAAAACTGTGGTTGCTTTTCGAAAGTTTGATTGTTTTTAAAGGAATTATTTAATTGTTTAGGTATTTATGCTTTTATTTTTGGCCTATACAAAAATATATGTTGCTAGTTGAAATATCTTGGCCTTTAATACATATCCCCCCCCCAAAGAACCAAAGATTTATACTCCGATGTCAGTGATGATGTGTTGGACAACATTGTGGCTGAAATACAAAGAAATTGCCCAAACACTGGGTACAGGATTTTACATGGTCATCTTCGGTCACAAGGTCTTCATATTCAAAGTAAGAGCAACTTTATAATATTTAGAGTTTAAACTCAAATTATTTTCTGTCCAAAAAGAACTACATGTTGAGTTTTTTTTTTTAATCTTGTATTGACTTACATTTGATTGTTTTATAGCATAGGTTGTTTATGTTGACAAAATATGCTGAAATACCAGAATGTGTAGAATAAAATTTTTAATTACTAACATAAAAATCAAGTTCTACTGTAATTGACGCCTACAGTAATTTTATTAAAAATTTTTGTATCTTATTTTTTTGTCTTATTTTTCTTTATAGGTTCAAGGGTGCGTGAGTCTGTGCGAAGAGTAGATCCACTGGGGACTCAACTGAGAGCGTTATCAATAAGCACACGCCATCGCCATCAATAAGCACACGCCATCGCCGTCAATACTCTGTTTCTGGACCAAATGCAATGTGGCACATAGATGGAAACCACAAGTTAATAAGGTATTGGAAGTGATGCATTGCATTTCTTGATTTTGGGCAGTAGGTCATCCACATCTGCAAAGCTGGTTCAATATATAATCACATATTTTCAATTAAACTTAATCCATTTGGTGTTTAACAGACTGAACGTTCATGATGTACAGACCTTAAAAAAATTTTTTTCATGCTATCTGTAGGAAAATAACCAGGTCTCTTTTACTATAAGTAAACATGTTTTCCTGAAGTATGACTTTTCTTAAGTTGCCTGAGGGCAGAGAAAAATTTTTGTTACAGTCATAATGTGTTAATACAGTGCTGTTAAATGTTCAGGGTTAAGTAAACAGTTGCTTCCATAAAGGGTATGCATCTTTTTTTATTCATTTTATTTGAAGATCCCCACCATGCTGTCTAGCACAAACTTTTGGAGTGCTTAATTTTGTAAGTGTATTTATCAGCAATTATATTGAAAGAAAAATTGCTTTGAAGGGCATTTTAAAAGAAAGTTGTTGGCTGAATTAGCTCTGGTAACAAGAAATTTAATTTGGATGGCCACTGAATAATTTGAATTGTGGAAAAAATCCAGACGTGGGAGAATAGATGTGAAAGATAGGGAATCATTTAAAAAAATTATTTTATTTGTCTTTTATTTAGGTGGAGGTTTGTTATTCATGGAGGCATCGATGGCTTTAGCCGCTTAATTGTTTACCTGAGTGCAGCAACAAACAACCGGGCATTGACAGTTCTTGACAGTTTTATTGGAGCAGTTCAGAAATTTGGACTCCCCTCTCGAGTGCGCTCAGACAAGGGCTTGGAGAACATTGAAGTGGCACACTTCATGGTGGCACATAGGGGTGAGAACCGCAACTCCCACATAACTGGGAGAAGCGTCCACAATCAAAGGTACTTTGTGTGGGTGGGAGCAAATTTTAAATAGATGTAATGAAGTTTGATAATTGTTGTAATGTTGTCTCTGTAGAATTGAACGATTATGGAGGGATGTCTACGAACAGATCTTAGATACGTTTTACTGCCTGTTCTATGGAATGGAATCTGAGAATTTCCTGGATCCAGATAATGAAGTGCACCTATACACTCTAAAAAATTATTCTGTGGCCTTGTAAATTTCACAGTAATAAACAGGTTATGTTACCTTAATAAAATCTCTAAAAGTCACATACATGATTGTTTGAGTTAGACAAATCAAAATAAATGCCTAAAAAAAACTACTGTTCTGTTTGTCTTAAATTTATACTATGATTTAAGTTTATTTCACAAATAGAAATTAGTATTTGACTAACTGAATTATATTTTTAACAGGCACTTAATATTTTTGATACATTTCAATCAAAATATTTGGTAATGGAGTAATTAATGCTGATTAGTTTCAAGAACTACAATTATCATTCATTCCAACTCAATATTCTTTATGTTTAACAAGAAAAACTTAAATAATTTAGTAAATTGCCCTGCGCAAGTGCTCATGGGAAATCTGGTGTAACATCAGAGACCAGAAGGCTGTGAGGATGTGAGGATGGACATGAAGCACCTGGAACATTTCTTATAAATTCTGGTGAGTAAACAGCTAACACAAGTTACTGAAATAATTCCTCTGTCTGTCTGTATACACAACTTTATAGTGTGTGTGTTACTGTTCTGAATCCTGTCACAGCCGAGCTACATAGCTAACGATAGCTAGCAACAGCTCAGTCCTGGTGTTCAGTGTCATTTTACTTGTTTGTTCCAACCACCGAACTGCTCAGGTAAAGCGGTGTTAATACAGACACTTAAAATCTGGTGTAAAAGGAGAGATTTAACACCGAGCCGCGTGCGCGTGCATGTCCGGGTTTCTCGGTGTAACCGGCCGCGGTTGTGCCGCAATATTTGAATTTCTCCCGCCGAATGCGGTGATTTTGCGCAGCCAACCGTCACTGTGGCGATGATATAAAACTAGCGTGTTGAAATAATTACCTCGTGTGTACCGGGTCCACCTCACACACTGAACCGCGAGTCTGCTCGGGTCACTCCGACACTTTAAGGAGGAAACGCAGAACAAATCAGATTTAAACAGCAGGAATGAGGTGAAGTGTCCGGACTCTGGCACTGTTTACACACCGGGAGAGCAACAGCTCTGAGTCCAGCACAGCTCCAGTCATGATGTACAGCACTACAGACAGGCAGTTTGATTAGCAGTATAATGGTGTATAGCTTTGTTTAAAACAATAGAACTTCAAACATTTTACTCAAGTTAAAGTCATAAGCACATGCCATTCTAAACTTCTAATGTATTTGAAGTACAAAAGTACTACAAGTACTTCACAAACATAACAGTGTACTTAAACATTATTAAAATGGCTGTTGATGAAATAAATGTTCTAAGTAAGAGTACAACATTTCTCTCAGAATTATAAATGGGAGAAATAATATAAAATTAAAATATTGAAGTGAAATATGTTATGTACTGTATGTTGTGATATGTAAGTATTTTTAAATCATTTTCGTGAAACGTTATATATTTTCAATATCTCTTTCACAGCACCAACACCACTAAAGAAGAGAAGTTGAATGGAGATAAAACATGAGGTAAATGTCAACTTTTTAAATGTTTCAGAAGTATTAAATGTGTAACCATTTAATCCAAGATAGAAATTGAAACAAGGCTGGAAATATTTCACTTTACCTATTTTTAATCCAGAATATATTGAATCCACTAGAACAGGCATGTCAAACATACGGCCCGCGGGCCGGACCCGGCCCGTTGGATGATTTAATCCGGCCCAGCATAAATTTCTGTGTATGTCAAAAAAAGAAGCGAGTCTCGAGCTCATTTCTATCGAAAGTTGTGATTTTTTTTTTAATAAATACAAACCAAATGCACCCTTCGGCCGCTAGAGGGCAGTAAATGTGTAAAAGCGCTCACGTCCAGCATGCGTCACTGACACGAGTTAGTCACAGGATGTAAACATTCGCAACGTAATGTGTCCAAGTAAAAATAAACCGGCAATCTTGCTTCACCATTCACCACTACTAAACAAGTTATCGGTCAACACACCCTTCCCAAAATGGCACTGTCAAAAAAAAGAAAAGTGGACACGGAATGCAGAGTTTTCCAGGAAAAATGGACTGAGAAGTATTTATTCACAGAAGTGAACGCAAAACCAATGTGCTTGGTATGTAATCAGCAAGTTTCAGTGTTCAAAGAGTTTAATATTCAGCGCCACTATGAGACCCATCATAAAGATTCCGCTATGAAGGATAAATTTGGGTCCGTGAGATTGGATACGTTTGATCAATATCTCGTGCCAGGTTACCCCAAATTAACAGCCATGGCTGCAAAGGTTCTATCCATGTTTGGGACTACTTATCTTTGTGAACAGGTGTTCTCCGTAATGAACAATAATAAAACAAAGCAGCGCTCAAGGTTAACAAATAAACACTTGAATGACATTGTTAAATGTGCTGCTACTCAGGATTTGACACCTAATATCGATTTGTTTGCACTCATGAATACAGATCATTAAAAATAAGATTCATCTGGTTTCATATTAAAGACAATTAATATTGTGCAGTATGTTCTCAGCTTCAGTAGGCCCAGCCTAGTAGTTTGATCTGATGTAGTCTAATCTTATTGCCCATGCACTGCTATAACTTTTATTTTGTATTTCTTTTTTTTATTTATTTATTTCAAAGCAGTATGACAATTAAGCCGAAATTTTTTTTTCATAGCTCCCACTTGAGTTTGTTAATGTGGTGAGTTGGTTCAGGTGTAAAACTGCATTCACTCAACTGTTAAAATAAACCAGTTGTTAACACATTCACCGCCAAACATGAAAATAATTTTTTTCCCATTGTTTGTGAATAAATGTGTTGTGCTTAGAAAAGATCCCTTGTCATCCATAATCATAATATGTAGGGTAGGCTACAAATGTAGGCTGAATGATAAAGCATAGTACTGAAAAACAAAGCGAAATATTTGGAATTGACATTCTTTTACTGATCCGGCCCACCTGAGAACAGAAAGTCTGGATCCGGCCCCAGAGCAAAACTGAGTTTGACATGCCTGCACTAGAATATACAAGATTTTCCAGTAACTAAAGTAAAAAAATTATATAGTTGATTATATGATTTATACAAGGGACATTCAAGTCAAAGCGGGACTTTTAATTGTGCGGGCCAAGGGTAGCTCAGTGGTTAAGGCATTGGACTACAGTTCGGAAGATCCCAGGTTCAGACCCCACAACCACCAAGTTGCCACTGTTGGGCCCTTGAGCAAGGTCCTTAACCCTCAACTGCTCAGATGTGTAATGAGATAAAAATGTAAGTCGCCAAATGCCTAAATGTAACAGAACACACTTATTAGAATAAAAGCTCCCTTTATTTCTCTCTATATTTCTATCTCTATATATGAGGTTGTGCATTGTTCTACAAGAGCAAAACGCCTTTGGTGATCAAAGCAATCTGTTTTTTGTAAAAGCATTCCACTGAAATGTTCACCGGAATTTTACCAGCAATGGGCTCTGTAAAATTCCCACTTTGACTTGAACACCACTCATAGATCAATGTGATGATGTATATAGTAACAGTCACACTTGTACTTACTTGTATACTATCATTCCTTTTTTAGGTGCCAGCTTATGGGATGGCGGTGTAAGCTCTGCACATGTGTTGCATCATCAAAAGGAATTTCGATCATTATCGAGTGAAGCATGGTACTGTTGTGTTGATCAATGATATTCAGTGTCCTGTCTTCATTTAGACTGTCATTGCTTCTTTAAGACCTGAGAATGTCTGCACACACATTTGTATGGATCCCACAGTTTGCAGGAAACTGAAGTGTGAAGGTCTGCAATCTTTCAGATGTAAAATGTGACTGTGATTCTATTCTAATACAAAAGTCTAGTTTCCACATATTAACTGTATAATATTTGTGGCAGAAGTATTGTTTGTGAGACTGTTTAATAATGAGATCAATTCAGCTCATTGTTTATGATCTTGTTACATGTCATTTGCAAAGTAAACCAGATTGAGTTTAGACGTCATGTCTTGTCAAATTTGGCAAATAAATGTTTAATTAAAATGGTAATGTGTGTATTGTGTCTTTGTTTATAATTAGTTATGTCATTAGATACATTAACCTAAATTGAAAAAAAAACTTGATTAAAAGCTAAATATACAGTATTTAAAAAATAGTGAAAAGTATTTGTGTGATAGACCAGTATGAATTAAAATAAGTAAATGTAGCACATTTGTTTGTTAAATAATAGTCTAATTTTCAGTTTCTTCTACCTTCCATTTCAATCATATCTACTCAATTATTTTACTCATTTCCACTTAGGGTAACCTTAAGGGTTACACTTAGGGTAACATTAACTTATGATTTTCATTACATTTACTCAATTTTGTACATTATTGTACTAAAAAAAAGTTATTCAGGTCTACTTAATTTTTTTACTGAATTCATGAAGTATATTTTACACGATTTTTTTTTATTTTTAGATTGATAGATATTTTTAAGTGTAAAAATGTTTCACCAAAAAAATTGAGTACAGCACAGTTTTATTTTTTAGAGTGTACGCACTACACTGGATTTTCCTGCCTCAATTGAAAAGACATCTTGATCTGTTCCTGGAGGCTTGGAATAACCACAAATTGAGGACCACAGGTAGCCAATCTCCTCTACAGCTGTGGACAACATTTCAAAATGCTGATGATCCAGAACAGGTAAATCTACCATTTGTTGGAAATCATCAATTGTGAAGCCTTATGGCATTGTGTAATGTAAAAATATCTATATATATTCTTTTATGTAATTTTGACTTTTTTTGTGTTGAAAGGTGAGTGAAGACTATGGAATAGACTGGGAAGGACCATCGTGTAGTGATGAAATGGAGGGAGTTGCTGTCCCACAAGCCCAACTGCAGAGAGAGTTGACTGCTGCAGAGATTGAGACCTTGCCCAATCCAAATATTCTTTTTACAGAAACGGTGGACGCTTACTGCGAAACAGTGCAACAGTTAACTCATTTATTGGGATAGATGAACTGACATAACCCAAAGAATATGCTTGAACAATGAATATTAATGTATGTAAACAATGGCATACTCTATATATTGTGAATTAACAAACAATTGGAACTGCTAGATTTCCCTTGCCTAGAAAGCAAAAAAAAAAAATGTAGGAACAATACTACAATAAATTGTAATACTAAGATTTCTTACTGATTTCACAGTTTTTCTTACACTTGAACAAATCAGCAAACAACAACAGTTCAAAGACTATTCAGGTGCCTTCCTTTTAAACCAAACCAAATCCAAAACTATTGCTAGACACAGCTGCTTTTAGATCAGAGCTGAATTCTCCATAATGGCTGTAATGTAATGGAAGTTTAAGCATCTCGCTGCAAGTTGAGGCAGTTGGCATTCTGACATCTGATGTCACTTCCACATACAGTTCTTGGGGTAGGCTTGTCCAGCCAACCCAAAATTCAACGAGGTTTTTCAGGTCCTGTGGTGTACCTGTTTTTTTAAATGTAGAAAGTGGGTTAGAGTTTATACTACTTAAATGCATGCACCTTTTAATGTAAATTTTCACATGATACAGCACATATCCAAGTCTTGCAATGAGAGAACCACACAAAATGCTACATTATATGTAGAAATAGAAAATCTTTTTTTTTTTTTTTTTTTACCTCCTTTAATGTATTGCCGGAAAAAGGATGTTATTGTGCAGCACGTTTCTAGACTGAAGTTGTCCTCATCATCACTGTCAGGGTTCGGCCATATTACTCTTTCCAGGATCATCTAGTATAATGTCACATAATAACATTAAAATACATTTTAGCGGTTCTGTAAGACTACACCTAGTATTAATATTTCAAAAGTATTTAGCATAACTCTGTGAACACTCTTAAATACAGCAAGTAAAAGGGATGTGTCACCAAAAACACTAAACCTTTTCTAAACACTAAACTGCAATTTAGTCTCATGTTACAACTTTCATGCTGCCTCAGATATTTTTGCCTTACTTTCAGCAGCTAAAGACTAAAGTTTAAGGATGTTCCATTTTTAGGCTCATACAATGCAAATGAAAAACTTAGAGGTTACATTATGAATAAAATTAATCTACAATACTTCAGTTGTTTAATTAATGTAGAGCTGTTAAATGATTAATCGCATTCAAAATAAGTGTTTTTGTTCACATTATATATATATGTGTAATATATATGTGTAATGAATGTAATAAATACATATTTATATATTTAAGATGTTATTTAGATATAAAAAATTATATATTAATATATATATATATATATATATATATACACACACACACGCTAAAATTTCTATACATGTGTGTGTGTGTACATATTTACTTATACATAATTATGCACAGAACACAGACTTATATAATGCAAACACAAACTTGTATTGTATTTTGTATGCAATTAATCTGGAATAATTATTGTCAGCTATAAATGTATGTCTTAAAAAGTAATATGAAAAGTGTGATTAAGAAACATAACATTTAAGTCCTTTTTCACATATTTAACCCCCTTTTGACACAAAGGAAGTAAATGTATGATGAAAACATTTTTATATTGGTTCAATTCACTTGCAATGTGAGGACATACAGAACTATTGTTTAAAAATATTCATCTTTTTTGAGAAAAAAAAGGCATACACATCTGGAATGGCATGAGTGTGAATAAAGAAAAAAGTTTTTTTGGACAATCCTTTCTAATGATTTACATCTGTACAGTTTTTTTTCTTACCAAGGATGCATTTATTTGACCCCCAGTTTATAAACCATGCGTTATTAATAAGAGTAGCAGAATATGCATAGTCATTAAATAGAAGGATGTGTAATTATATCCATTTCAAAATCAATGAAATCTAATTCAAAATGTCAATGCAAATTGTGGGACATTACCTGTGCATCAACTGTCAGGGAAGATGATCGTGGGAATAGGACTTCGATGAGAGAAGGACGTTCCTTTACCATGCGCAAGACTCCAGTCTCCTTCAATCCTTTCTTCAATGGTTGCATCTGTTTCTCTCGCCGGCCGATGACCTAAGGAAAGTAATTTTTGCAATTTTTCATGAATAAGTAAAAAAAAAAAGGGTTTAAAATAACAAGTTGTTTTAAAACTTACAGCATGGTGAAGAATGCTTTGGGCTAGCCACAGTCTGTTTTCTGCAGTGACAGGAGGCAGATCCCAACTGACAGCCAGGTCATTTACAATCGCACACTCATCATCAACAAGTTTATTTGGTTTCTGCAGCTGTAGTAAAAATAATAATAACAATACTCTCATTTCAGAGTCATTTTTGCTTACACAAAACAATGGTCGGAGGTAGGTTTATGGTTGTACAAACCAGATGGACAATTTCAATGACATCTGTGTCAGGGCAATCTTGAAGTTCAATCATGACTGGCTCATTTATTTGTCCAGTTATTATTCCAAACATAGCAGGACTAAGTCCAGTCAAAGAGGGACCACCATTTATAAATGAATGGCCAATCATGCGCCCAACAATGCGGAACAAGTCACTATCCAGCAGAGTTCGGGAGGTTGATGGAACTAGATGGTCGTCTTGCCCAGTGAAAAATAGGGTTTTGCCAAAGTTGCCTGAACTTTGAAAGAACATTTTTACAAGTTTTGCCATATAATATGACTATATAGATTTTTTCACCAAAAAACATCAGTTTTCTTTTATGTTACAACCAAGTCACATAAGTTCAATTAAAATGAAGGAGAGCAAGTACTAAAAGAATGTGTATATTTGCTAAAATACCCCTTTCATTATAATGTAATGCTTTAAAATATTACATTACTGTACTTACCAAAATCTAGGGCAAACCCAAACTGCACACGAGAAATAACCTGAGATAGAAAGTAGCGTTTCACGCCATCTTCTATAGGTGAATCACCTGAGGAAAAGATATCAATATACATGCTATGAAAAACAAGTGATGTGCCAATCTGACTACATGTATGAAATGTTTAAAATTATTTATTATACCCTTGAGTACAACAGAGAATGGACGAGCCCAGTTGCCAGGTTGTGATTTATAGAATGTTAACATTTCTCTTTCTCTTTCTTGGGAACTGCTGCACAGGTTCAGGCTTGCAGTTAGTGCAGAAAGAATTTCAGCCTTTTCCAAAAGCCCCCTTCTGTATAGAAGTGCAGCCCGAAACAGGTTTGGCTCTGAGAAGACAAAAATACAAAAGGTAATACAAACTGCTGCTATTTACAGGACATAGTCGTATTTTTTTTTTTTTTTTTGCTAGCTATGCTGAGAAAAATATGCTCATTGTTGTTCAGATTGCATGAAACAACACCTAAATCACCTTCATTTTCACTGTCCCTTCCTTCTCTACTTTGATCAATTTCCTGTCTACTGTTGCTTCTGGAGTTTTGCTGTCTGCTGCTGCGAAATTCCTCACTGCTGCTATTATGAGAAATTTCATTGTTGATGTCGCTTCTATTAATATCCTGTGTGTTACCAGTACTACTTGATTCCTGCCTGGAGACCTCTGTAACATTTTGGTGTTCTTCTCTTTCTAACCTGCTTTTTAAATAAAATTAAATAAAAACACAAAGAAAATGACAATAAATGTATTCCAAGGTATAACTCATCCATTTAAACCATTTTCTTCTTACACTTTTAATATATTTAAAAATTCCATTGTTTAGTTAGAAATTTTTACACATATTACTTACATTTCACATTGGTCGACATGTTTCTGCATTTCAGCAACAGAAAAGTTTTGTTGGCAGTACAAACAAGCTATCTGTGGCCCTTGTCCTGTTTTTCCCTCTGAAAACTTTTCAATGTATAAGAAAGTTAAGAAAGAAGTTAGACATGGCAAATCTTAACATACATTGTTCATGCTTCATCTATGCAGTTTATCTACCTCCAAGCTTAGATCTTTCTGAAGAGGTCTGATGTAAATCATGCCACCTCCAATGCCAAGTGTACTGGTGCTCAAGTACTCTGCTGAGTATCCATCATCAGGACAAGGGATTATCTCCAATGACTTTGAGCGGGTAGCACCTCGAGCCTTAAGAAGTTCATAGCCTCCACCATCTTTCAGCTTCGGAAACTGTTTACAGAGGTAATTTGTAAACTCCTCTGGCTGACAATATTTATCTAAAAGGCAAACAAAATGTGTACAGCATATATTGTAATTAGAAACATACATTACAGTGTTCTAAAAAAATAAGCATAATTTAAAATTTTAATTCTGCATTGACATTCGATATGATGAAACCATTTTATTTCGCAATGGTACAAGGTACCTGGGAAAATTATTTTTTCCCCCCCAGGTCAGCTCTCTCCAGCTTCAGCTTCTCAGATGAGTTTGGAACCTCACAGTCTCTTCTTTTAGACAAGCAAAAAAACCTGTGGGTATATGTTGTGGTCTTCGATTTCTTTGCTGGCACAGCTGAACTGCATGATCTCTTCCGTAACCCCACTGAAAAACGTGCATATGGGGCAAACAACCTTCTCACTTCACTATGTGCACCTTGGAAACATTTTAAAGCAAGAAAACAACATTAATATTTTAACACAGAAATAATTTGCAATAATTTAAATAACCATACATTTATAACATGCCAGTTGACAACCGGTTTAACGAAACTTATTTGGTTATATTACTAAAAGTTTAACAGAGTTTTGAAATTTTTTTGGGATTTGATGTTTCTGATAAAGAGAAGTGTAGCATAACAGTGTTCTCCTACACAGTGCACTGAAAGAAGACAGTGGGCTATGTTTATTTGTATTGAATTTATTACACAATATTCACGTAGGAGACATATTAATACATTAAAAATGGTGTTCAGTACTAAATAGAAAACGTATGAAAATACCAGAACATAAAAAATATAATTTCGGATATTTTAGAAAATAAAAAAAAACCCAGACCGGACGCCTTTTACAGGTACAATAAAAACGTTGTTGTCAAATTATATTATGCAAATTAAATAATTGATTATTACATATATAAAATAATAAATAATAATTCCTCACCCTGACGGTCACTTCTTGCGTCTCTCATTGGAGGGGAAGGAGCAGTCGATGATGGAGTCCCGAGTGATGTTGTCGGGACTTCATGTCGTTCCAGAGCTGCAGCCGCCTCTCGCAGTAGCTGGGACATTGACTTTTCCATTATTATATTTAAATTAGGCCCGCGCTTTTGTTCTAACAGATGCCCGCAAGACCGACAAAATACGGTCGACTGCGAGTGACGTCAATCCCCATACAATCCCGCCCCACAGTATAGACCCGCCCCTGACGCTGATTGACAGGTTTCTGTGTAACGTGTTGGAAATGCAATTGCAAATGGATTAGCGATTGCGTTTGAATTTTGGCCGGCTTAACGCGCGGCGCAGAGAAAGTGCAAAAGCAAACGTGGTGATTGATTTTGCTATTTAAATATGGCAGGTTCATGACGTGTAAGACCTGGGAAATACAAATGCAAATGGACTTTGTTTTTTCATTTGAAATTTGGCAGTCAGTGTGCGCCCGCAAAGGCGAATCAGCAAATGGTAATGCAAAGTTTGCAATTGCATTTGAATTATGGCACACTTTGTGCGTCCACATATGGGAAACGCAATTGCAAATGCAATTTGCAATTGCATTTGAATATTGTCCGCGATATCGCTCCATATAAATCCGTGGACAAGGCAGACGTGACCGTTAGATTGGAAACCTGATTGTGCTGACGCGTGGACTCTGAGCTTGACCTGGAGCGGAGCGCCGGCGTGAGGTGAATGAGCTCCATGTAGAGAGCCGGCGTGTGTCACCTGAGCTTGCTTGGAATGTGGAAGCGGAGCGTCGGCGCGAAGTGAATGAGCTCCGTGTAGAGAGCCGGTGTGTACCTTGAGCTCGGGCAGGCTCGCAGATGACGCAGATGCATGGGGATTACTCGTGGTCGAGAAACAGGCAGAGGTTGAAGCCGGAGAGTAGGGGAAAGGTCCATGATCCAGGCTCGTGGTCGAGAAACAGACAGAGGTCGAGGCCGGAGAGTAGGGGAAAGGTCCATGATCCAGGCTCGTGGTCGAGAAACAGACAGAGGTCGAGGCCGGAGAGTAGGGGAAAGGTCCATGATCCAGGCTCGTGGTCGAGAAACAGTTCCAAAGGTCAGTACCGGGAAGATCCGAGATGACGAATGATCCGTGATGTGAGGCGAAGACGTGGTCATTGAAACGAAGCGAGGTCGGAAACGAGAAGGCAAGACGAGACAGAACGCTGGAATATTGGACATAGTGAGTGCACAATACTCTGGCGAGGAAGTGTAGTTTGAGTGCGAGTTAACTAGGGGCGGGAGGTTATTATAGATTGAGTACAGGATGCTAATTGGATGCTAATTAACTTCCTTCTGCTTAATCCGGATAAGACAGAAGTTCTAGTCATAGGACCGCATACAGCTAGGAGTAAAATCTTAGATCACACCGTAACTTTAGATGGCCTTTCTGTTCCATTAAGTGCAACAGTAAAAGACCTCGGCGTGATTATAGATTCCAGCCTTTCATTTGAAGCTCATGTAGATAATATCACCAGGATAGCATTCTTTCACCTCAGAAATATTGGCAAGATAAGAAATATATTGTCGCTAAACGATGCAGAAAAACTAGTTCATGCTTTTATCACTTCTAGGTTGGACTATTGTAATGCCTTACTGTCTGGTTGTTCTGTTAGGTGCATAAACAAGCTTCAGCTAGTCCAGAATGCAGCAGCGAGAGTCCTCACTAGAACCAGAAGATATGAGCACATCACCCCTATCCTATCTTCACTGCATTGGCTCCCTGTGAAATTTCGCATTGATTTTAAAATACTACTCTTGACATATAAAGCATTAAATGGTCTCGTGCCGCAGTATCTGAGCGAACTGCTAGTGTCTTACGATCCGCCACGCCTACTTCGGTCAAAGGATGTAGGCTGCTTATCAGTACCGTGTATTATGAAAACTACAGCTGGGGGCGGAGCTTTTTCTTACAAAGCCCCAAAATTATGGAATAGTCTTCCAAATAGTGTTCGGGACTCAGACACAGTCTCAGTGTTTAAGTCTAGGCTAAAAACCTATTTATTTAGCCAAGCATTTTTATAAATAGATTTGCCATAAGGTAAAGGAGCAGATCTGGGGGACTCATGGACGTAGAGTATTATGGTGAACTGTTATGTTTAGATGCTGTCTTCCTCACTCTCATTTGATCACTCAGGTTTGTTGACGGTGAGGTGATTGTTTGCTTTACATCTCATCTCATGTTTGTGTTTCCTTCTGGCTCTCCCTTTTAGTTATGCTGTCATAGTTAGTCCTGCCGGAGTCCCTGCTTGCACTCTACAGTAAATATACATTCACATTAGACATTGTGACTGTGACCATACCTAATTGCAATCTCTCCTCCTCTTCTCTTCTTCCCCCTCTTTCTCTTTCCTCTCTCCCCCTGTCTCCCCCTTTCACTCTTTCTCTCTCTCTCTCTGTCGAGCTACACATGTCATTCCTGAACTGCCAGTGATCCAGACTCCCTCTGCCCTCTGGACCTGTCTGATCCATCCTGGTGCCCCGTTTCTGGTTGGAGGTCTCGTCGCATGGATGTCTCTTTGGGATGCGTCTGCTGTCTGGGGATGATTCTATCTACTTAGAAGATGGTTCTGGCCTCAACTGGTGTGGTCAGCTGTTTCTCTGAGGACTTGACAATTTGATAGTTCAGGACTGGAACTTTCTACAAGTCTATCTGAGTCTCCAATAACTACTGGACTCCATTTTACATCAACTATTATAACATCAATTAACATCAACTATTATAGCTGAACCTAACACTGTATAAATGCAAATCATTTCCTGCTATCTGTTTCACCCAGATGAGGATGGGTTCCCTGTTGAGTCTGGTTCCTCTCAAGGTTTCTTCCTATTACCATCTCAGGGAGTTTTTCCTTGCCCCTGTCGCCCTCGGGCTTGCTCACCAGGGACTATCTGAACATTTTGATTCATACACATTCACATTCCATACAAACTTAAATAATTCTTTTGATTGTGTAAAGCTGTTTTGAGACAATGTCAATTGTTAAAAGCGCTATACAAATAAAACTGAATTGAATTGAATACAGGTGTGCAGAGTGGGGAATGAGGCAGTGGAAAGAAAGCAATGGGATGAATCATGGAACTGGAGTGTGCAGGTGATTCATGACAGGGCTGTGGCTTGGCGGGTCATGACAATTATCAACTTTTTGCTGTCTGTGAGTTTGCCACCGGGCCGCTGCAAGCCCTCCGCGCTGTTAATTCAATTTTCAATTCAATTTTATTTATATAGCGCTTTTAACAATGGTCATTGTCTCAAAGCAGCTTCACAAAAATTAAAGAAATTTACCAAAAAAAAAAAAATAAAATTATATATTATATATAGAATAATTATATATAAAATAATAAATAAATAAATAAAATTATAATAGAAAATAAATAAATAAAAACAAATAATAATAATAATTATAGAAAAGAAAATAATTGGAGGTGTGGATGTGTGAGAAAAATGTGCAGATAATAATGAGACGAATTAATGAAATCTCTCTGATGAGCAAGCCAAGGGTGACGGCGACGGTGGCAAGGAAAAACTCCCTGAGATGGCATTAGGAAGAAACCTTGAGAGGAACCAGACTCAACAGGGAACCCATCCTCATTTGGGCGATAACAGATAGAAATGATATAACATCTTGTGTGTTGTGCAGGTGAAAATTCAATATGACAGAAATTATTTAAATTGACATGAAGACCAGTTCAGCATAGGGACGAGTCAGTAGGTGTAGAGGGCAGATGAGGTCTGGATCACTGGAAGCACAGGAGCAGCATGTGTAGCTCCAACCATCATAAAGCTGAATCCAGTTGGAGCTGGTCCTTCTCTGGATGCCTCAGGAACCTCGCAGGGTCGGCCTTTGTCTACTGAAGCTGGCAAAATCTCCAGATGCCTCGGGATGGGTAGAGAAATACAGAACAGATGGGGAGAATTAGCGTAGTTGCCATTCGGTATAGGTGTACTGGAGTATGAGTACTGGGATGAGTTATGTGTATGCCAGATTAAAAAGATGCGTCTTGAGTCTACTTTTGAACTGAGAAACCGTGTCTGCTCCCCGAACACTGTCTGGAAGGCTATTCCAAAGCTTTGGAGCTAAATATGAAAAAGCCCTACCCCCTTTTGTAGATTTTGAAATTCTGGGAACTACCAGAAGTCCGGAGTTTTGTGATCTTAAGGCGCGTGGTGGATTGTAGCGTATCAGAAGACTGGTTAGGTATGTGGGAGCTAAACCATTTAAGGCCTTGTATGTAAGTAATACTATTTTGTAATTTATTCTAAACTGAACAGGTAGCCAGTGCAGGGATGATAATATTGGGGTTATATGATCATATTTTCTGGATCTAGTGAGAACCCTGGCAGCTGCATTTTGGATTAACTGAAGCTTGTTTATTGAGGATGCAGGACAACCACCTAGTAATGCATTACAATAGTCCAGTCTGGAGGTCATGAATGCATGAACTAGTTTTTCTGCATCAGATACGGATAAGATGTTCCTAAGTTTAGCAATATTTCGAAGATGGAAAAAGGCTGTTTTTGTGATATTTGAAATGTGATTTTCAAAAGACAAGTTACTGTCTAATATTACTCCCAGATCTTTTACTGCTGAGCTGGTAATAACAGTACATCCTTCTAAGCGCAAGCTGAATTGTGAAAGCTGTTGTGTGCTGGTTTTTGGGCCAATAAGTAATATCTCTGTCTTATCTGAATTTAATAAAAGAAAGTTATTGGTCATCCAATCTTTTATGTCCTGGACACACTCAGTTAATCTAGACAACTTAGGTATTTCGTCTGGTTTGGTTGAGATATATAATTGGGTATCATCAGCATAACAATGGAAACTAATCCCATGTCTTCTAATGATGTTACCCAAGGGAAGCATGTATATTGAGAACAACAGAGGTCCTAAAACTGACCCTTGTGGGACCCCATATTTCACTGGCATTACACCAGACGGTTCTCCATTTAGATCTACAAAATGGTAGCGATCAGACAGGTAAGGTCTAAACCATTTTAATGCCTGTCCCTGAATACCTATATAATTTTGTAAGCGATCTATGAGAATATTATGATCTATAGTGTCGAATGCAGCACTAAGATCAAGCAGGACTAGCAATGAGATGCAGCCTTGGTCTGAAGCTAAAAACAAGTCGTTTGTAATCTTAACTAGTGCAGTTTCTGTGCTATGATGGGGCCTGAAACCTGACTGAAATTCTTCAAGGATGTTGTTATCCTGCAAGAATGTGCAAATTTGAGCTGATACTACTTTTTCTAGTATTTTTGATATGAACGGGAGGTTTGAGATCGGTCTGTTAGCGTCTCCACCACGCTCGGCTCCTCTGATGGGTGAGTTAACGCTTTCTCAGTCGGTTGCGCTGTTTGTTCACTGCTTGCTATTTGGGGGTGTTGTCTCCTATTTAGCCTGCTGTGTTTGGTGAAGTGGCGTTTCAGGGTCGGGCTAGCGCTGTTTTCTCCTGTGTCAGGCAGTTTCCGTCTGACTGTGTCTGGCTCTCACTTGCTCAGTACTATAATGACTTTGGCAAAGGTTTTTCTTTTTTGCCTTCTCTTCTTCTCTCTTTTTTGCCTCATTTTGCATCTCACTTCCGTAATGGATATTGGATATTCACCATCTCAGCTAAGGGCCTTGAAGGGCCCCACGGTACATCCATCGCTCACGGTGTGTGTTCAGGTGTACCTTTAGGTCTAAGCCTGATGCTCTTCCGCGCATCTGGACTAACCATAGACTGTTGTTGTGGAAAAATACTCAGAGTCAGGCTTTGCTTACAGAAGATTACGACCTTTATTATCATACAACGAAGGCCGGAGCTGAACCTTTCGGAGCTGAACACAACTGAATTTTCTCGTTGTTTCTTCCAGTACATATGCAGTGCCTACCCCACCTCCCTCCAACATCTGTTTCCCATTAAAGGGCCGTCTTTAGCCCCCCCAATGTAAAGCTCGGGTTTCCTATATGCAAGCGCACACAAAGAAGCCTATGTCTCAGCTTGCACGCACATCCCCGATTATATACTGATAAGGTATCTTCTAACCCCCAAAAGTAAGTAAAATCTAATGAAATCAAATAAAAATTTCTCCCATATATCCCCCCTCTGGGACTTATAAGTCCCACACTAATTGGTTAATCTAGAGTGCGACTCCATGAGTCAGTCTTCCTTATACTAACTGGTGATTAAATTAAATCACTGGACTTTTATCAATGACCGACCCATGGATTCGCCCTCTAGTGGAGAATCGGCCAAACCTCTCCTTCCACGCTTGACTAGGAATAGGAGTAAAAGACTCGACCTCCATGACATCATACTTACCATTACTCAATAACATGACATGAACATATACTTAATACAGTGATTTTCTAGGATTACACTAACCTAAATAATCTGGACAATTTATACAGTCTAAAATGAAGCATGCATAATACAGTACAATTTTTAAAGCAGATATAATGTTGAACAGCCGGGTCATAAAATAAGAATCTTCAACCCAGATACTTTGCGTATCGTAGAGGGTTAGTTGGAACCCACAAGAGAGGTTGCCAGCACGTAATTGTGGGCTCATGCCGTGGAAGATACGCTTCAATATATGAACCAGTAAAGTCTCTTGTTAGAGATATACAGATGTCGCCTTTAAGACTGCGCATGTTTTCCCGCGGGATGCCGCAACTTAGCGCGCTGCGTGCTGCGACTTGCCAGAGGCAACATTCGGGAATTTTAAATAAATGTGTTGCGCTTTACTGAATATCCGCCAGATGGCGCATGGAAGGACTTTATCTAAAAGCCGGACCAAGTACAACAATGAATGTAACGACGCGGATGAACAGTGCTGAAGCGAACATGAATTTTATTTTGTTTTATAATAGATCTTTCATGATGAATGAGTGTATATGTGCTTCACATTATCAAACACAGGCAAAGGAGACAGAAATTATTGAGGGATCCACTGAAAAAAGTAAACCTAGCTATCGTTCGTTTAATGTGTTTTTTTTCTCATTCCATTAGTAAAAAAAATAATTTGCTCTTTTTAACTAAAGTGTCTAATTTATGCTTATGGGTGAATCTTTTTTTTTTTTTTTTACTTTAGTATAATGCTGTTTACAGCAGGAAACCAAAGTGAAATATTTCATTTTGATCAAGGTACTCTTATTAGGTTGAGTGTGATTTGCGCATGCGCAGTCCTTAGACCATAGTTTTGCCGGTATAATTTTATTTCCGCCTCAAACCGGAGCATGACGTTGAAACAAGTAAGGAAGGATATCAGAACCTGTATTTCAGTTACTGTTAGTTAAAGCCCCTGATTAAACTTAAATCTAATCCATTCACAAAGGACATTTCTGCTTCAAACCAAAGTTCGCCGTGTCACATGACCTCATGTGTCACATGACCTCATGACGCAGCATTATCACGGACTGAATCACCTTCTGCTGCGGGTGGAGTTTCTCAAAGAAAACTCCTTTAAACCAGGTAAGAAAGCAAACTCGTGTCATTTCTATGTTAAATGTATCTCTTATATGAGCAAATTCATGATTTATGTCAGGAACAACTACTTTGTAGATTGAGTTTTGTGTCTGTGTTTGCTCCTGTAGCTAAAAACACCTATATTACCTGCATTAGCATTAGCTAACTAACGTGGTGATTTTCAAAAACACCGGAGTTTCTACAGTAAGTCAGCGGCGCCGAATAACATGAAAATAATTATATTTAAGTACCGTTGGTTAACGATGTAAAATTTAATAGGAAAGTGACGTAAACATAGAACAAGCTAATTTGGAGTCAGTGCTGTTTGTAGTGTATTTATAGTTATTCTTAAAACCTTCTGGACTTGCTAATGTGTAAGTAATGTAATATCACTAAAACTATATTCCCTCGTATGAAACGGGGCTTTAGCACATGTTCCTGACATACTGGTGACACTTTATGACACGTTTTTAACCGTATCAGTATATAAATATCGGCATAAACTTGACATGTTGATTTAACGTTACTTCAAGTACATTTTAGCCATTACGATGTCATGAAATAACTTTAAAAGTAAACATAATCTTGATGCACTTTTGTGTTTACAGGTCTGTTAGCTTTTCTGAAAGCACATTATTTTACCCATACTGCTTTCTATACTTTATACACACTGTAATTAAGATTTGCTAACATAAGAACTTGAACCAGTCCAATTTTTGTTTTTACCTTTTTTTTTTTTTTTTTTTTAAGATCAGTAATGAGTTTCTGAGAATTATATCTGCTCCACTTCAAGCAAGATTACTGGTTTCCTTGGACAAGCAACACTACAAACTAATTGAGATCATCAGAAACTGGGGAGGAACCCGTCAGAGAGAAGACCAGAGATATAATCTTCATCTTCAAGTTCTTGATCTGGTATGTACTCGCTCAAAAAAGCAGAAATTAGCTTGGTGTCAAATGTAATCTTGTGAATGGAAGCCACAGGACCTGAGCAAGGCATCCACATCAAGTTGGCTGTGATGCACTAAATTAAAACATAACTAGCAGAATAAAACTTTAGTTTAACTTGTTCACAGGTTAGTGTATGCTGTCTGAATACAGGTTTCAATGTCTGCCATGTTCATTTTTTCACACTTTACAAGCCTAACATAACCAACAATACTATGTTTGTTTTTATGTCCCTAGAGCCTGGAGGTGATTACCTCCTGAAATTAATACTTAAAATGATAAACTTTATCATTAATACATAATGTGTGTATATGTATGTCAGTAATTTTGCCCTATTTATTGAGCTAATTACATTTATCATGCTGCACCATAATCCTAGGTGTTTTTTTCACTCATAGGGAGCATTAAGTGATTTTACATGCATACATCAGACACTGTTTTGCCAAATAGAGCAATTGTCTAACAAATGTCCTTTCTTTTATTAGGTTGTTCAGAAAGATGAAGCTCAGGCAGAACTTGTGAGGTGCACAATGGCCCTGTTTGTCCTCAGGTAGGAAGAGGACTGTCTTCAGCCTCCACAGGAAATCGGGATTGTGGCTTATTGAGTTTCCATCAGTCGCACATGAATGTTCCATGTTTTACCTCTGCTGATTTTGTTTCAGGAACATTTTCTAATTTTCTTTTCAGTCCAATTAATAAATGTATGTTGCAAAGTTGAGTGTTACTATTTGTAATTTTATTCATCCATTCATTTTCTATACCGCTTAATCCTGTGTTCAGGGTCGCGGGGGACCTGGAGCCTATCCCAGGAGTCTTCGGGCACTAGGCGGGGTACACCCTGGACAGGGTGCCAATCCATCGCAGGGCACACACATACATTTATGGAGTAATTTATTTTAGTCGCAGAGTATTTAGTTTGGTTCTTCTTCAGCAGGTTTGACAAGGACAAAATGTACCCATTGCAAAATTAAATTTGTGGATAAATGCAGACATCTTTTTTTTCCCCCTCAATTTCAAATTCAGTTAACAGTGTTGAATGACTGTTGGTGTTTATACATGTTGAAAAAAAAAATCTTATTGTTAACATTTTGGATGAAAATATGTTCATTCCACAATAAATGTTTATATAAAGAAATGTGTTTTGAGTGTAAATCAATATGTAATTAAGTTTTTTATGCTTTTATATTTAAATTATGAATGCCTTAAATCTTTTTGATGCAACTTAAAAAAAGGTAATTTGCTCAACCATTCAAAAGTGGTTTATATCAAGTTTATAATTTCAGGTTAGATTTAGTAGAATATTTACATTAAGTAATATAGTCAACTCATTTATTTAGATTTAGAACAATTTTAAATATTTGGTTTGTTTCACCTTCAGAAATGAGTTTACATGAACTTAAAAATTTTAAGTTTGGTTTATTTACATTACGTCAATGCTAAAATATTAGGTGTGACAGATTACTTACATTTTTTTAAGTTGAGCCAGTCCTATATTTTTTCAGTAGGGTCAATCAGATGTACAGTGTCGGGTAAGTGTAGTGCTTTTATTGAAGGGATAATGACAGATTAAATTTATTTTTTTGGACAATTTCTTTAATGTTTTCGGAGTTGTGGCTGTTCAGTAGAAAGTAATAGGCTCACCAATTTACAGTATGATCTTTCAATTTAACAAGTGTAATGTGAACAAGTTAGTTATTATGAGTATGGAAAACATCTTTTCCTGCATTTTTTTCTGCTTCAGGAGTCAGTCTGTTCTGAGACAGTGAGGGTAGAGGAAGGGGCAGATTCAGGACCAGGGAGAGAGCCGGAGACAGCAGAAGATGATATTGCCAGCACAGGGAGCACAGTTTTTAGTTTAGATCTCATGTTTACATTTTATTGTATGTTGATGGCTTGACTGTAAACAACATAAACAATGCAATAAATTATTAAAAATATATATTTATTGTCCCCCCTGCTGTTTTAAAAATATATATTTTATTGTCCCCCCTGAAATTTACGCTATTTTACGTTAATGTTACGTTATTACATTATTAACGTCGACAGAATAAAGTAAAGTTTTATTTCTGGAATTGATGCACGGGCTTCATCTTAGGCCTTTTTTTTCTTTCAGTTCTTTCGTTTCTCAGCGCCGGACTGTTGATGTCTCTTTCCAGGACCAGGCATATCATTCAATTATTATAATTCTTTTGGCCAAATACTGTAGGCAGCCGTAACAGAGGTGAGGGCGCGCGCGTCATCACGTCTGCTTAGCCGACTCTGCGTTCACCGTAGACTTCAATATAGACGTTTATATTTTTGTTTATTTGTATATGTATGTTATTAATATTCATTTTTTAGAGATTGTGTGTGCGTGCACGGAGAGTTTGTGTGGATAAGTTTATGTGGATAAGTTGATAAGTGTATGTTGTCAAAGTATTTGTGGACATATAATTAGGGATTTTTTTTTTAAATTAAGGATGTCTTGAAACATAATGCAGTAACTCTACAGTATTTATTTGAACACGGTAAAGGTGTTAATGTTTCGTACATTCCTTAATTTGTCCTTTCGGTTTGTGTTTTATGCTTCACTGTTTTCAATATACTGTACATACTGTAAAACGTATGGACAACAATGTTCCGGAAGCATTATTAAATATTCAATAAGGCACACACAATTTAGTTGCAATAAAGTTTTATTAAATTTATAATAAAGCAGGCAGTACTGTATATGGCAAATGGTCACTCAAAATCTTTACAAAAGTAAGAGTATTCATTAATTAATTTTTAATCTAAATTAACTCAATCTTTTCTTTCTAAGAAGTTCGTTAATTATGTCTCTTATTTGCTTGTTGTTGTGGGCTGTGGGGCGGAATTTCCTAGCAACAGCATCGGAAAGTGCTTGAAGCAGAATTACCCCATCAGCGAAACCGGTTTGATAACTTTCACACCAAGGATACTGTAGGTGAGAAGGGGGATTACAGTAACGGTTTCTGTGGGTCTTCACCAAGAGGTGATGTGGGTCGCGTTGTATTCAGCGAATAGACTAAAACAAAATCATGTTTGCTTAAGCATTGGAAACAATATTGTATTAGGCCAACTTTATTTAAGATTAAAATAATAGTGGGTTAGGAACGTTATTCTTCATATAACTTAAATGGCTGAATGAAGTTAAATATACACAATAAATTAATAATTGCGTTTGCTTTACATTTGAGCACTCGTGTAAATAGCTTTTTCATTGTATATACTACCATATCGTATATCTGTGTCTAATACTGGTTTATTCATATTTTACATTACATTCAGTTTGTAATTTACTTGCGATTGTACTTTTAAAATGTAACTTATATACGTATCTACAGAATAAGCATATTTAACTACTTCAGCAGTGAATTAGAAACTTGGTCAGTCTGGCTTTTAGATAAAGTCCTTCAGAGCAAGCATTGTGTAAATATAATATATAAAACATAATATAAAATAAAATAAATAAAATAAAGTTAAATAAATATATAACATAAATGGTTAATGAGAGCAATAAAATCAGACTTTAATAGTTGGATTTGATACTTTTCTTTTTATTTACTGTATAGACATCTTATTATGCTTTCTCTGTTATTAATCTCTTCTTCTTCTTTGTCTTTCGGCTGTTCCCTTTCTTTTTAATTACAGTGGAACCTTGGTCTGCAAGCGTTTTGCAAGACGAGCAACATTTGTAAATAAATTTTAACTTGATAAACGAGTGAGGTCCTTAAAATCCGGGTTTGTCTGCTGAGCGTCACGTGATCACAACAGAGCCAATGGTTCTTCTCTTTCTCATCTTCTTTGTCTTTTGGCTGTTCCCTTTCAGGGGTCGCCACAGCGAATCATCTGCCTCCATCTAACCCTATCCTCTGCATCCTCTTCTCTCACACCAACTAACTTCATGTCCTCTCTCACTGCATCCATAAATATCCTCTCTCACTGCATCCATAAATATATATATATATATATATATATATATATACAGTGGTGTGAAAAACTATTTGCCCCCTTCCTGATTTCTTATTCTTTTGCATGTTTGTCACACTTAAATGTTTCTGCTCATCAAAAACCGTTAACTATTAGTCAAAGATAACATAATTGAACACAAAATGCAGTTTTTAAATGAAGGTTTACGTTATTAAGGGAGAAAAAAAACTCCAAATCTACATGGCTCTGTGTGAAAAAGTGATTGCCCCCCTTGTTAAAAAATAACTTAACTGTGGTTTATCACACCTGAGTTCAATTTCTGTAGTCACCCCCAGGCCTGATTACTGCCACACCTGTTTCAATCAAGAAATCACTTAAATAGGAGCTACCTGACACAGAGAAGTAGACCAAAAGCACCTCAAAAGCTAGACATCATGCCAAGATCCAAAGAAATTCAGGAACAAATGAGAACAAAAGTAATTGAGATCTATCAGTCTGGTAAAGGTTATAAAGCCATTTCTAAAGCTTTGGGACTCCAGCGAACCACAGTGAGAGCCATTATCCACAAATGGCAAAAACATGGAACAGTGGTGAACCTTCCCAGGAGTGGCCGGCCGACCAAAATTACCCCAAGAGCGCAGAGACGACTCATCCGAGAGGCCACAAAAGACCCCAGGACAACATCTAAAGAACTGCAGGCCTCACTCGCCTCAATTAAGGTCAGTGTTCACGACTCCACCATAAGAAAGAGACTGGGCAAAAACGGCCTGCATGGCAGATTTCCAAGGCGCAAACCACTTTTAAGCAAAAAGAACATTAAGGCTCGTCTCAATTTTGCTAAAAAACATTTCAATGATTGCCAAGACTTTTGGGAAAATACCTCGTGGACCAACGAGACAAAAGTTGAACTTTTTGGAAGGTGCGTGTCCCGTTACATCTGGCGTAAAAGTAACACAGCATTTCAGAAAAAGAACATCATACCAACAGTAAAATATGGTGGTGGTAGTGTGATGGTCTGGGGTTGTTTTGCTACTTCAGGACCTGGAAGGCTTGCTGTGATAGATGGAACCATGAATTCTACTGTCTACCAAAAAATCCTGAAGGAGAATGTCCGGCCATCTGTTCGTCAACTCAAGCTGAAGCGATCTTGGGTGCTGCAGCAGGACAATGACCCAAAACACACCAGCAAATCCACCTCTGAATGGCTGAAGAAAAACAAAATGAAGACTTTGGAGTGGCCTAGTCAAAGTCCTGACCTGAATCCTATTGAGATGTTGTGGCATGACCTTAAAAAGGCGGTTCATGCTAGAAAACCCTCAAATAAAGCTGAATTACAACAATTCTGCAAAGATGAGTGGGCCAAAATTCCTCCAGAGCGCTGTAAAAGACTCGTTGCAAGTTATCGCAAACGCTTGATTGCAGTTATTGCTGCTAAGGGTGGCCCAACCAGTTATTAGGTTCAGGGGGCAATTACTTTTTCACACAGGGCCATGTAGGTTTGGATTTTTTTTCTCCCTAAATAATAAAACCCCTCATTTAAAAACTGCATTTTGTGTTTACTTGTGTTATCTTTGACTAATAGTTAAATGTGTTTGATGATCAGAAACATTTTGTGTGACAAAGATGCAAAAGAATAAGAAATCAGGAAGGGGGCAAATAGTTTTTCACACCACTGTATATATATAGATAAAAGAAATTCTTCCTTATTTTTCTTTGATTGGGCACGTGTAATCACGCAAGCAGTAAATGCTTTTGGATATTTCAAAGACAATTCATCCGTGCTATTCTCTGCCAAAGTATCGGTTACTTCAAGTGAAGGTACCACCTTACCTCCAGCTAGATCGTTTCCTAAAATAAAGGATACGCCTTTTACTGGTAAAACTGGGCGTACTCCTACCTCCACAAAACCAGACACCAAGTCTGTTTTCAGGTGAATGCGATGAACAGGTACCCTCATGATTTCCATGCTGAAACCCTGGACTAATCTACTAGATCCGACGGATGTCTGATCTGAAAAAGGCAAAACTTCTGAACATACAAATGACTGGGCTGCGCCGGTGTCCCTCAACACTTGCACTTCTACCTGATCTTCTACATTCCCTGATAGTGACACATAACCTTTAAAAATGAATGGGGAATATACATTGTCTACTTTATCTATTACCTGTTCAACATGCCCATTTTGACTCACAATATTTGCAAATCCAACCTCTTTCACTTGAACTTGCTGCTTGCGCTTTAAAGAGAAACACTCTGCAATGACGTGTCCTTTTTTTATGACAATAAAAGCATTCCCGCATTTCTTTAGGCTTCTCAACATTCACTTTAGGCTGCTGAATCTTCATTGGTGACTTCACATAGCTCTTCTCCAAAATTACTGGCTGAAAAACATTTCGATGTGTCAGCACAAATTCGTCTGCTAATACTGCTGCTTCAGATACCGTTGCTACCTTTTGTTCATTTAAATACAAGACCATTCTATCTGGAAGACACTGTTTAAAATCTTCGAGTAGTACCAGTTCTCTCAGTGAAGTAAAGTCTTCTACTTTACTAGAAATGCACCATCTATTAAAAAGAATCTCCTTATCTCGGGCAAATTCGACATAGGTTTGAACTGCGTTCTTTTTTCGAGCACGAAACTGCTGCCTATAGGCCTCTGGGACTAGTTCATAGGCTCTAAGTACTGCTAATTTAACCACCTCGTACTTAAGGCTGTCTTCCAAAGACAAGGTTGAATAAACCTCCAAAGCTTTACCAGTCAGTTTACACTGTAACAACAATGACCATACCTCTTTTGGCCAATTCAAAGAAATTGCAATTTTTTCGAAAGCGTTAAAATAACTATCCACTTCCGACTCGCGGAAACTAGGCACCAAAACGATGTGCTTACCCACATCAAAAGTGGTTGAATTCAAATTAGCCGAATTATCACTTACCGGACGGAAGTTTTGCTGAACAGGGGAACCCGCTGCAACTCTTGCCGCCTCAATGTCCAACTGTTTAAACTTAACTTCCTTCTCGGCCTCAATTTCGAGCTTGCGGATTTGTAGTTTCAGATCCAACTCTGCCTGGTGGGCCTGTGTTCTCTCTTGAGCCTCTGCGTGGAGCCGCTCAATTCGCACTTTCAATTGCGTCTCCCCTCTTGACTTGGGAGTTCCTGGGGAAAAAGGTTGAAAAGGCGAAAGAGTTGCCCTAAGTTTGGCCTCCGCCTCTGTTGTGACTAACTCACCTTCGCTTTCACCAGTTTCCACAACATCCGGTTCTCCCTCCGTAGGCTGTGCCCCTCTGTCTACAATCGGCCAGCTTAAAACGCCAAATTCATTTAGGCGATCAATTAATTCCGCCTTAATTTCCTTTTTTAATGTCTGTTTTGGAATCACGATTTGGAAGTGGTCAGCTATTAATAACAACTCGTCTTTCCTGCATTTATCTATCACCTCTAATGAGGGATCATCAATGAAATTCTGTAAGTTAAACGCCATTAAACCGTGTGATGCGGTACAGGACCAAATTCGCTCGAACCAATGTTTACGTCAATAACTTACGTTTTAAGTAATACACACCACACTCCTCGGCAAAAGAAAGAGCATTCACTTTTTAGGACGAGCCCCCACTTATGTTACGTCTCCCTAATTTTGGCATCTAGGGTTACAGGAGGTAACAGTAAATTTAAGAATAAGAGAAATAAAAATATGTGAAATGCAGTAAATGACTCTACTCTGAAAAATGTGGGTGCGTGTGTGGCACAAAGTACAGACAAAAGCCGTGTGATTCAAAAGGTTAGTTTTAGTTTTAGCTGTTCACGATTACATCCGATTCAGTCACAAAAAAAAGGTAATTGTAAGACAACATCTTAACCTTGAATTCAAGAAACAGACTATTTACATAATATGTATGTACAAAAAAAGAAACAACCAAAGTGAGGGACAAGAGCGGTGCTAAAAGAAAAGAACATAGTAAAACATAAATCCGCTATCTGACCCCCCCCCACCACCACCAAACCAAGATTAAACTACACAAAAGAAAAAGAGAAAACCAACATCTTCAGCATACGCCACTAACTACTCTGACTCACAAACATAAATACAAAGGTCGGCATCCGCTCACTAACTAGTGTGTCTAGACCAGGCATGTCAAACATACGGCCCGCGGGCCGGACCCGGCCCGTTGGATGATTTAATCCGGCCCAGCATAAATTTCTGTGTATGTCAAAAAAAGAAGCGAGTCTCGAGCTCATTTCTATCGAAAGTTGTGATTTTTTTTTTAATAAATACAAACCAAATGCACCCTTCGGCCGCTAGAGGGCAGTAAATGTGTAAAAGCGCTCACGTCCAGCATGCGTCACTGACACGAGTTAGTCACAGGATGTAAACATTCGCAACGTAATGTGTCCAAGTAAAAATAAACCGGCAATCTTGCTTCACCATTCACCACTACTAAACAAGTTATCGGTCAACACACCCTTCCCAAAATGGCACTGTCAAAAAAAAGAAAAGTGGACACGGAATGCAGAGTTTTCCAGGAAAAATGGACTGAGAAGTATTTATTCACAGAAGTGAACGCAAAACCAATGTGCTTGGTATGTAATCAGCAAGTTTCAGTGTTCAAAGAGTTTAATATTCAGCGCCACTATGAGACCCATCATAAAGATTCCGCTATGAAGGATAAATTTGGGTCCGTGAGATTGGATACGTTTGATCAATATCTCGTGCCAGGTTACCCCAAATTAACAGCCATGGCTGCAAAGGTTCTATCCATGTTTGGGACTACTTATCTTTGTGAACAGGTGTTCTCCGTAATGAACAATAATAAAACAAAGCAGCGCTCAAGGTTAACAAATAAACACTTGAATGACATTGTTAAATGTGCTGCTACTCAGGATTTGACACCTAATATCGATTTGTTTGCACTCATGAATACAGATCATTAAAAATAAGATTCATCTGGTTTCATATTAAAGACAATTAATATTGTGCAGTATGTTCTCAGCTTCAGTAGGCCCAGCCTAGTAGTTTGATCTGATGTAGTCTAATCTTATTGCCCATGCACTGCTATAACTTTTATTTTGTATTTCTTTTTTTTATTTATTTATTTCAAAGCAGTATGACAATTAAGCCGAAATTTTTTTTTCATAGCTCCCACTTGAGTTTGTTAATGTGGTGAGTTGGTTCAGGTGTAAAACTGCATTCACTCAACTGTTAAAATAAACCAGTTGTTAACACATTCACCGCCAAACATGAAAATAATTTTTTTCCCATTGTTTGTGAATAAATGTGTTGTGCTTAGAAAAGATCCCTTGTCATCCATAATCATAATATGTAGGGTAGGCTACAAATGTAGGCTGAATGATAAAGCATAGTACTGAAAAACAAAGCGAAATATTTGGAATTGACATTCTTTTACTGATCCGGCCCACCTGAGAACAGAAAGTCTGGATCCGGCCCCAGAGCAAAACTGAGTTTGACATGCCTGGTCTAGACAGACTTACCCTGCGTGATGTAAAATGTAAGTCACGTGACGTGCTGAACTGGTCCCTTCACTATATAAGCCGGAGTGAGGCTTATATGGATAAACAAGAATCGAACCCGAATGCAAACACATCCGAATAATCAAGTGAGAGAAAATCTCTTTCTATGAGAATATTTAAAACACACATTGAGCAAAATCCGACAGAAAAACAAGACAAGAGCAAGAAACAACAAGCAAACATGGAAGAGCAAACAGGTGACAAGCCAACGCTCGTGCCGAACTCGCGCCATTTCCGGGTCTATATACACGCCCTTCTCGTCTGATTGGTCCTTCGGAGGTGATGCCATATTAATGATTGACAGGGTCCTTATCCAACCGGAGGACCTGTGAATTAATAATAAAAAGAGAGCAAGAGAAAAGGAGAAAAACCTTCTCAAAACGATACGGGACGTAACAATATATATATATATATATATATATATATATATATATATATACACACACACACACACACACAAGGGCGTAGGTTTGCTACCTATGACTCCAACTAATACCCCATCCCCCAATCCCCTTTTCCACCCACCAACCCCCAACTATGTCCACTGAATACATGTTTTTCTTAATATGGTGCGAAATCACTTTACATTAATACTAGCAATGCTTCGATTAATATTAATCCACTCGAAATGCAATTCATTAAGTTAAATTAAGGAATAGTGTAAAGTTAAAGGAATGTTTCATAACTGACAAAAAGATAGTCTTTAATAAAATAAAAACTATTCTTTATTGAGCCCTAGTGCAAATGAAACATCTCAATCATCTGTATATATATAAAAGTAGATTACATCTAAACATGAACTACTAGGTAGAGTACCACACAACAGCTCAATGCCTATTGCTCCTATATGAAGGAGACAAAAACATGCCTTCGCCTCTCGTTAACAGAAATAAACTGCTGGCATATTTGTTTGACATCAATATTGTCCAGGCTGTTCTTTTTTTCTTCTGATAAACACTAAAGATGATATTTTGTACAATGCTGAAAACCTGTAATCATTGATTTACATAGTATTTGTTTTTCCTGCTACGGAAGTCAATGTTTAACGGTTTTCAGCTTTTTTCCCCAATATCTTATTTTGTATTCAACAAAATAAAGAAAATCATTAAAGTTTGGAACCACTTAAGGAGTAAATAGTGAGTAAAGTTTTTTTGGGGGGTAAACAATGGCTTTGACCCTAACTCTTCCCCTCTGACTGCACTAGGACCGGACAGCATTGCCACCTGATGAAATAGCGTGACAAAAAAGTGAGACATGTCAGTTCAAAACTTTTGCCAAAAACACTAATGAATCACTTACATCCTCAGCCTATCACTCCTCATAATGCTAAATATTAGTATAATCAACATGTATAATACACGCACACATATTATATGTTATATACTGTATAATCAACATTCAGATTGACCTCCTGTGACCTCGCCTCTTCACCTGAACTACAACATGGCTGATCTGCTTCTGTCCCCTAATTGAAAAACATTGAGGGATTCCTTATGAGCATGGACAGAGAATGCCTCAGCCTATTATTGGTAACAATGTTAAATCTCAGGACAACTACAGTGGCTTGCAAAAGTATTCCCCCCCCCCCCCGTGAACCTTTCCACATTTTGTCACATTACAGCCACAAACATGAATCAATTTTATTGGAATTCCACGTGAAAGACCAATACAAAGTGGTGTAATTGATGATGTAATTGACAGTAATGTAATTGACAGTAATTGATGATGATGGCGCGGCCACGTCCAGACGCCTTCCTGATCGCTCCGTACAAACTGTGTTCGTTTTTTTCCTTCTTTCTTTATTTATTTTACTTTCATTCGCTAAGAGTACTTCAGGTTTAGTGACCTATGACAGTAGAACACTACTGGATATAGGAATTCAGATTTCGGCGCTTACTTATACCACCTTTAAGCCTGACCCGTCGTGGCCCTCTGAGATACTACGCTGCTCAGACGACAACAACAATGGACGGGACGCTAACCCGCGGCGAAGAACAAAGAAGCGTTGAGGGAAACGCGGCGGCGTCCGTAACAGAATGAGAGAACAAGCTCATCGCACCCCTCGAGTATCGAGTATCCTGCTGGCTAATGTACAGTCACTGGAGAATAAGCTTGATGACCTCAGAGCCAGAGTTACTTTCCAGCGAGATATCAGGGATTGTAATCTTCTGTGCTTTACAGAAACATGGCTGACCCCCATTGTGCCGGACCGAGTCGTAATCCCATCGGACTCATTCTCTGTGTTCCGCATGGACAGGACGGCAGAGTCTAACAAAGCTAAAGGTGGAGGTGTGTGCTTCATGGTCAACAAGAAGTGGTGCGATGCCAGGAGTGTTTCCATTCTCTCCAGTAGCTGCTCGCCTCATTTGGAATATCTGAGTGTTAAATGTCGTCCTTTCTACCTGCCTCGCGAGTTCACCTCGGTCATTGCCACGGCGGTCTACATCCCACCCCACGCGGATACAGGCACTGCTCTGTCTGAACTATATGATGTGCTGAGTGATTCCAAAACAAACACCCGGACGCAGCGCACATTGTAGCAGGTGACTTTAATAAAGCGAACCTCAGACAGGTTATGCCAAACTTTCATCAACATGTTACATGTCCGACGAGGGGACTCAACATTCTGGACCACTGTTACACACCATACAAGCGAGGCTACAAAGCTGTTTCACATCCAGCATTCGGGAAATCAGACCACAACGCCATTTTCCTCATACCGGAATATCAACAAAGCTTTCGTCGTGAAGCTCCGGTCATGAGGGAGGTGCAACGCTGGTCTGCCCAATCAGAAGCTACGCTACAGGACGCGCTCGATGACGTAGATTGGGACATGTTCCGAGCCTGCGCAGTAGACATCAACGAGTTTGCGGATGTAGCAGTTAGCTTCGTTAGCACGCTCGTAAATGAAGTTGTCCCGACAGTGAGGTTCAAATCGTTTCCGAACCAGAAGCCTTGGGTAGACCGATCGATCCGCGATGCTGTGAATGCCCGGACCGCTGCTTATAATGCCGCACTCATTAGCGGCGATATGAGCGCATACAAAGCGGCTTCTTATGGCGTCAGGCGAGCGGTGAGGGAAGCTAAGGGGCGGTTCCGACAGCGAACTGAATCACACTTCCATCAGGGTGACACACGCCGCATGTGGCACGGATTACGCACAATCACGGACTACAAGGTTGCCAAAGACACCACGATGATCGTCGCCGACTCTGCATTCGCCAACGAGCTGAATGCATTCTTCGCACGGTTCGAGGTTAGCCAGGCGGCTAATGCTAGCAGCCTGCTGACTGAGAGTGATGACGTCATCAGCGAGGATTGCGTCATCAGCATCGCAGAGCACGACGTTCGCACGGCGCTGAGGAGGGTGAACACCAGGAAAGCGGCGGGTCCAGATGGCATCTCTGGGCGCCTGCTGCGCTGACCAGCTGTCAGGTGTGTTCACCTGTATCTTTAATGAGTCCCTGGCGAAGTCTGTGGTCCCGGCGTGTTTCAAGAGATCCACCATTGTCCCCGTGCCCAAGACCAACAAACCCTCATGCCTGAATGACTACCGGCCTGTTGCACTGACATCGATGGTCATGAAGGTATTTGAGGGTCTGCTAAAAAACATCATCTCCTCCTCCATCCCCAGCTCCATAGATCCACTTCAGTTTGCCTACCGCCCCAACAGATCCACAGAGGATGCCATCTCCCATGTTCTGCACACCACTCTCAGCCACGTGGACAAGATGCAAGGTAACTATGTGAGATTGCTGTTTATAGATTACAGCTCTGCTTTCAACACAATAGTGCCTAACAGACTGTTCACAAAGCTGAGAGATCTAGGACTTAACAAACGCTTGTGTGCCTGGGTGTTGGACTTCCTCTCGGACAGATCTCAAGCGGTGAGAGTGGGCAAGTGCTTCTCCAGCAGCATCACCATCAACACAGGTGCTCCACAGGGATGTGTTCTCTCTCACTGCTATACTCTCTTTACACTTCAGACTGTGTGGCCATGTTCGACTCCAACACCATCGTTAAGTTTGCTGACGATACGGTGGTGCTGGGCTTCATCTCCAACAACGATGAGTCGGCCTACATAGATGAAGTGGAGAACCTGGCACTATGGTGTGAAGAAAACTGCCTCCGACTGAACGTCAGTAAGACGAAGGAGCTGGTGGTGGACTTCAGAAGGGGACAACTGGACCACAAACCCCTCATCATCAATGGAGCTCCAGTGGAGAGAGTGAGCAGCTTCAAGTACTTGGGCGTCCACATCTCCGAGGATCTGACTTGGACTGAGCATATCTGTGCTCAGACGAAAAGGGCAAAGCAGCGTCTGTACCACCTGAGGCAGTTGAGGAAGTTTGGGGTTTCCCCTGCTGTCCTTAAGGCTTTCTACTCAGGTGCTGTTGAGAGCATCCTAACACAGAACATTTCATCCTGGTTTGGGAATAGCTGTGTACAGGACAGGAAAGCCCTCCAGAGAGTGATCCGGGCAGCTGAACGCTGCTGCAGGTTAACTCCCCCCTCCATGCAGGACATCTACACCAGGAGATGTAAAACCAGGGCAGCTCGTATCATTAAGGACTTGTCGCACCCCAATAACGGACTGTTCAAACTTCTCCATTCAGGCAGAAGGTTCCGGGTCATTATGGCCAAAACGGAGAGACTCAGGAGGAGTTTTTATCCACAGGCGATTAGACTCCTCAACCATGATGGGCCACTCTCCCATTCATAAGACTGTACCAGTTCACCCACACACTGCTGTGCTGACATTCCACACTGCACACTACACTTTAGTCTGGACTGTAAGCATCACTTGCACTAACATTTTTATCCTGCTCAGATACACACTTTATTATTATGTTTACATTTGCACCTTTTTTTTTTTATTTCTATTTCTATTTATAGATTATTTCTTTTGTTTCTTGTTATTTGCACAAAGTAGGAGCGGTTCAGGATACATTTCACTGCGTGTTGTACTTGTATAACTATGCATGTGACAAATAAAGAATCTTGAATCTTGTACACGCGAGAAGTGGAACGAAAATCATACATGATTTCAAACATTTTTTTTTTACAAATAAATAACTGAAAAGTGGGGTGTGTGTAATTATTCAGCCCCCTTTGGTCTGAGTGCAGTCAGTTGCCCATAGACATTGCCTGATGAGTGCTAATGACTAGAGAGCACCTGTGTGTAATCTACACTCTCTCCATCGCTGTCTGATATACAGCACAGGTGTTTAGGTTCTGTCACCTGACAAAACAGGATAAACACATGCCATTTAAACAGCAATCATTTTATTTCACTTTTACTGAGTCTTAGTGTGCAAACCTCGAATCAAATCATTAATGTTCGCCAAGTAAGTGAATGCATTTTAAAAACTATTTTTCTGAAGTGGATTGTCTATTGGTGTCAACAAAATTCTAGCCATATGGCAATATTAGTATATTAGTTTATCAATTTCTTTCACAATACTGATTTCTGACAAACAGTCACTAGATTAGGAGACTGACAGGGATCATATTTATACTTTTACATTTAGCTGTTTAATCTGCTGTTAGTTTTAAGTCCGTATTCACAGACTATATCCTGCCCTGCTGTACTGAATGTGAGTCCACTGCATTTGGCGCTGCTTGTGTCTGAACGCAGCCATAGTCTATCACATGATGGCAGGGAAAGGCACAGCCAATCAAAATGTTCATATGTGTTTTGGGGGCGGGAGGACTCAAGGAGGGAACGTGATTTATCCCTTTCTGCGTGTCTAGGTTAATGTTGACAGAACGATTAAAAAAAAAAGTGGATTAAATTATTGGTGGGGACATTTCAATGGTCGGAGGATATTGGTGGGGACACATCCCCTCCGTCCACCCTAAATCTACATATTATATATATATAATTTAAAACTATTTATTCATTTGTCTTTTATTTACTTACTTACTAGCAAATGCTTTTTTAGGGCTCTAAAAACTACGGCAGTATGAGTGACAATGGAATAGGACGTGTGAGTTGCACCGGTCTCACACACACACACACACACACACACACACACACAATATATATATATATATATATATATATATATATATATATATATATATATAATTAAATTCTTAAAACATCGTGTTCACCCATGCACTGAAAAAAAGAACTTGTAAGATTTACTTGATAAAATCCTCATAACAATTTGGACACAGATTTTAAGTAAATTTTATTGCTCCAATATTAAGGCTGAATACCATTTCTACCCCTTCCCCCTACCCTTGTAGTGTGGTGTCTCATTTCTCTTTTGGTTGGAGGTGTAGGGGGAGGGGGGAAGGGCCAGATAGCCCTCCAAACGAAGATTTTTCAGGACCTCACTTCAAACGAAGGGCTAAGCGAAGTTTTCAACATGGCTGCTCACTCGAGCAAGCAGACCTATAAATGTTAAGTCATTTTTGCCATTAATAAAGATTTTTATGACAAGTTTTCATTATATGTATATTACCTTTAGTCTTGTGTTTGTGTTTATGGTGATGTTCTGTAAAGAAACGTTTGCAAAAAAAATCGCTAAAGTTTGCTAGCGGATAGCACATATTGCACAATATTACAAATATATATTTTTATGTCACATACACTTTACTGCATGCTACAAACAAATATGAAAGTTCAGTAGCATGGCAGTTTGCCGAGCATTTGATAACGCATTGTTTGTTTTGCTTACGGCCATATGTGTACATGTAAATGAACGGTGCTTACACTATTCTTACTTATTGCAACGTGACCACAGTTTTGTAATTTATATTCTGTATATGGACGGCTGAGGAAACCCGAAGACTCATCCGTGTTCGTGGTGAAAATGAGCAACTTTTTAAAAAATCGAAATACGGCACAAAAAACCTTTGGGAGTGAGTAATCTCTCTTATTGGAATGTTTGATAAACATCGGCGCATGTCCTCTGACGTAACATTAGGAACCAGCGACAACGTATGATGACGTATAACAGTGTTGTAGTGGTATCCCATTTCTTAGGGGAAATATTTATACCCTTCCCCTTTCCACTTCGTTTCAAGGGACATGGGGAAGAAAATAGAATTGTGATTCAGCCTAAGTAAAACTCACCCGTAATTGTCAGGTAAAATTTACTTAATTAAATTAACAATAAAAGAAATCAAGTAAAAGTTACATAATTATATTTAATGCACAAATTAGATTTATTTAAAATAATCAAGTAAAGTTAATTCATTATTGTATCAGCAGGAACCTTAATTTCATGAAATTACTATCATTTTGTTTTGTGAGATTTTCCCTTAACTTGGTTTTATCAATTTATATTACTCCCTATAATAATGTAAACATTGCTAATTTATGTTTTGGAAAGAAACTTAAGTAATTATTCCATCTATATCTTTCATAAATCACACAACTAAAATATAATTAAACAGTTTATTCACCAACATTACCAAATATTTGTGACATTCACAGTCTAGATCCAAGTTGTCTTTTTAATAAAAGTGCATTCAGCTAAATTTTGCATCCATAGAAAAAACTGCACAGCACCAGGGCCTGAAATACTTGTTTTAAACAAAATTGTGTAAAATAATAATAAATAAATAAAATACAGCATTCATTTAGAAATAAAATACAGCAGAAAATACATTAAACAAACTGTAGAATAAACGTTAAAACTTAATAGCCCTCGGAAGCAGTGAAATTGCAACATTCAAATCAGCACTCTGGACTAGTGCACTTAAAAGTATACCATTGAAACCATAACGCATTAAAACATTAAGCTGAACATGTAAACACAACATGTAAAGACTTGTAGTCAAGCCAAATCAAATGTTTTAAGATAACTTCATCTTTAAAGCTTGCACTTTTGGTGATAGCTTAATCCCATCAAGTTCTAGAAGAACTTTCTGAAAATAGCTCAAATGTGTAGCGCAGTGCTCGGAGCTATTGCCACATTCTTGCAAAATTTCCTCTCCTTCAAGGATTATGGATACACCAACCGGTTCTTCCCCTTCAACAGCACAGACGACAAGGATTTTAAGAAGGTGCATACTGGCATCACTTCGTCTATCCCCCTGCATAAAATGTACAAGAAAATAAATAATTTATTTTGAGAAACAAAAAAAAATCTGAATTGCTTCAACCTGTGCTGACTTCATTTCACAGAGAAAAAAAATAAATAAAAATAATTGATAATAAAAAATGACCATCACTTCATATACTTCAGATTGTTAAACTTGGGTTAAATTGCTTTAGCAATAATCTTGCATCACTAAAACATTGTAAAACATGGCATGAGATGGCTACACTCCATAGATTACTCTGCACCTTTACAGTGTCAGGAAATCCTATGATGAATGCTGAGTTTGTATTTAAAGGGTTAGTCCAAACATGAAAATTCGTTCAATAATTACTCATATTTATATATTCATTTGCATTTATATGCTTCTGTCCAATACAACAAACACTATATTCAAGGTATTAATAAATTGTATAATTAATAAGAAAACAATGCTTTACCAGGCAATCATCAAAGAGATCCTCTTCAGATTCATGTCTCATCTTTACGCTTTGTTTCTGTGAAAATATTTACATTGTATCATTACATAATCTTTTATTCGTACAACTACATTTAGGCATTTCTTCATCTTTTGTAAGTTTGCCTTTATCCAAAGCAAATTACAAAAGAGGAAGGCATCAAGCATGTCAAGCAGTGCTACTAACACAAAGTTTCTGACACCGTTAGAAAAATACAAGATAGATCAGTGAGGGATTAAGGAAAAAGTGAGAAGCAAGAATCATGTGTGGAAAGATTAAGCATGCAAGGTCACAGGATGACTCGACTTGTTTTTATTGTCTGCAATGCGATTTAGACAAATTAGAGCTGCTGTCAATACTGTATGAACATATGTACAGGTTCTTTACTCGTAACTCATTAATAAAGTTCGGCTTCAGAAAAAAAACGTTTATTGCTAGTGCTCTTTTACCATTTAATGCTTTAACACACACGACTCAGTTTGTTCAGAAATGGCATCTCACCGAAGAGCCTTTGTCTGAACACGCCGTTTTCACGAGGTGTGGGGGTAAGAAACGCGCATCGCGGTGTATTAATCCGCGCGCTCGGTTCGTTATTATTTTATTTATTTATTTATTTATTTACCACAGGACCCCTGAGGGGCTCCGTAGGTTCAGGTTTTTACACGAAAATGGTGTTTTGTGAATCTCCACACCATTAAAAACTGAAATATTGCTAATTGTACATCCTGAGATGAACATTAATTTTGAGTCATGAAAGCGAGAATCACATCCAAAAAAGAAAGCTAAACTTACCTCGAACACGACAAACTCCAGCTGCAGCCACACCGTGTTGTACCTCCGTGATGATTCCCAACCGACTGATCCACAGCGCAGGCACAGCGTCTCCAAACACGCATGCGCGGTTTAATTTGCACACATTTTCGGCTTCAGTAGACACACAATACTTCAGACTGAACCACGACTGCCCCCTACAGGTAATGAAGGGCATGTTCACAGCTTCCCGCACGCAGCCGCGCAAAGCCGCGGCAAGTCACAGAATCCCTTTTCTCAAAACGTGCGTTTTTAATGGCGACATCTGTAGGTTCAGAGGGCAATTACTTTTTCACACAGGGCTATGTAGGTTTGGATTTTTTTTCTCCCTAAATAATAAAAACCCTCATTTAAAAACTGCATTTTGTGTTTACTTGTGTTATCTTTGACTAATAGTTAAATGTGTTTGATGATCAGAAACATTTTGTGTGACAAACATGCAAAAGAATAAGAAATCAGGAGGGGGCAAATAGTTTTTCACACCACTGTATATCTGACAGTGTGATAGCAGCAGAACTGTCCAGATACGGACGCCTAGTCTCCCCTATAAAGAAAATCCCTCTTGGCTGTAAATCCCCTCTGATTAAACACCTGATATCTTTTAGGAGAGTTGGTTTTATGATTTTTAAAGAGGGTGTTGAAGAGCTAAATGCTATTTTTAAATTCAGAGTTGAAAATTTTGATTATAACATATTCGCCTCCTCAGACACTGATATAAAATGTTTCAAATGTGGTGCAATGAGACACCTTGTCCGTGCTTGTCCTGAAAGACAGAGTGATCCTGATGCTCCTGAGCGACCGGGTCAAGACGCCACCATGCCGGCCGTGGCTGTTCCCCTTGCAACTACGGCTTGGCCGTCTGCTGAAGGGCCCGGAAATGCTGCTGAACCAGAGCCCAAAGAGAACGAATCCCAAGCAACATGCTCGACTAAACCAGACTGAGGGAAACCCAACATGACCCAACCGGCACCGGAGAGGCCGAGCACGACTGATAAGGTCACAGAAGCCTCGGGAGCAGCACTGGCGCTACCTGTCCACTCGGTGATGGGTTCAAGGGCGCTCAACGGACGATGCCATCTCCACTACACTCCATCTTGCCCTCACAAAATGCCATCGATGTGTGATGACAAATCTCCCAAGTATGTATTGGAGAACATTGTTAATCAATTAGGTCTCGAATAACAAGGTTGTAAGCTTGATTGCGGGAGGGATTGTGGTTAGTTAGTGAGTGAGTTAGTTGGGGATTAAAGGTTTTTTGTGTGCGGAAAGTTTAGTGTAAACATGTTTTTTTCAGCCAGTGTGCAGAAGTTTAATGTGTACGTACTTGACCGTAGACTTTTTCCTTGGTTGATTTAGAGGATCTTTTTTTCACTGTCCTTAGTCTCTGAAGCAGGGTCAAACACGGTTTTAAATATGTTGAGAAATCGCTCAAATGAGGCAAGATTTTACCCACTGTCTTTTATGTTCCTGACTAGATTGGAGACAAGTGTGTCTGGTGACTTAGAGAGAACTTGCTGGGAGGTATAATTCATTCTGTGCCTTACCAGAACTGTCATGTTTTGCTTATTTTGGAAGGTCTTTGTAATCACAGATACATGAGCTGTTATAAACATATAAACATACACAGTTCTGCCAGGTCACGTGGGAGTGGGGTACGATCATCCAGTCTCTGCTATAACTGGTCTATGCACTGTAAAGAACATACTGTAGAATTTACAGTAATTTACTGGCAAAAAGGTTGCCAATAAAATCCTGTAAAATACCCGTTAATTGCTGTAAAATGGATTACAGTATAATACTGCTTAGCAATTTACAGTAAATTGATGCTTCCAGAATACCGTATTTTTTTGTTTTTTTTACAGGATTATAGAATTTAACTTGTAAAAAGGCATTAGAGGGGTTTTTTTTGTAATTACGCTAAATTACAGTACTTACCTGGCAACAAAAGTTGCCAATAAAATCCTGTGAATTCAACAAAAGCCAAGATGTAGCTGTAACATTTTTACTATGAAATTCCTGTAAATAATTATTTTAACTGTGAACTGTACTGTGCTGTAACCTGTAACTGTACTTTACTATTATACTGATGTAATGCATTAAAACAAAGATTTTGAAAAATAATCACTCAAATTCAAAGCTGTTGTAAGAAAACTGTTTATTAAAGCTGACACCTAACAACACTTCAGCACCGTCACTGGTAACATACAGTCATTTTTCTTTTTCAACTACAGAAAAACTTTTTTTTTTAATCAGCTGTTACAAATGCTACTGACTGTGCTGATTAATCAAACCTAGAATACTCAAACATTTAGCCATTCTTGAAACATTTAACATTCTTTAACATTTTTTGTAAGTTTTTTTTATAAAATTTTTATTTTTTACATGACCAAAGAGCAAGTCTGAAAGCAAGTGTCATTTTATTGATGGCTTCTCCTGTAGGTATAGTTTTGATACATTTGTAAACTTACATGCTTAACCACTCAAAGTCCATTAGCCTTCTGAGAAGAGAACACACATGAGGATTGACTGTTGTTTCTCTTCTCGGAGACCTTCCCACTTTTTTTTGCCCCAACCTTTGATGTGCCTGTCTTGGTGCCGGTTTGTGGGTTGATTCCAACAAAACATCTGCACAAACATCAGTCAGACAAACATAAGCATGTGCAAAATTTAATAAAACTAGTTCAACAGTTCAAAAGTATTTGCTGAACTATAGTAATGCATTACAAAGGAATAATTCATCCAAAAAAATTTAAATTATGTAAATTTTTAAGAAACCTGAATAAATGTATTTCTTCTACTATAATAAAAGAATATAATAAGAATGTTTAAAAAGATTTAATAATATTTAATATGAATGAGTAAACCAAACAGCCTTGGTTCTCAATGACTTTCACATTATGAAGGAAAAATGGAGCCATAAAAAAAAATCCTGGTAAACAAAATACTTTAACAGGTTTACTGTAGAATAGCTCAAAGATGAGTACATGACAGAATTTGAATTTTTGGATGGCCTATTTCTTGAAGTAGTGTCAAAGGTTTAATTCACCAAAAAATGGAATTTCATTGTCATTTATCACTCACCCTCATGTCATTCAAAACGTGCAAGACTTTTGTTCATCTTTGGAACACAAATTAAGATATTTTTAATTAATCCGAGACAATTCCCCCCCTCAATGGAGAGCAACGCAACTGATATTTTCAAGTCCCTATAAGAAAGAAATAATCGTTAAAGTATGAAATTGTTAGACCCTTGGGGGATGGTGGGGGGGATCTGGGGTGTTGCTGGGAGGTTGTGAAGGAAGCCATGCAGCCACAATTTTCAGAATAACTGAAGTCAGAATAACTTAATTTGGATTTAAATTATTGAACATTTTAATTAATATGTATTTATAATATATTTACACCAATTCTTAATATTAAAATAAAAAAAAAAAGCACAAAGGCGTCACCAGATTTTTGCATAGTTTAGAGTGACAAATCGTACCTGCGTACTTTGAAGTCAAAATGTGTAGCCGCTATGCAAAATGCCTACAAGTTGGCAGGTCTGAATCGTTAAACACCAGTGGTTCACCGTTAATTTTATGAAGCGATGAGAATACATTTGAGCACAATAAATAAATACAAATTGCTTTATTCAACAATTTCTTTCAGTCTCTGGTGTGTGTTTTTGGTGCACAAAAGTATTATTTAAAGGTATACTCGATGCCGAAATGTTGAATAAATTTGCTGTTTTTGCTTTATTTTCATACAAAAAGTATTCTCATTGCTTCATGACGTTATGATTGAACCACTGATGTCTTCCCTACCTTTCTGGGATTTAAAAATGTCAGTTGCATTGATGTCTATGGAAGGGGAAAATCATCTTGGACTTCTTTAAAAAATATTCTATCGAGAGTAAGGCGTATAAATCGCAAAAAAGCAGCATTCATCAACACCGGCACGACATTCGGTTTTTACCTTTTAGCTCCGTGATGTTTCGGCTTGCCTGACAAAAAATATAAATTAATAAAAAAAAACGTTTCGACAGAACTCTTCCAGCAATGGTAATACTGTATTAATGTTTTTCTATCAGCAAAGACAACTGAACACTTCATGTAAGGTTAATTTAACATCGATAGCGATGCTGTGCCTGCCAAACTACAAATACTCTCTAGAAAGTAAAGCCAAATAAAGCTAACAAACTGAAGCATATATCAACATTAGCATGACGATAACGATTTACCTTTTAATTTAGGCTGCTTTCTGAAATGGCACGCACCGTTTCTCCTTCTCGCCTGAAGCAACAATAAATAACGTTAACTGCACATCCCTTTACAAAATAGCTAAACATAACTTTTAGAGGGAATATACTGGTAAAACTTATATAACGTTATATGAATTAACTGATATTAAACAAAATTATTATGGTAGTAAATTTAATTGAACTTACCAAAAAAAAAAAATCGTTTGCCGTTTATCTTCAGCTGTTGTCGCTTCACTCTCTCCTCGGTCCACCAAATTTCAAACCATATCAGCCGTCGCAATCCCATAATGCAACAGCACAGTAAATTCTTGTAAAAAATATTTAAGATACAGTGAAAGCACCTCCTACCTGTAAATTAATTACAGCTTACAGTGAAATATACAGTTACACTTGTAAATCCCTGTATAACCCATAATGCATTGCAAATTACAGCATAAATTGTAAAATGGCAAAACAGTAAGTTTCTGTATAATTTTGCTGTAAAAACTAAAGCAATTTGTTACAGTGTGGAGTTCAGGCAGGTCAGGGGACATTGATGGCTAGACCATATGAGGCACTCCAACTCCCTGAAGTCGAGCTTTATCATCCATGAACAGAAAGATGGGGGTGTGCTGGTGGAATTGGGGGATCATGATGTGTTCCATGATGTCTCTGAGGTAAGAACGTGGAGTGACTGAGCCATGTACAATAACCATATCTGTTTTGCGCTGACTGGTGATGCCTGCCCAGACTTTTGCACCTCCTCCACCAAAGCAAACTCTGGGGACCATGTTGACCTCAGTGTATCGCTCACCTCACCTTCTCCAGCAATGCTGACGACAATCATCAGTGAACAGGACGGTAGACCACTGCTCATTGTCCAGGTCACATGGTCTTGTGCCCACTGCAAGCGTTCACGGCGGTGTCTTGGTGTCAGTGGAGTTGCCTGCAACGGTCGTCTGGCATTCAAGCCAAAGTGGTGGAGTCGGTTGCGAATGGTTTGTCTGGAAACCCTAGTACCCCTGGCATCTCGTAAACTGGCCTGCAGCTGTGTGGCAGTTGCATAACGATGTCTGAGTGCATAAGTCCTTAGGTACTGGTCATCGTTGCGGTCTGTCACTCGTGGGGCTCCACTCCTAGGTCTGTCATGAACTCTACCAGTAGTTTTGTGTCTTGATGCCAGTCTGCTGATGACACTTTGAGACACACCAAGTTCACACGAGCAACATCTGACTGCCTGCCACCGACCCTGGCCAGGTGGCGCTGCTCGTCCGTTCATGTGTTGTTCATGGCTATTTGAATGATGAACTTGGAATGACTTACCCACAATACCAGCTTTTTATACCCACAGAATGTTGAAATTGATGCCACATTGAAAAAGTTTGTCTTTTGGGATTGGCCCCAATATAAGGCACACCTGTACACAATGAGAACATTACATGGAAAACACAAAATGAGGTGTGTCTATCACCCCAATATAATTGCATCCCTATCCCAAAAATGACTGAAGTGAAACAAACACTGTATGTATGACATTCACTAAGTCTCTCACAATATCCCTGACTTATTGTGAGTAGTGTATTTTAATCTGACCTAGCAGAATAACTTTAGTATAGCAGATATTTCACGTAATGTCTGATGTTTATTATTCAATAATACATGCTTATCTGTGTATGAAATTGAGTGACATGGAGTCTTTCCTGCTCTCTGAAAAAGATTTAAAGGTGTCACTAATCAGGCTCAGTGGAAACGGAACCCTTAAGCAAGGAGACTTGTTAGATCTGACGTGTGATGTGAACTGCACACACAGTTCCTTACAGTTTGTGTGGTCTAAGAACAACGAGCAGTTAAATCCATCAGGAACCGTTCTTCACTTTCCTGCTCTAACTGTGAGACAAAAGGAGAATGATATTCATATATATGCCAATGTCCAGCAGATTCTGACATCTACGATAATGAATAACATAGTCAGCCTCGACCTTGTTGCTCAGGTGTTGCACTTTTTACATTTAGGCATTTGGGGGTGGGGGGATTAGCCCAAATATTTAAGAAAGACATTTAAAATTTTCCAGAGATTCTGATGGAGTCAGACAGAGCTGTACAGACATCTAGAGGAAATTCCTTCAACCACCTAGGTGCCAGAACAGAAAGCTAGAAAATAACTTTCTTAACCCCTGAGAGATGGAGGGACCACCCAATCAGTGCTAGAGGATCGGAGTTAATGTGGTGCGGTGTGGCGTGTGATTAGAGCTGAGGGGTAAGTGGGTTTTGGGTCATTCTTATCTTTATTTTAGCATGACTGTTTTGAATTTGATGCGGGCAGCTACAGGAAGCCACTGCAGGAAGCAGAGGTGTGGGGTGGTGTGGGAGAACTTGGGAAGGTTGCACTTCTTGGCTTTGCTGTATCTGATTTAGATATATCTGACCACAAATCAGACTTTTTCAGTGTTGATGTCTCATTATCCAAATATTGAAGTTTTGTCTAGTCTCCTCTGAACACAATAATCAATAATCCCCCACACTACAACTCCTAATTACAAAACCTCCTGTACACATTTGCAGCCCTAAAACCTGTTGTCAGATTTGAAAATTGTATTTCACTGTGACTAAATTCATATTCTTTTACCAGCAGATCAGTGACTTAATTTTGTTTCTTTATGAGATTGGAAAAATAATTGTCATTATTTGAATAAAAGGAATCATTTTCATTTTTGTTTAAATAAAAAATGTGGTTGCAGTTTCCCCCCCCCCCCTAAAACTTAACCCAACATTTAGCTAAAATTAAACACTGTCTCAGTGAAACTAATTGAAATTTAACAGCTTCAGACCCGTCATTACGATTGTGTTCTTTTTTCACATTAGGAAAAAAAAGATGGAACACTCTCACTCACTCATCTTCTATACAGCTTTATCCTGGACTCTGGACTCGACTACACCACCATGCTGCCTAAACGATTAAACATTTACTTGTAAATTCTTAACTTCATCCAAATTTTGTTCAAGAAATTGTCCTAATGACCTGTTTGCAGATGTCCTACCCACTTTCATGTGGATTCTCACTCAGGAGTTGTTTTTTTTCACTCTTTTTACCTCCGCACTCTTCAGACTAGCATCACTACAGCAGCACGCAGTGTAGGGCTGCAACTAATGATTATTTACAGGTCCTTCTCAAAAAATTAGCATATTGTGATAAAGTTGATTATTTTCTGTAATGTACTGATAAACATTAGACTTTCATATATTTTAGATTCATTACACACAACTGAAGTAGTTCAAGCCTTTTATTGTTTTAATATTGATGATTGTGGCATACAGCTCATGAAAACCCAAAATCCCTCAAAAATCAAAAAAAATTAGCATATCATGAAAAGGTTCTCTAAACGAGCTATTAACCTAATCATCTGAATCAACTAATTAACTCTAAACACCTGCAAAAGATTCCTGAGGCTTTTAAAAACTCCCAGCCTGGTTCATTACTCAAAACCGCAATCATGGGTAAGACTGCCGACCTGACTGCTGTCCAGAAGGCCATCATTGACACCCTCAAGCGAGAGGGTAAGACACAGAAAGACATTTCTGAACGAATAGGCTGTTCCCAGAGTGCTGTATCAAGGCACCTCAGTGGGAAGTCTGTGGGAAGGAAAAAGTGTGGCAGAAAACGCTGCACAACGAGAAGAGGTGACCGGGCCCTGAGGAAGATTGTGGAGAAGGACCGATTCCAGACCTTGGGGGACCTGCGGAAGCAGTGGACTGAGTCTGGAGTAGAAACATCCAGAGCCACCGTGTGCAGGAAATGGGCTACAGGTTGCAAATTTTGCATGTATTTCGGAAATCAAGGTGCCAGAGTCTGGAGGAAGACTGGGGAGAGGGAAATGCCAAAATGCCTGAAGTCCAGTGTCAAGTATCCACAGTCAGTGATGGTCTGGGGTGCCATGTCAGCTGCTGGTGTTGGTCCACTGTGTTTTATCAAGGGCAGGGTCAATGCAGCTAGCTATCAGGAGATTTTGGAGCACTTCATGCTTCCAAATGCTGAAAAGCTTTATGGAGATGAAGATTTCATTTTTCAGCACGACCTGGCACCTGCTCACAGTGCCAAAACCACTGGTAAATGCTTTACTGACCATGGTATTACTGTGCTCAATTGGCCTGCCAACTCTCCTGACCTGAACCCCATAGAGAATCTGTGGGATATTGTGAAGAGAAAGTTGAGAGACACAAGACACAAGAATCTGCAAAAGGATTCCCGACCAAGTATTGAGTGCAGAACTGAACATAATTATTTGAAGGTTGACTTTTTTTGTATTCAAAACACTTTTCTTTTATTGGTCGGATGAAAAATGCTAATTTTTTGAGATAGGGATTTTGGGTTTTCATGAGCTGTATGCCACAATCATCAATATTAAAACAATAAAAGGCTTGAACTACTTCGGTTTGTGTGTAATGAATCTAAAATATATGAAAGTCTAATGTTTATCAGTACATTACAGAAAATAATGAACTTGATCACAATATGCTAATTTTTTGAGAAGGACCTGTAGATAATCAATTAGTTGGTCGATTTTTATATCTTCGATTAATCGATTAATCGGATAACAACTCATCGCTTTAATTTGATGTTTTGCTTAACTATATAAAACAATAAATCAGAGTATTATTTATGTATAAAAGTAAACTTTAAAAAATGCAAAAGCCACATAGAGTTTAATGATCTTTAATTTTGACATTTAAACCTTATTTTATGTAAATCAACACTTTTGTTTTTAACAATAATTGCAGATGGCAAGTTGACAGTTTGTGTGTGTATATATATAGTTAAAAAATATTCAGTTGTTAAGAATGACCTCAATTTTAAATTCTCTTAAATTAATTAAACTTAAGAAGAATAATAGCCTTCTAGATTATTATGATATTATTTTTAACTGAAGCGTCTCTTGCTACATTCTTTTCACGGTTTACTAGACATTCTCCTAATACGGCGACGTAGGGAGAGAAAAAAACTCGTCGCTACTGGGTTCACTCTGTTTATTTTGCCCTTTTCTCGCATTTCCCCATGTATAGCATGTAGGATCATGGGATATATCCGGTCCTCCGAAGTGTAAAATGAACGTGAAGAAAACGCACTAGCAGTGTTTTCCTTGCGTTCGCTGAGAGTTGAACGCCAAGAAAAAGCTGCATGCAACGTTTTTTTTGACACCGTATAACCGCGCAGCCGGACAAACACACGTCACCAAAGCCTGTATGAACACTCACTGACTCCTATGTGTAGAAAAACCTCAGCTCTTCATCCTCGCTCACCGGACACTACGAACGCCCGAATAAAAAACGCTCGATTTTAACGCCCGATAAGAGGCGGAAGGTAAATTGCTCCCATACCTGGGTGGACTTGCGGCGTGCACTTTTTCCTGTAAACGCTTCTGTAAACTCCATGTGTGTGTCTTTGTGTATTTGTGCATCTTGTGGTTGCGCTTCTCAGTAACGTGAGCAGCTCAACTAATCGATAACGGCATTCGTTGACAACGAATTTCATTATCGATAATTATCGTTTTTATCAATTAGTTGTTGCAGCCCTAACGCAGTGTGCACGGTTAGCTCAAAGGTAATGAGTCTGATAGGGCAAGCTTCTTCTTTGTGCTCAAGCAAAAACCAGAGCAAAGAGAGAGGAGTCTTCATGGCAGCTCCAACTACACTTCACTAGTCAGAAAAAATGCAGCAAAAGAAGCCAAAGTGTGGAATGTACAGGCCACTCAGCTTCATGATCTGTGAGAGATACAGCAACATACAGTGCAGAAGGCCAGGGGTAGCTCAGTGGTTAAGGCATTGGACTACGGTTCGGAAGGCCTCAGGTTCAAACCCCACAACCACCAAGTTGCCCCTGTTGGGTCCTTGAGCAAGGCCCTTAACCCTCAACTGCTCGATGTGTAATGAGATAAAAATGTAAGTCGCTCTGGATAAAAGTGTCTGCCAAATGTCTAAATGCAAATGCAAGTTTGTCCTGCAGCTCAGGAGGAGGACAAGCAAGCGGGTCAGTATCTGTATGAGCTGCAGGAGAAAATGGCACAACTCCCCACTAAATAGGCTTACAGTAGGTTTAAGCCACTGGATCCCTGGCTAGTGCACTCAGGAGGTCAACCTATCAAGCCCCACAGCCAAGCACCTTTTGGAGGTCAACAAGGTGTCCAGTGTCAAGTCTCTTTTTTGGATTTTAATCTAGTTTCAAATTTTAGTTTTTTCTGAGATTATTATCAGATATGGCAAGATTTCTTTTTAATCAAAGTTAAAAGCAAGAAATCAAAGAAAATTCAAAAAGTCCTTAGTTACAGACACTCTTTAATAAAAACATCACTGTGGAAGGTACAGATAGCAAAAAAAACACAAGCTTGAATCACTTACTCGTTTGCTCGCTCTGTGCCGATACAGTACAGTGTTAAGATAGTTGATTCATATTTAACCATTAATCCTTTTCTCTACATAACCCTTCATCTTATTGTAAAAGTGTTGTGTGAAGTCATCTGTGAGCTGTACTATGTCTATGTCAGCAGCACATTATTTGCTGCTATACTTAGAAGTGTTTATCAAAATAAACACTTCAGTTCTGATGCTGGCAACATCTTTCAAAAAAGTTGGAACAATTGCCTTTTAAGGCTAGTAATAAAGAAAATCTAATATGTAATGATTTGATTTGAAACAGGTGATGTCATCACATGATTACAATCATGACTTGGTACAAAAGTGACATCCAGGAAATCCAAGCTCTTTAGGAGCAAAGGTGGGCTGAGGATCATCAGTTTCTTACATGTGTTAAATATTGTAAAACAATGTCCCACAATTTGGAAGGAATGAATGTCGTGTGCTCTTGACCAAAGACAAAAACATCCATCCAGACTGCTAACAGGAACAAACCCAAAAGCCAGGTTCTGCAAAGGTGGAGTTCTGTGTAAAAAAACTTTAGCAACTTCACTATATCATTATGTAGATTGTTTAAAATTGTGTTAGTCGGCTATGGCATGATTTTAATGTGAATAAAAGTTTTATTATTTTATTATTTATTAAACAGACTTCTCTAGTCTCATATCTGACATTTAAGGAAATAAATGTTGCTGTGTGATGTCACATGACTGTTCATTGCTAGATCTTATACATTGGAACCTCAGGTTGCGAGTAACACGACTTGAGTGTTCCTCAAGATGAGCAAAGATTTGTATCATGTACAGTGGGAGCCACGTCAAACAGCCGCCTGGAGCATGATGGATCCATGGCAGGATCATGAAGGGTTAATGCACGCTTCGTGCACGAAATGTGATCCCCCGCGATGACGCAGTTAACAATGCCCCGCCCCATAAATGCCCCCATGCGCTTTCTAAAAAGATGGTTGCAATGCCGTATAATTCCGCCAGATGGAGCATTGACTGGCACAGTTAACTGCAGTGTCCAGGAAGCCCAATACCGTATCTTTAATATACAGACAGTTCTTGCATTGTCAACATAGTTTCATAAATAGATGACGTGGTAAAAAACAACAACAACAAACCGATTAATAAAACAGATTTGTTAAATCACTCAATACACAACCCATGATGATTATGCTATGTATTATTTAATAATGACTTAATAAAACTAGTTAGTGAAATATTTTTTAAGACATTCTGAAATGATCCTTAAAGACACGGTAGCGGCTGTAATTTGTCTATACCGATCATTGTAGGTACGGAATAAAAACGCGGGCTATGTACAGTATTTTACATTACTGTGTATTTTACCCCGTTCCATTTAATATACTGATAGATAATATTTTGCTGCAAAGTAAAGCTCAAAATGTAACGTCTGCTTGGGATTGTTTTCGTTATATTTTTGATGATGTTTTCGCTGATTTTTTTTTTTTCACTGATAGTCAACAAGTGGCATAAGAAAGGCAATTAATGGATTAATGGCGCATGCAACCTGGAACAAATATCTGTCCATACGGATCAGTATTTCTTTAGTCATTTAACCAGCATAACGTCCCACATCAAAGATCTGATGGGGCATTAATCACTTATGGGTCCTGTGGTAAATAAATATATATATAAAATAATAACGAAACGAGCGCGCGGATTAATAAACCGAGATGTGTGTTTCTTACCCCATGGGGTACACCTGACCAAATTACTGCACCAATCACAAACCATTAAAACATTGGAATTGAATAAATTGAATAAAAATTACAGTAATTTCAAGATGTAATTTGGTCATGTTCACCCATCATGTGTATATACAGTATATGTGTGTGTGTGTCATTTTAATTCAAATGAACATTTTCATGCTTTCTGATCTGTGCATGGGCGTCAACTCGCACGTTCTGTAATGTTTCATAGTCTTTTAGAGCCCATTACTAAAGCATTCGCTAGTTATCCAGCTGATATGCACGTTAATCTGCATTTGAAAAGGACCGAAAGGACAAATTAAGGAATGTACGAAACATTAACATCTTTACCGTGTTCAAATATATACTGTACAGTTACTGCATTATGTTTCAAGACATCCTTAATTAAATTTTTTTTTCCTAATTAGATAAAGTCCTTCCATGCACCATCTGGCGGATATTCAGTAAAGGGCAACACATTTATTTTAAATTCCTGAATGTTGCCTCCGGCAAGTCGCGGCACGCCGCACGCTAAATTGCGGCCTTTTTTGCGGAAAACTACATCTGTACCTTTAAAAACATAAAAATAAATCCGTACAGATAAGTGTTTCAGTTTATGCGCGCAGACTCTGCTTGTGTGTGTGTGTGTGTGTGCGCGTGTGTGTGTTTTGTACAGTATGTGTGTGAAGCTAAGGTAAGAGGAAAGAAGGAACAAGACTCTCCCCTCTCCCTCTTCTTATCCTACACAGTAACTCTTCCTCCTCACACTAAGTTTCAGACACACACACACATATTAACGGAAAGTCTGTTTTATCTGAAAAATTAACAAGGAACATCACTAATAAAACTCGCGTGAGCGTGTACTAACAATCACTGCTGTAAAGTAAGAATAAAACTAATTAACTTTACATTTGAAAAGAATCGCGACAGAGCAGTGTTTCTGTGAGGGGCGTGTGTGTGTGTAAAGTTGAGAGGAGGTGGGGTGTGTGTGTGAAAGGGCACGGTGTCCAATGATGACGCCACATACACACATAACAGCAGGCTGACACACAGAGAGAGAAAATGGATCTTTAACCTCTCTAATAAGACTTTCTTTTGTTTTACATGCGCATCCACACACGTGTTATAATAAACAGTATACATTTGCTGTACACACACATACAGGCACAAAATAAAAGATGTTTTATAACAATAGTAAACAGAACACGCGCATGTGTGCTACAGTGGGAGCCACGCCAAATAGCCGCTACCGTGTGGCTGAAGTGTGAATGGCGTGTGAATGCCCTTTGCACGCCGTAATCCCCCCTCCCTTTTCTACCAGAAAGGCGTGTCAAGATTTCACAGTAAACACGCCCATTCAAGCCCTATTTATTCATTTACCTGGTGCCACCTCTAGATGGTGCTTCGTTCTCAAGAACACGTTAAAACAAGCCAGCTGCGCTGAGTTGCAATCACGTGATTTTAACAACCCGCCTCCACCCCCGCCGAACTGACGCTGCCAAACTACAGAGATGAAGATGGCGGCTTAACGGACTTTTCGTGGTAAGTGATGTTTTATTTTATAAAATGTGTTTGGGGTAGTTTACAGTTTATTTCCCAGTTTAGTTTTTTATTGGCCGTTTTAAATATCACTGGCAGCACCAGCAGCGGTCAGATGTGACTTTAGAGAACTTAATGATCTGTTTACCAAGTCTGGAGTTAATATTACAGCTTACTGTCAGTGTCACACACTCACAATGTCACTCCACTTTAACTCAAAAACATGCTCAAGCTTCAACAATACTATTAATGTTCCTATTACAAGAGCTGCACTACCCGATGAAGAGTGTTTGTGTTCTCTGTAAATACTGAGAGAATCTCACCGCGTGTTGTCTGGATAAATTCAGCGCTTATTTATTCTCTGGTTAAGAGTTAATCTGCAGGTTATTTCTGTGACTGTAATATAATGTGATGCAGTTGATGAGGGACACAGACTGAGGGGAGCTGTACAGGAGCTAGTAACGCTCATAACCCGGTTTATATTTTATACACTTTGTCCGGGACTTTCCGCGGTAGCGCGAGCGCTTAGTTAACGAGCTGAATAACAACACTGAAGTGTTTATCTGTTAGGAGGAGGAGGAGGGGGAGGTGTGTGTGTGGAGGGGGGGGGTGTGGGGGGGGGGGTGTGGGGTGTGTGTGTGGGGGGTGTGTGTGTGTGGGGGTGTGTGTGTGGGGGTGTGTGTGTGGGGGTGTGTGTGTGGGGATGTGTGTGTGGGGGGGGGAGATGTGTGTGTCAGTTTAGGGCTGACGTCACTTCCTCCGTACGAGGACGCTGAGAAGCTGCTTTTTTCCTAGCTCCACCATACTGACCAACTTTTAAACTTTTTCGTCCCCTTACGAAGAGTGTACATAAAACGGATAAGTATCTTATAATATATTTACTCGAAACGCGTGTTATATCGTTAACTTTTAATTGTTTTGCAGCACACCGCTTTTAGCCGACATTAGCATCGCTAATTAGCATTAGCATCGCTAGCCCAGCTATCACGTTTGTTTGTTTGTTTGTAAAGCTTGTTTTCGCTTCCTCACATCGATTATTTTCCGTGTTTAGACACCATGTCGGTTGTGATTCTGCCTCTGAGTGCAGGTGAGGAGACATTGGAGCTGCACTCGGTGGATTTGGAGGTGGAGGCCGTGGAGAAGCTGATCCGTGAGCTACAGGTGAAGCTGGCCCGGTTACAGCAGCGGAAAGCCACGCTTGAATCGACGCAGACCGACGCTCATCTGTCCCAGGTAAATTCTCGGCATGAGAATTCTCCTACAACCTCAACCCCGCGTGCTTCTCTGCCCAGGTCCAACACACCAAGGACGCAGCCCGCCCAGTGTTCCTACACCCCGGCGCCGGGATACCACGGACCCTGGATACAGGAGCGGCGGAAGAAGCACGCCAAGCCCCGGGCGAGGACCTCTCCCCCTCCACCACCACCACCCGTCTTCGACATCTCGACCCAAAACCGCTTCGCTCCTCTCCGCGAGACGGCACAAGACGTCCTGGTCATCGGAGACTCCATCGTTCGTCACGTGCGTGCTACCACAGCTAAAGGTAAGGTGCACACACGCTGTTTACCTGGTGCACGTGTTCTTGATGTTGCTGCACAGGTGCCTGCTGCCCTGAGGAGGAACATTGGAGCTGTGGTTCTTCATGCCGGCACGAACGACACCAGGCTGAGGCAGACGGAGATCCTAAAGAAGGACTTCAGGAGCCTGGTCGAGAAGGTCCGCAGCACATCACCCACGACAAGGATCATCGTATCTGGACCGCTTCCCACATTTCAGCGAGGAATCGAGAAGTTCAGTAGATTATTTGCTTTTAATGAATGGTTACAATCTTGGTGTCAACAACAGAAATTACGCTTTGTTGATAACTGGAATGTTTTCTGGGAGCGTCCTAGGCTCTATCACACCGATGGCCTACACCCTAGCAGAGCTGGAGCAGCGGTCCTCTCTGACAACATCTCCAGAACACTACGAACCATCTGACTGGCGGTAAGTCATACTGTAGATTCCAAACATATTAGACACATCACAACTCAACGTAGTGATAGACGAACACACATAGCTTGTCCTATAGAAACTGTGTCTGTTCCCCGAATACTGAGAAAAAAGAATAAATTTGTTAAATTTGCCCGAAACAATCTGATAACCATAAAACCAGAAAAAGGCAAAATAAGTAGTCAAAATCCACCTCTAAAGTTTGGACTACTCAACATTAGATCCCTTGCGCCTAAAGCACTTATTGTTAATGAAATTATCTCAGATTATTGCCTTGACGCACTCTGTCTCACTGAAACCTGGCTTAAACCAAATGAATATTTTGGTCTGAATGAGTCTACTCCGTCAGGATATTTCTATAAGCACGAGCCCCGTCTAATTGGTCGCGGTGGTGGTGTCGCCACTATCTACAATGATGTACTCACTGTTACCCAGAAAATAAGGCCCAGGTTTAATTCATTTGAAGTGCTTATCATTAATGTTGCACTAAATGAAATACGTAATAAACCCTTGCTATATTTTACCCTGGCCACCGTGTACAGACCCCCGGGGCCATATGGCGATTTTCTTAAAGAATTTGGACATCTGCTATCAGACCTATTGGTTAACTCTGACAAAGTATTGATAGTAGGAGACTTTAACATTCATGTAGATGATGCTAACGACGCTTTAGCACTCACATTTATGGATTTATTAAATTCCTTTGGGGTTAAGCAAAATATAATTGGAGCAACTCACCGCTTTAATCATACGCTAGATTTAATTATATCCCATGGTATAGATGTCTCTAATATAGAGATCATACCTCAAAGTGATGATATCACAGATCATCACCTCCTGACATATACTCTACCCGTAGAACAGATTAGCTGTGTCTCCCCACGTTATCAATCTGTTAGAAATATGAATCCCACCACTAAAGACAGATTCACAAGTAATCTGCCGGATCTGTCCCAATTTCTTATTAGACCCCTAAATGCAGATGATCTAGATGAAGTGACTAGCAGCATGGGCACTATTTTTACCAGTACATTAGACACTGTTGCTCCCATCAGATTAAAAAAAGTCAGAGATAAAACATTGGCACCGTGGTACAACAGTCATACTCGCGCCCTAAAGAGAGCAACCCGTAACCTCGAGCGAAAATGGAGGAAAACTAAATTAGAAGTCTTTCGAATTGCATATAAAGACAGTATGTGCAGCTATAGACAGGCTCTAAAAACTGCTAGGACCGAGCATCTTAGCCAACTGATAGCAAGAAACCAAAACAATCCCAGGTTCTTATTTAGTACAGTGGCTCGCCTAACAAAACCTAAGATGCCCGCAGAGAGTATCCCATCACAGTTTAGAAGTGAAGACTTTATGGACTTCTTTAATGAAAAAATCAATAATATCAGGAAGAAAATAATGGAGGTTCAACCTCTAATAGTATCTCACGATCCAGTTCAGCCTATAGCTTCACATTTAGATTTTCACTGCTTTACAGGTATAGGACAGGAAGAGCTGTATAAACTCATCACCTCGGCTAAATCAACAACGTGCCTGTTAGACCCAATCCCAACCAGATTTTTAAAAGAAGTGATGCTTACGGTTGGAGAGCCACTCCTAAACATTATTAATTCTTCATTACATCTAGGTCACGTCCCTAAACCTTTCAAGTTAGCAGTTATTAAGCCGCTTCTTAAAAAATCTAATTTAGACGCGAATGAAATAAAAAATTACAGACCGATTTCAAACCTCCCGTTCATATCAAAAATACTAGAAAAAGTAGTATCAGCTCAAATTTGCACATTCTTGCAGGATAACAACATCCTTGAAGAATTTCAGTCAGGTTTCAGGCCCCATCATAGCACAGAAACTGCACTAGTTAAGATTACAAATGACTTGTTTTTAGCTTCAGACCAAGGCTGCATCTCATTGCTAGTCCTGCTTGATCTTAGTGCTGCATTCGACACTATAGATCATAAAATTCTCATAGATCGCTTACAAAATTATATAGGTATTCAGGGACAGGCATTAAAATGGTTTAGATCTTACCTGTCTGATCGCTACCATTTTGTAGATCTAAATGGAGAACCGTCTGGTATAATGCCAGTGAAATATGGGGTCCCACAAGGGTCAGTTTTAGGACCTCTGTTGTTCTCAATATACATGCTTCCCTTGGGTAACATCATTAGAAGACATGGGATTAGCTTCCATTGTTATGCTGACGATACCCAATTATATATCTCAACTAAACCAGACGAAATACCTAAGCTGTCTAGATTAACTGAGTGTGTCCAGGACATAAAAGATTGGATGACCAATAACTTTCTTTTATTAAATTCAGATAAGACAGAGATATTACTTATTGGCCCAAAAACCAGCACACAACAGCTTTCACAATTCAGCTTGCGCTTAGAAGGATGTACTGTTATTACCAGCTCAGCAGTAAAAGATCTGGGAGTAATATTAGACAGTAACTTGTCTTTTGAAAATCACATTTCAAATATCACAAAAACAGCCTTTTTCCATCTTCGAAATATTGCTAAACTTAGGAACATCTTATCCGTATCTGATGCAGAAAAACTAGTTCATGCATTCATGACCTCCAGACTGGACTATTGTAATGCATTACTAGGTGGTTGTCCTGCATCCTCAATAAACAAGCTTCAGTTAATCCAAAATGCAGCTGCCAGGGTTCTCACTAGATCCAGAAAATATGATCATATAACCCCAATATTATCATCCCTGCACTGGCTACCTGTTCAGTTTAGAATAAATTACAAAATAGTATTACTTACATACAAGGCCTTAAATGGTTTAGCTCCCACATACCTAACCAGTCTTCTGATACGCTACAATCCACCACGCGCCTTAAGATCACAAAACTCCGGACTTCTGGTAGTTCCCAGAATTTCAAAATCTACAAAAGGGGGTAGGGCTTTTTCATATTTAGCTCCAAAGCTTTGGAATAGCCTTCCAGACAGTGTTCGGGGAGCAGACACGGTTTCTCAGTTCAAAAGTAGACTCAAGACGCATCTTTTTAATCTGGCATACACATAACTCATCCCAGTACTCATACTCCAGTACACCTATACCGAATGGCAACTACGCTAATTCTCCCCATCTGTTCTGTATTTCTCTACCCATCCCGAGGCATCGGGAGATTTTGCCAGCTTCAGTAGACAAAGGCCGACCCTGCGAGGTTCCTGAGGCGTCCAGAGAAGGACCAGCTCCAGCTGGATTCAGCTTTATGATGGTTGGAGCTACACATGCTGCTCCTGTGCTTCCAGTGATCCAGACCTCATCTGCCCTCTGCACCTACTGACTCGTCCCTATGCTGAACTGGTCTTCATGTCAATTTAAATAATTTCTGTCATATTGAATTTTCACCTGCACAACACACAAGATGTTTATTTCTATCTGTTATCGCCCAAATGAGGATGGGTTCCCTGTTGAGTCTGGTTCCTCTCAAGGTTTCTTCCTATTGCCATCTCAGGGAGTTTTTCCTTGCCACCGTCGCCGTCACCCTTGGCTTGCTCATCAGAGAAATTTCATTCATTCGTCTCATTATTATCTGCACATTTTTCTCACACATCCACACTTCCAATTATTTTCTTTTCTATAATTATTATTATTATTTGTTTTTATTTATTTATTTTCTATTATAATTTTATTTATTTATTTATTATTTTATATATAATTATTCTATATACAGTTTTTTTTTTTTTTTTTTTTTTTTTTTTTTTTTGGTTAAATTTCTTTAATTTTTGTGAAGCTGCTTTGAGACAATGACCATTGTTAAAAGCGCTATATAAATAAAATTGAATTGAATTGAATTGAATTGTGTGTGTGGGGGGGGGGGAGGGGTATGAGGGGCTTCAGTAAGTTATAGTTTGGCCTCAGGGATGAACTAATGCTCATATACGAGTGTTATATCCCTTAACTTATTTGTATGAGAAGCGCATTAAGTAAATTCTCAGTTAATTTAATGCAGAGCTATCTTTTGGAGCTACAGGGCTGGAGGAGCCTGAACAAGCTGTTGAGGGAGCTGTAGCAGGGATGACAGCTTTAGAATGATGTTTGATCAGGTCTACTGTATATTCTGAACATAGAACTGCTAAATGTCTGATACAGTACTTTGGGGGAAACAAAGACTTCAACTGTTCCATGTTTAATAGTTTTGATATTTTAAAAATTTATATTTTAATATAAAAGGACTATAGATAGAGACTTATAAGCAGCTGGTGTATCCGGGTTGTTTAATGAACTTTAAGCAAAAAGACAACATGTATTCACCTGTTTTATACAAATTACTGTTTTAACTTTGACTAGTTTTGGAAGAATAAATTGAATTGGTAAAGTCATGTTTGCATGTTTTTAATTTTGGGGGATTGTTTGGGTATTTAAAAAACATTTAGTTGAACCAACAACTTCAATGGGCAAAAAATGGGACACAACTTTGTTTTAAATAGTCAAAGAGTTGGGCTGAAAATCATAATAATAATAATTATTGGTCATAGAAACAAATGAAAACAGTTAAACACTTGATCATATGCATATGTATTTGTGTTTGTGATTATGTGACCCATAATAATTTTTTCTCAGTATAAATAAATGTTTTGGGTTTTAAACACGGATGAACACGGTTGTTCAGCAGTTCTAAACACAAGCGCAGGGTCTGTTTTTGTCCTTAACTAAAATACTTCAATACGTTAATAATGAATTGATTTTGCTGAATAAGGTAATAAGCGATATTTAAACCAAACCAGTAAGTTAAGTAAGTGTTCCATACATTAAAGTACTGTGTATAACCAAGTGCCCTAGCAAACACAGTTACAGTTTACAGTACAAACAAACAAAGAGTGTGTGTGCGCTGGGGGGATTGGAAGGTAAGTGAGAATACTCATTTACAAGACAAAAGACGGTCAGAGGCAGGGCAGTTCTAGACCAGGGGGGGGAGGGGGAGCAGTCAGAAATTTGAAGGGGGCATCATGTTCGAGCACTGTTTTTCCCTGGGCTTATAGTAACAGTATTGTCCTTGCTGAATTGTGTTGAGGCACGCAAACCCCCTGACCACAATAAGGTGGCAATCCCTCAGGGGGGAAACTAAAAAATAAAAATTAAAGAAATAAAATATCCTTAATCCAGATTTTATCAATCAATGACATAACATTTATCTAAGCTGGATGGTCAAATTCTCAAAAATGTTTAACCTAAAGTAAGACTTAACACACTATAACTAAAATATTTACAAAACTGAAAGGTTGTCTTGTGAATAATAAAAAATACAAACTAAATTAAAACAGATGGGCTATTGAACAGATCATAATATGTTTTATGTTTTCTGATTATAAATGATAGATGGGTTGATTTTAGAAAGGCTAAATGAAATAGCTAGTTTTGGTCATGTCAGTCCAGTAACTATACTATGTAAAAGTAATTATAATATGAATTAATTAAGGGCAGGACCTAACCTAATGTTAATAATTTACACCATGATAACATTAGTATTTATGTTTTTGTATATATTTTTAAATGTTCAAATGAACGTTTCAGAGTATATAATTTGTCGTATCATCTGTGATTGAGACCCATGAGTTAAATTTAAATAATTTTTATAGGTAGTAAGCCAGGTTTTAGTAACCTTGGATAAATCACCATGTAAGCCCTCTCTCGCGCACGCGCTCTCACGCTATCTCTTGCACTCACACACACACACACTGTATACACACACACACACACACACACACACATACAAATAACACATGAAATCGCGTAAAACCAAATGAAACTAGGGTAAAAAATATAAGCAGTAAAAATACAGTAGTATCCTGTAGGCGATTCCTGTTAGTTTTGTTTTCAAGTGTGAATGTTTATGGGGATTAAATCTGTCTCTGCCGCCTGGGGGGCTCCGTAGGTTCAGGTTTTTACACGGAAATGGTGTTTTGTGAATCTCCACACTATTAAAAACTGAAATATTGCTAATTGTACGTCCTGAGATTAAGATGAACATTAATTGGGAGTCAGGAAAGCGAGAATCACATCCAAAACAGAAAGGTAAACTTACCTCGAACACGACAAACTCCAGCTCCAGCCACGCCGTGTAGTACCTCCATGATGATTCCCAACCGACTGATCCACAGCGCGGGCACAGCGTCTCCAAACACGCATGCGTGGTTTAATTTGGACACATTTTCGGCTTCAGTAGACACTCAATACTTCAGACTGAAACACGACTGCCCCCTACAGGTAATGAAGGGCATTTTCACAGCTTCCCGCACGCAGCCCCGCAACGCCGCAGCAAGTCACGGGATCCCTTTTCTCGAAACGTGCGTTTTTAATGGCGACATTTGTAAAGTGCAGGTTAATTTGTTTCATTTTTACTTTATATTTTGTATAAATCATTTTTATGTATTTATTTTTTGGGCTGTGGAACGAAAATTTTTAATTTCCATTATTTCTTATAGGAAAGTTCACTTTGATTTGTTGAAACAGTTGAACAGTTGAAAGTCAGAGGATGTTTCTTTTTTTGCTGAGTATATATATACACACGTATGTGTGTGCCCTGCGATGTACTGGCACCCTGTCCAGGGTGTACCCAGCCTAGTGCCCGAAGTCTCCTGGGATAGGCTCCAGGTCCCCCGCGACCCTGAACACAGGATTAAGCGGTATAGAAGATGAATGAATGAATATATACACACATTTTTTATTTATTTTTTTAACAAATATTGTAACGTATTGTAACCCAAGGGGGAAAAAGTCCACATGGAGAAACATAAAATTTAACATTTAAATTTTAACTTTCACTCTTTAAATAGCATGCAGAAGGAATTTTGCATAATTATATAAATTCTATTTTTGGAGGAAATTGACATCCAAAATTGACATCTGATGAATCAGATAAGAGAAAATGAAAACTGTACTCTGAAAAATGTGTTTCTACTACTAGATGAACATATTTTCTCTGCAGTAGACCTCAACACATTTTCCATATTTGAAGACATAAACTCTGTAATTACACTCAACCTTTATACATTTATTTTCTCAAGCAGAAAAAAAAACATGAATAGCATAAAAGAAACTCTTTGAATTTATTCAAACAGCAGCAGACAAATCTAGTAACATAACAGTGGGCATCATCACAATTACTGTGTTAATTAGTAAAGTTAAAAAAATAATTAAAACAAATGATATAGCTCAAAAATTTAAGAAAACAAAAGTAATTCTCTGCAGCATGAGCAAAAACTCTACACAACATATACAGTACATTACCTTGTTCTTTAAAAGGCAGAACAAAATATTTTTCTATTATCTTTAAAATAGGTTTATGTTAGAAAAAACCACAAAGCACTCTTTTAACATAAGGACTCAAACTATCATTTACATTCCCTCCCGGCAGCGCCGGGATTTTATATCATTAAAAACTCCCTGCAGTAAATGGTGATGATCAACATCAGAATCAGAAAATCTTGTTTCTAAAGCCGTATTCATTCAGGATTAGTTTTCTGGACTTCAGTATCTTGTGTGAGGACGTCTGTAGTGATTCTGAACAAAATCCCACAGGATAAGGGCTCTCTGTATGAATCACACAGATGGGCGTGTCTTCATGATGTACACATGGTTGTTGTACTAAAAGTAGCCTCTTACACACATCTTATATATTTAATGCGGACGGATCGCTTTGTCCTTTATTATACAGTAAGCGCTTGGTGTAAGGGGGCGTGGCCTCACAACCACCAGACAGGATGTTTACACTAAATAAACTGACACTTCCTGTGATATTGGTGAGTCTTAAACCATAATGAGTTCCATGTGTGTAAACATCCCAGGCATTATGATGATAACTAAATAAAACTCATCTGCACTGTGGGTGAATGCGGTGTGAAAGCATCATCAGGCCGTTTTCACAGAGCTGTAGATTACAGAATCGTCCTCCTCCTGCTGCTCAGTGTGGACACGCCTGAAATTACACACACACCTGTTTATCACACACACATTCTGCATGTTAGACTGCTTTTACACCACACTTTGTGCTTTCTCACTAACACACTTACATTTAAAGATATAAGAGAGGCTGGTGAGGAAACGATAACGTCACTGAGACCAGGAACACACTCCATTCACAGGTGTTTTAGTGTGTTTAAACAAATTATAAATGTAATAAAAAGTAATATATTCCATATTTATTTGGTCAACAGTAAATTAACGCTTTTACAATACTATATTGATTTAATCTGTTCCTGTTTCAGCCAAACACACAGTAGTTTCTGAAACAATGAATTTAAAAAGTTGATGTTTTCATGCTCACTGTTTGGTTGGTTTGTTGGGTTTGACGCACACAGACGCATAAGTCACTTCTCCTTCATCTAACACTTCATCATCAGTCTGAGGAACTTGGTTTAGGAACCTGGAGAGAGAGAAAATAATCTCACTAAGAGCTGGGTGACAAAATATCAAATTGTGATACTGAAAGACATTTCAAACTGCCAGCAGTACAGCAGCGTTTCATTTAAACACACAAAAATTAAATATGAAAAACAATAGTAAAGATGATGTCCACAATTATATCTTCAGATATGGTGTCAATTATTTCTTAATAAATTTATAAAATAAAATAATAAATCACAGTACATGTATATTTAAGAAACGCACACGGTGACATCATTAATCAGAATTTTAAATTTACATAATTTTCTCAATTAAATATTAGTTTTCCACAACATATTAAACTGTATTTTTAAAGCAACCTCCACTGTATATTACATAGTTTTATTAATTTACCCTTTGGTCTTTGTTTTTCTTTGGACAGATGCATAAGTCACTTCCAACATATTCAGCGTTTCTTCATCAGGATCTTGAGAAACCTTTGTCTATAAAAACACAACACACACATCACCAGTTCTAATGTACAGCAATGTGGGGAAAACAGCCATATTCTGAGACATATTCACCATGAGGACACTTATCAGTTTTTGGAGAACTTGATCCTCTCCGACCAACAAAACCAAATTTAAGACTTAAACTACTGCAAATTAAATGTTTAAAAAGAAACAAACCAGGTTATCCCCGTGCTTGGTGGGTTTCCTCCGGGTACTCCGGTTTCCTCCCACAGTCCAAAGATATGCAGGTTAGGCTAATTGGCGTTCCTAAATTGCCCGTAGTGTGTGATTGGGTGTGTGAGTGTGTGTATGTGTGTGTGCCCTGCGATGGATTGGCACCCTGTCCAGGGTGTACCCCGCCTAGTGCCCGAAGTCTCCTGGGATAGGCTCCAGGTCCCTCGCGACCCTGAACACAGGATTAAGCGGTATAGATAATGAATGAATGAATGAAACCAGGTTATCCTGTTTGCCCAGAGCTTTACTATTTTCTTATTATTATCTGATAATGATAAATAACATACAGTATAACTACATGACAAAATAGTCCTAAAATACAGCAAAACTGGCGACCCTGAAGATAAGTAATGTCAAAGAAGAGTCAAAATAAACACACTGTGTATGCTGGAACACGAGAAACCCTAAACTGACTAAAAAGCAATCAATTTACAATTAAATAGATTTAAGCTATTTTTAAATATAAGTAATTTAAATTAACATAATTACTTTAAATTACTTTACCTCAGATTCATTGTCTTCACGATACTGTGTACGCAACGTGTGCAAGCACAAAAAAAAAAAAAATAAATAAATAAATTAATTAATTAAAATTATCACTAAGATAATGGCGGAGTTTAGCGCTGTATGTCCGTGTGAATACTATCTCTCCGAAGGCGACACGCACACTCTTTGTTTTAAATGCTTGGGTGAGAGCCACGCTCTCGATGGATTTAAAGGAGAGTGTGAGCATTGTGACAATCTCCCGGTAAAAATGCTCCGCGCGCGCCTCGCGTTCTTCAGGGAACCACGCGCCGCGCTGCATTCCTGGGGATCACAGGTTGATCTGGCCGAGGCACGAGAGACGGAGCCTCTCCTTTCTCTCGACTCCTCCCCCGATCACGTAGTCTCTCCCTCCAATTCACGCGAGCACTTCAGTGCTTCTCGTGAGTCGATGGAAGAGACCCTGTCCCTTGCTTCTGTAGAAATGGCAGCAGCCACCCCAGAACGACCCTATAGTAATGACAGAGAATATGAAAGGTTGCTGGAAGTCATAACGCATGCAGTCGAACGGCTTCACATTGACTGGCCACAGGAGCAAGCTCTCACCACACACTCAAAATTAGACGACAGATTTCTGTCGGGTGGCCAGGAGAGGGCGCCAAAACGCCACTCTCTCCCATTTTTTGATGATCTCCATAGTGAACTATCCCGTTCATGGGATAAACCTTTTTCATCCCGTATTTTTGTACCACCAACCTCGTTCTTTTCCAACATCATTGATGCTAAGACACGGGGCTATGTGATGATGCCACAGGTTGAGGAGACGCTAGCTAGCTATCTCACTCCTGGAACATCATCATTTAAGAAGCCAACCCTCCCCTCCAAGCCGTGTAGAATTTCTTCTAACCTGGTAGGGAAGTCGTTTCAAGCAGCAGGTCAGGCTGGCGCTTTCTTGCACACCATGGCGGTTTTGCAAGCGTACCAGGCTGATTTGCTGAATGATTTGAGCACGAGCGGCACTGTGGATCAAGAAGCATTCACAGAGTTACGCCGGGCTACTGATCTGTCCCTGCGTGCGACTAAACAAACAGCCCGTGCTATCGGCCGTTCTATGGCATCCTTAGTGTGTGCAGAAAGACATCTATGGCTTAATCTGACGGGCATCAAGGATAAGGATCGATCATTCCTCCTTGATGTCCCTGTCTCACCATCAGGCCTATTTGGCGACGCCGTTAATTCCGTTGCCACCAAGTTTCGAGATGCCAATGTCTATAAACAGGCTTTTGGGAAATTTCTCCCCCGCTGTACTCAGGAGCCGAGGCCGTCGGCCACCCAGCCTCATCCAAAGCTGAGTCTCGCAGAAAGGCGAGAGGCGCAGAAGGAGAGCGTCAGTAGCCTGGGGTACGGCTCACCGCCCCTCACAGATCGCCTCTAAAAGCTCAGACCGCCGCGCCGTCTTCTTCTCTAAGAAGAGGCCCTGAAGGATTGTGGGGTCTTCCCCGGGGGAGAGCACGTATTTTTCTTCTTTAAGAACATGCCCATCCCCCCCCCCCCGGGCAAACCACGGGACCGATGTTTAGTTCCGCCGCCTTTGGTGTTTCGGACGCCGCCGGTCCTCAACGACATCTTAGCTCTTCGGTTAAATTCCTGCTGTATTCCAGGATGCCGAACAGCTAATATGATCCCCCATGACTCATCACATGATGAGTGAGAGCATTACATCACTCTCCGTGTTTTCAGAATGCCGTGGTCTCCACTTCCATGAAACCGGAAAGTGTGCATCTCCTGACAGAGGCTGCTGGAGGAACGGGGCCATAGAACATGTTCCCCTACCGGATAGTGAGTCAGGTATTGCTTAGTTCCTATAGGAACAGTGGGGCTGCGTCCAATTTTTCAGATTTTGTGGTTTTTACCAACATCTAAATAAATAAATACAGTTTCAAAATTGTCTGTCAAAGTGATTGTTCTCAAATCCTACCAAGCGATTGATTTGTGACAATTGATTGAAGGATGCTTATTTTCATATTGCCACAACACAGGGAAGGACCTGAGGTTCACTTCGGGAGCGAAGCTTACCAGTATCAGATCCTTCCATTTCTACCTAGCTCTCTACATGAATGTATTGAATTACATATATGACTGGCTGGCCCAGTCTCAGAATAGCTAGCGCTTCGACATCAGCATGTCGTCCTAGCTCATTCTTGGTTCTAAGATAGGGGATTTCAATCTAGGGCCAATCCCCAACAAGGGTTACGCACCAGGTGCTTCGTACCCTCCCTAGGTGGCTCAGACCCCGGTTTCTACTTTGGGTCCCACGCTAAGTTCATTTTGTCATCACTAACGACATTTCCCTTACGGGCTAAGATGTGGTTTTGGATGACCATCCAGCCCCATGGAGCTGGAAAGGCTTTCATCTCGTACGGCATATCAATTGCCTCAAAATGACGGCCCTATTTCTGGCCCTAAAGCACTTCCTCCAGCAATTGAGAGGCTACCATGCCCTAGTGTGGATGTGCAACACTATTGCAGCCACATATTATCGCCAGGGAAGACTGTGCTCGCGCCACTAAACAGCTAGCGCACCAGATTCCTCTCCCTCAGAGCGATTTACATTTCAGGGCATATAAATAAGGAGCATCTGTACTGTCCAGTCAAGCTCTGACACACGGGGATTGCAAACCCCACCCCGAAGTAGTCAGTCAATCTGGGAGAGATTTCAGCTAGCAGAGGTGGACCTCTTTACCTCGTAAGACCAGAAAATGTCCCCTTTGCTGCTCTCTGACTTTTCCAGCCCCACCCTAGGGTCTGGACACCTTGGTTCTTACGCGGCCCAGGTTACGTCTCTATAAATTTTTCCTGATAACGCTGCTTCCGGGAGTCTAAGTCAAGCTGGTCTTCCAGTCAGCGTAATTAAGACTATTCTAGGGCTCCCTCTCCTAGAAGAGCTTATGCCCTCAGAAATGAATGTATGTGAAAGATTCGTACATACGAAGTGTTTCAGCCCATATACTGTAGCTTGAAGCCTCTGTCCTCCGCCTGTTACAGCTTCGGAGCAGGTAAGTCTTCATCTACAGTGTCCAGTATGTGCTCTTTGGGTGAAAGAGCCTATGAGCCTCACAGTACCATGTCACCTCTAGCGGGTAGACTCAGTTCACTGCCGAAGTGTTCAGTGCTGGAACTGCTGCTGCTGCTGAAAAAAAAATAATAATAATTTTGTCCTCGAGCTTGTGCCCTAGTACTCTCAGGACGTACTTAATTGCATTCTCACTCAACTATCGTCTGACATTGTTTTTGAAACATCCTGTCCTCCGCCTTTACAGCTTCGGAACAGAAGAGATTTCACTGACTATGTCCAGTACACGCTCTTCAGATTTAAGTCCACCACATCAGCCGGTAGCGTAAACCAGAGCAGTTTTTACATGTTTGGAACCGCAACCTGCGGTGCCTCAGCCACTATACTGGATGAGAGTGCTATTGCCCCCTCCCATGGGACACATGAGCTCAATTCACCTCTAGGAATTAGGGCTCATTCAACCAAGGGGACCGCCCCATATATTGCACTAGCAAGGGGTATCCCTCCTACAGCAAGTGTGTGCTAAGCAGGTTGACCCAGTCCTCTGCTGAATTGCTCCAGTGCTGGAGTTTCTCTAAGAAGAATTGTCTTCAGGCTTGTGCCTAGTACCCTCAGAACGTACGCATTCGCTATCTCAGTCTGCCACGTTCTGATTGAAGCCACTAGAGTCAGCACCTGACAGTCCTCTGACCCTTAGGATGGTTTTTCTTATGGCCATTTCCTCTCCCAAGAGGATCGGAGATTTGTGTACTTGTCAGTCTCCCCATCTTGCCTGGACCTGCCCCTGGGCAGTCAGGCAATTCTGCATCATCACCTACTTTGCCCAGTATGTGCCCTTCAGACCTACGTCCACCGAACCAGCCAGTGGCGAAGGTCAGGGCAACTTTCTGTGTGCTATGGAGGCCGCAACCGGGGGCGGGGTGCGTCCGCAACTACACATACCTTGTCACTGGATGATAGATGCTACTGCCTGCTCCTATGAGGCGCATGAGCTCACTTTGCCTCTGGGAGTCAGGGCCCTTTCAACCAGAGGGGTCACCTCATCTATTGCTCCTGCAAGAGGTACTCCCTGCAGCAAGTGTGTGATGCAGCAGGTTTTTTCCTCCCCGCAAACATTTGCAAAATTTATAGTCTGGATGTCCACGTAGCTCCCAGACATAGTTCTTAGACTTCGCGGCCTTGTGCACACATGCTACACAACCTTGGGGTCCAGACACCTGCAGTGCGGCAGCGTTGGTATTCTCGTTCCCATAGCGTTTCCAACGCAGCATCGAGTTAGCTTTGAAAGGGAACGTCTCGGGTTACTTTGCTGTAACCCTGTTCCCTGAAAAGCGGGAACGAGATGCTGCGTCGCAATGCCGCACTGCCATGTGACCGGACGTCCGTTCAGACAAATGAATCTGAGGTCGTCGCCGGCTAACCGATATTTATAACCTGCAGCTGAGTCTAATCAGATGACGTCACCTGACCCGAGGTTATATAAGCCAAAATTTGGCGTGTTTGTACACACATGCTTCACAGCCGCCAACATGTTTCCCATAGCATTTCCAACGCAGCATCTAGTTCCCGCTTTTCAGGGAACAGGGTTACAGCAAAGTAACCCGAGACGTTTTCTCTCCACTTTCCCTCCTGTTTTCTTCTGCAGCTTTAAACTTCCTCCTAATAGAAGCAGGAAAACACACAGTGCACATGGACATGCCCTAGAATACATACTGTGATCTCATACATCTCATTTAAACAGAGTAAGGAACAATACTGTGTGTGTTACATACTGCAGTAAACTCCACTTCAACTGTTATCAAGTGGAGCTAAAAATCTACAACTGAAACTGAATCCTGAGACTCGATTAAAGTCCAACACAGGATGTGATTTTATTTCTCACTGTGTAGATTGTAATGTGTGGAAACATGCAGAGTTTTACCTCCTGTTGTAAATCACAGCTGCGATACAGAACACCATGAACATCAGTCCAGCTGTCACTAAAACAATCATCCAGATTGACCAACAACCTGTTAAAACAACAGTATGTATTATGTCAATATTTAATTGAACACGAGTCACTTTATTTCCTTCAGTAATCACTCGAGACATTCAGGAGTGATTGTGAGCAGACGGACTCACCCTCGACCTGAAGGCTGATCGTTTTAGATCCTGACATCTCGTTGGTTTTCCAAGTGCAGGTGTAATTCCCAGAATCCCTCACGGTTAGAGCAGGAAAGTGAAGAACGGGTCCTGATGTGTTTATCTGCTCGTTGTTCTTAGACCACACAAACTGTGAGGAATGCAGTTCACATCACACGTCAGATTTAACGAGTCTCCTTGTTTAAGGGTTCCGTTTCCACTGAGCCTGATTAGTGACACCTTTAAATCTTTTTCAGAGATAAAAATGTGATACAAATTTGCTTAACCTAGAGAATGATGCCCACAAAATAATCTACTTTGATTTTGGATTTCAATCAGTAAAAATTTACCTGCAGTTTGTAGAGTCACTCCAGGATCACCTGTCCAACTGCCATTGGTCTCATCAGTTATAAATCTGAATCTGTACTCTCCAGAATAACTGAACTGTGAACTGTGAACTGAATTGTGGATTAACAAAGTGCAGTTTGATTTGTCGTCTCCAACGTACTCAAAGTCTGACGTGGCGTTTGATGAGCTGTTATAAACATACGGAGGGTCTGTACACCTGTTTGAGTTCATTGAGCACCAAAGCATTTGTGTCACCTGAATGTTGGGATTTGATGTTGGATAATAATAACTACAGGGAATGGAGACACTGAATCCTCTCACAGCACAGATCGACTTATCAGGATAATTCACACCCCACCTACTGACCTGAGTGAGAACACCTGTGTAGAGAAATACATGTAGATGAAAAAAGGTATGAATTTGTTTTGATGAGTTACATGTTGCATGACTGGCGAAGCCAAATCTTTTTTGCTAACCCGAATGCCACCCTAAACTTTCATTCATTATCACAAGGAATTTGATGGTGATTGACATCACAGCATAGATGCATAGTGTGAATTTATTTTTACAACAGACAGATAAAAGAGATAGTTTCATTATGTTTAGTCTAGCATTGTGTTTCCATATTTGCATATATCACACATGCTCAGTACAGCGTGATCAGTGAGAGTATACTGTATGAATATTTAGCTAATGCTGGGTAACTAGACCAGCTGTTAATGTTCCACAAGTTTACATTTGAGGTCCATTACTTCAATACCAATACTAACCTTCCAATAATTATTATCAATATACTAACATTATGCATATGATTATCCCAATCTGGAAGTAGCCTTTTGCTGCTTTTAATGAAACAGTATTTATACACTGAATTAATACAGTATACAGGATTCATGGTTTCCGATTTGTACACTTATTTTATCTTTCATCTTAGATTTTATATTACTCTACAGAAATTATTAAATGAATTTCGTGAAAATACCACCAGGTGGTGCAAAGTGACATTTTCCTTCTCCGCAGTTTTAAACATAATTAGACATTAAGTCATGCCCAACCCCCTAGCCGCTGGACACAGTGTCCAAGCCCGGAAAAAATGGGAGGGTTGCATCAGGAAGGGCATCCGGCATAGAACCTGTGCCAACCTGTGTGGACTGGATATTACACTGTGGCGACGCCTTGCCTAGAGCAGCCGAAAGACCAACACCAACAGAGCTTAAGTCATAAAAATGTCATAACAATATGTTGTATCGAAGAAAAACTACAGTGATGGTAATTTACACATCCGAGAACTTTATACAAAAAACATGAAAAATCAGAACCAGAGCTATTGACATTTACTGTACAATAATGAAAAGAATTGGTTCAATGACGATCAAGTTCACTAGCTTACACTTTATTTCTACAAAGAATTAACTGTTATATAGCCTATTTCTGTTTGTATCTGTTTATTCTTATTATTATTTATACATATATTTAAAAAAATATATGAATTTATATATAACTGGAAAAATAGACTTTCAGAATAGAACATTAGAATAACTAATTCTTATTTATTCTATAATTATTCTTTATTCTCTGGTTTAAGTGTAGTTTTTAGTGTTGTTTAGGTGAGAATGTATGTATACAGTATGCACACACAAAATCACTTTTAATCACATCAATAAAAATGATTGGATTAATGTCACCGTCACCCATAAATTAGAGATCATGCATACATAACTCCTTTTTACATACATGATGTTTAGGATGGATTCATATTTATTCATAAATACTTTTTAATATTTTTTCCATACAACTCTATCCCACAAGTATTATGTTTGTCTGCACTTCTTTAAACAGTTGCTTAGGGTTACTGTGAGACTTTTCACTGCCATCAAATCATCCAAAACAACAGTGAAGGTACGTATGGTGTCACCAAAAAAAATTATTCAGGTGTTTTGAACAACATGAATAAATAATCCTAATATTTATATCGATAAAAAAATTCCAGTGTTCTGTAAGTTAGTAACAGCAACACAAGACAATGCAACATTTTTATTACTAACATCATATTATACTCGAAAAGTTATGACACTTCTTTATAGCTTTGGTCTTTTGCTCTATTCACTTTTTCTTTCTTTATGCATTTATTCATTTATTTGTCACCAGAACATTACCCACGCTAATTACGAGTCATGAAATATTTCGCCCCTCGATTGTTTTTACTAATTGTAATGCTGTGCCAAATTAGACGTGCGCTTTTTCCCTTCTGCCCCTGCAGTCAGAGAGAATTAAAATCTAGAACTAGAAGAACAATAAGGTGAACTGGGGTCAATACGTTTTCCACTACATAGAAGAAAATACATCATTATTCATCTACACGTTAATTCATTCAAAACATCAATGAAAATTTAATCAGGTCAAAATCAAATATACATCAATGCTATACAGTATAATATATGTGTGTGTAATCCAGTAAGTGAGTGTACACACTGCAACGTCAATCAGCACACAGTTAAAACTCTGAACAATAAATCTGTGTAAGAGTGAGATGATGTTTCATACCGGACAGCGTGAGCAGAATCAGAGCCAAGTGCAGCATCTTCATCTCTTCTTCTGTGTGTATGTGTGTGTGTGTGTGTGTGTGTACAGTTTGTGTGTATCCTGAGCTCACTGTCTTAGTCAGGATATATGAGAATTCAATGTACTTCCTGTATTAAAATTAAATACTTAATATAGCTAAAAATTCAGACACCACAAGTGTGTCAAGAGTCAAAGGAAGATGAGCAAAGGCATGCTTTCTCTGCATACACACACACACACATTACAGTTTCATTCTACATTGTATGTAAAGGATGTACAATCTTGTTGCACTTTATTTTATTCCATAAGATGGACATTAGTGTGGAGTTTTTTTCCCCTCATCTGTACAGTAGAGATGATGCACAATGTACAGGAATATTCTCAGTGGTGTCAAAAGTATTCACATTCATTACTTGAGTAGAAGTATAGATACTAGGGTTCAAATATACTTCTTTAGAAGTTGAAGTATCAACCCAAGCTTTTTACTTAAGTAAAAGTGTAAAAGTACTGGTTTCAAAACTACTTAAAGTATAAAAGTAAAAGTACAGTGAGGGGCGACAAAAGCATTAAGGTCTCGCTTTCTGATCATGCGACTGGGGGGGTGGGGGGTGTGTGTGTTGTGCGCGTTCTTATCATGCGACCGGGGGGGGGGGGGGGTGCGCGTTTTGATCATAAAAATAGAGTAACGAGGCTATTTTTAAAATGTAAGGAGTAGAAAGTACAGATAATTGCTTAAAAATTTAAGGAGTAGAAGTAAAAAGTCGGCTGAAAAATAATTACTCCAGTAAAGTATAGATACCCAAAATTTCTACTTAAGTAAGGTAACGAAGTATTTGTACTTCGTTACTTGACACCTCTGAATATTCTGAGGCTTATCATGTGACAGTCATAAAAATTTACAACTACAAGGTCGTTCAAGTCAAAGTGAGACTTTTGATTGTGCAGAATAACAGAACACAGTTCTGAGAGTAAAAACTCCCTTCCCTTCTCTATATAATCCCCTGATACACTAATGCACTTATCCCAGGGTTTCATTAGTGCTTGGACACCATCAAGGTAGAAAGTTTTCTCAGTAGAATGATCGGACTTCCTGCTTTACATCTGAAACGCCGGCCTTCTTTAAAACGTCCACATGTTTTACTGCAGCTAAGAGTCTCTTCACCGTCCTGTGCATTACATCTTCTGTAAATGTTAAACGCTTTTATGCCTTTATTCACTAGAAAATTCACAACATGCTGTTAATTGCGTACACTAACACAGATGCACAACATTAAGAGTAACATGTGATTTGCATTATTGCCCCCATGTGGTAAGAGGAGACACGTGTCAATTAGCAGCATGGCTAACAGCATAGCTCGGGACTTTTGTTCTGCTTACGAGACGACATTCCACCTTGACATGACTTGTACGCCCCTTGAATTTGAGTGAACACCTAAATGTAATATATCACTAATGTGAGTAAAGAGAAAGCACAGATATATTCTTTTACTCTTGTACTGTTGTCCTGCTCAGTGCACTCAGGGTTCTCTGGTTTCCTCCCACAGTCCAAAGACATTCACAGTAGGTTAATATGGTGTTTCAAATGCAGACATTTACATTTAGGCATTTGGCATTATCCAGAGCAACTTACATTTTTATCGCATTATACATCTGAGCAGTTGAGGGTTAAGGGCCTTGCTCAAGGGCCCAACAGTGGCAAATTGATGGTTGTGGGGTTTGAACCTGGGATCTTCCAAACCCTAGTCCAATGCCTTAACCACTGAGCTACACCTGACCCTGAACAAACCTGAACAAACCTGAACAAACCTCTAAAACAGGAAATAAGTAAATAGCTGAAGCCAACACACTCTGTGCTCGTTATCATCTTGCAGAATCATACAATATTTCCTTTGATGAGATCATGATGTGAAAATAAATGCGGTCCCTGGAACAACAAATGCACTCATTACAGCTGTAACAGCACAAGTGTTAAACCCTTATAACAGGAAGATGGGCAGAGGCATCATGCAGCGTTTTGTCACCACAGACATTTACATAAATAAGCCCAAAGTTTAACCAGTAAAACGTTTTATTAATATTCTGTTTAAAATGTGCAAATGTTTTTCTTTCCTTTAATAATCGTTACCTATTTCAGAATATTAACCCTTATACTGGTCTAATACTTATTACTGACTAACCACAGACATATAATCATTATAAGACATACAGTACAATCTTATCATTTTGATTCATACACATTGTTTCCATACAAACTTCAATAATTCGTTTGATTATGTATTGAAAAGCTGGCAGACGATACGGTAGAGAAAAAGACTATCAGAACGTTTCCCAACCAGAAGCCGTGGGTGGATAAAACCATCCGCGACGCTCTGAGATCTCGCACAGCTGCCTACAACACGGGACTTGCATCGGGGGACATGGAACCGCACAAGGCTGCGTCATATAACGTCCGGAAGGCGGTGAAAGAGGCGAAGCAGCGCTACGGGAGAAAACTAGAGTCACAGCTTCAACAGGGTGACTCTAGGAGCCTGTGGCAGGGACTGAGAACAATAACGGACTATAAAGCACCAACATCCGGTATGACGAACGCGGACACGACTCTGGCAGACGAGCTGAACACATTTTACGCTCGCTTCGAGGCTGCAGCTAAAGACGCTAGCAATGCTAATGCTAACGGCGCTAATGCTAACGGCGCTAATGCTAGCGGCGCTAACGGCTGCAGACAGGAAGACACAGTCAGCACCGGGAACGCGCTCATCATCTCCGAGCACGACGTGAGGAGAGCCTTCAAGAGAGTGAACACCAGGAAAGCAGCAGGACCAGACGGCATCTCAGGTCGTATTCTCAGAGCCTGCGCAGACCAGCTAGCACCTGTGTTCACTGAGATATTCAACATCTCTTTATCTCAGTCGGTGATCCCCACATGCTCCAAAGAGTCCATTATTGTTCCTGTTCCAAAGAAACCACATCCTGCTTCTCTCAATGACTATCGCCCTGTAGCCCTCACCTCAGTAGTGATGAAGTGCTTTGAACGCCTTATCAGAGACTTCATCATTTCTTCACTACCCGACACACTGGACCCACTACAGTTTGCATACCGTCAGAACCGCTCCACAGACGATGCAATCTCTCATCTCCTAAACACATCACTCACTCACCTGGACACTAGGAAAGGGAATTATGTTAAAATGCTCTTCATCGACTACAGCTCTGCTTTTAACACAATAATTCCTTCCACACTCACCACCAAGCTGGAGCACCTGGGACTGAGCTCATCTATATGTCAGTGGATCTCCAAATTTCTGACTGGCAGACCACAGGCAGTAAGGATGAGCGGACATGTCTCAGCTACACTCACTCTCAGCACTGGAGCCCCCCAGGGTTGTGTTCTGAGCCCCCTGCTGTACTCTTTGTACACCCACGACTGCGTGGCCACTACCAACTCCACCTCCATCATCAAGTTTGCTGACGACACCGTCGTGGTCGGACTGATCACCAACAATGATGAGTCGGACTACCTAGAGGAGATTGGAAATCTGGAGAACTGGTGCCAGAGGAACAATCTCCTCCTGAACGTCAGTAAGACAAAGGAGCTGATAGTGGACTTTAGTACAAAGCAGGAGAGGAACTACCAGACCCCCGTCATCAACAGGAGCCCAGTGGAGAGAGTGGACAGCTTCAGATACCTCGGTGTTCACATCACGCAGGACCTATCATGGTCCTGTCACATCAACACCGTGGTGAAAAAAGCCCGGCAGCGTCTCTACCACCTCAGACGCTTGAGAGACTTTAGACTGCCCTCCAGGGTGCTCAGGAACTTCTACTCCTGCACCATAGAGAGCATCCTGACGGGAAACATCACGACCTGGTTCGGGAACAGCACCATGCAGGACAGACGAGCTCTACAGAGGGTGGTGCGATCAGCCGAACGCATCATCCGCACTGAGCTCCCTGACCTGCACTCCATCTACAGCAAGCGGTGCTGGACTAAGGCCAGGAAGATCATGAAGGACCTCAGTCACCCCAGTAATGGACTGTTCTCTTTGTTGCGGTCTGGGAAGAGATTCCGCTCCCTAAAGGCCAACACAGAGAGACTGAGGAGGAGCTTCTTCCCGCAGGCGATAAGGTCTCTCAATCACACAATCACACCACAAACACAGGACTAATAACATATTTTAAGCTCACAACACTGACTGGACAATCATGGACACATTCATACACACTTGCACTAAATACTCATACATCTGGACAATTGCACATGTCACCTTTCATGCATATTTGCACAACCACTGACACTTTAATACCATATTTCTATATTTTTGCAATATTTTATTATGCCCTTATGCACAGTTAATTTTACAAATTTTACTAGTTAAAAATATTTCCTTAGTATTTCCTTTTTATTGATTATTTATTTTACGTACAAGATTTTATTTTCTTATTTTCTTTTTTTTAAGGTCACTGGCGGTCGTATAAAAGCATTTCACTGCATATTATACTGTGTATGATTGTGTATGTGACTAATAAAATTTGAATTTGAATTTAAAGCTGCTTTGCGACAATGTCAACAGTTAATAGAGCTATTGTAAGGGACTGCCACTAGAGGGCACTGTGGTTGAGTTTGTTTTGTTTGTAGTTTTGGTTAGAAGACCCAGTTTCCCAGAAGGCACCTCGGTGGCCACGAGGTGGCTCGTTAAGATCATTATAAAAAGCTGTTAGCTCTGGGGAACTGGGTTGAGCATTAACATTGTCAGGTGGACTTTAGTTTAGTTTTATTTAGTTCTGTTTTGACTTGTTTATTTACTCATTTATATCTGGCTCTGTAAGTTTGTTTTTTGTGTTATTTATTTTATTATTGTTTTATATGTCTTTTGGGTTTTCCCTGTGTATTTGTAGTTTATGTTTAGATGTTTAATGTGTGTGGAGTTGATGTGGTGTGTTCTCTTGTTGTGTTTCATTGTCTTAGAGCAGGTAAGTAGATAGTCTCAGTGTTTCCTAGCCTCCATGTGTCTCCTAACCCTGGTGTCTCCTCCCCTCTGAGTGTCTCCTAGCCTAGCCATTGAGGGTCCCTTAGCCTAGCATTGGAGGGTCCCCTAGCCTCGCCCGTGCGTGTCCCCTGGCCTCGCCCGTGCGTGTCCCCTGGCCTCGCCCGTGCGTGTCCCCTGGCCTCGCCCGTGCGTGTCCCCTGGCCTCGCCCGTGCGTGTCCCCTGGCCTCGCCCGTGCGTGTCCCCTGGCCTCGCCCGTGCGTGTCCCCTGGCCTCGCCCGTGCGTGTCCCCTGGCCTCGCCCGTGCGTGTCCCCTGGCCTCGCCCGTGCGTGTCCCCTGGCCTCGCCCGTGCGTGTCCCCTGGCCTCGCCCGTGCGTGTCCCCTGGCCTCGCCCGTGCGTGTCCCCTGGCCTCGCCCGTGCGTGTCCCCTGGCCTCGCCCGTGCGTGTCCCCTGGCCTCGCCCGTGCGTGTCCCCTGGCCTCGCCCGTGCGTGTCCCCTGGCCTCGCCCGTGCGTGTCCCCTGGCCTCGCCCGTGCGTGTCCCCTGGCCTCGCCCGTGCGTGTCCCCTGGCCTCGCCCGTGCGTGTCCCCTGGCCTCGCCCGTGCGTGTCCCCTGGCCTCGCCCGTGCGTGTCCCCTGGCCTCGCCCGTGCGTGTCCCCTGGCCTCGCCCGTGCGTGTCCCCTGGCCTCGCCCGTGCGTGTCCCCTGGCCTCGCCCGTGCGTGTCCCCTGGCCTCGCCCGTGCGTGTCCCCTGGCCTCGCCCGTGCGCCTCAGAGTCCCTAGCCCTAGTGCTCCCGTGTCCCGCACCCTTAGTGTTTTATGTTTAAAGATCAGGTAAGTGTAGCTGTGTTCATGTCCGGCTAAGGGCATGCTTAGCTAGGTGTAGGTGTAGCTGACTGCCAGGGTTAGCTCACTAGCCCTGTTCAGCTAGTAGCTAGTAACAAAGTGGCTTTGTTACATAAGTTTATGTTCCCTGTGTTACTACACAGCGCCCCTGTCTCCAGTCTCTAGTGTTAGAGCAAAACAGTGAATTACAGTACACGTCAGCTGGAGAATAGGGTTCCCGTTCCCCTCGTTATGTCCCTGCAGTTCTTTCTCGTGTGTTCCGTTACAGTGTCTGTGTGTATGTTGAGCTAACAGAGCCAGAGTTTTGTTTATTTGGTTTGAGTTTTGAGTTTATTTCTAATAAAAGACTTTATTTACCCTTGAACCCTCTGCATTTGTGCCTGCCTTTCATGAGCCCACAGCGGTAACAGCAGCCAGCGTCAGTAAGAACGTGACAGCTATACAAATAAAATTTTATTCAATTGAAAAAAAAAAACACATATGTATCTTAAATATTTCATAACTTTGGTGAAGATCTTCACCCAGAAGGATTTTATAGCAGCTTCCTAAGGAGTCAAGTTTCCAAAACCATTATTTCTCCCCCAACAAACATTACAAGAGACGAAGATCACTGGAGTGTCGTCCTGAAACAAGAGTAACATGTTGCTTGAGAGAGAGAGAGGCTAACATAGACGTAAAAGCAGTCTGGGGTATAAAGTGACCAGCCAGTCCTTCATTAACTGTTTATTTAAACAAAGCATAAATCTTTAAATAATTATATAATTGTGGTCTTCTGCAGATGATTATGCTGTTATTATTTAAACATTATTAGGATTAATATTATTAGTAAGTGTTCCCATGTTGGCAAATCAGAAGGCTGTAACATTTTATCACAGACTGCATCACACTGACACCAAACACAGGAGATACGGTGTGTGCAGCGACGCTCCTGCAGGCCAAAAACAGTTTTTCCTGTTCAGACGTCAATACTGAAAATGAAAACCACAGAAAGGAAGTGTTTATATATCTTCATGTGAAATAAAAGTTTATTTTTTTTCAAGTGATATTTTAAACATCCACGGGCGTTTGCACAAGGTGTAAGTAAAGAATAAAATATTTGGAGATGTGATTTTAAATTAAGAAAATAATCAAAGCCAGGGTGGTGTTATAAAGCGGTATAGAAGATGAATGAATGAATGAATGAATAAATTAAATAATAATTCAGTTCACTGAAAGGTTTTTAAAAAGGCAAATTTTTACATAAATTACACACACACACACACCTGTTTATCACACACAGACTGCTTTTACACCACACTTTGTGCTTTCTCACTAACACACTTAAATTTAAGTGTAATTCAGGTGATGACGCTCTCCCCAGACAGCGTGAGGAGATCCTTCCACAGGACCTATGCACACAAGGCCCCGGGTCCTGACAACATTTCTGGCCACATACTAAGAGACTGTGCAGGGGAACTCACTGATGTCTTTACGGACATTTTTATCAAATCAATGACTCAGGCTATTATCCCCACATGCTTCAAAGCTACCACCATAATCCCTGTAAAAAAAAAAACATCTCCCTTCTGTTGTACTGTTTCCGCCCAGCTGCACTTACTTCTATCATCATGAAGTGCTTTAAACAGCTAGTCATGTAACATATCAAATCTGTCCTCCCCCTTCCCTGGACCCCTTCCAGTTTGTTTATCTGTCAAATCGCTCAACTGATGATGCCATTGCTACTGCTCTCCACTCAGCGCTCACCTGGAAATCAAAGACTTATACGTTAGAATGCTGTTCATTGACTTCAATGTGCAACTGGCTGCTGGACTTACTGACTGGCAGACCTCAGGCAGAAATTCTCCAGTAATTCTCCATTCTCCTCTGATCATCAATGGTGCAACTGTGGAGAAGTTAAGTAGCACCTGGGTGTGCACATCACAGAGGACCTCTCCTGGACCAACAACATTGCAGCACTGGCCAAGAAAGCACAGCAGCATCTCTACAGATCAGGGCCCGGTTTCTCGATAACGAAAACTATTCGCACGCCAAGAACACTCTTAAGATATATCTTACGTTCAGTGATGTTTTCTAAGTGTATTTCTCAAACTGTCTCTTAGGAGTCTTCTTAAGTCGCTGCCTCTTACATCCGACGTTACAAGGCGCTGTCTACAGTGAAGGTCCTGAATTAGCTGACATCGGTTACTCAGGAATCGATTTTTGACTCCTTTTGCATGACAGCGTTAAGAAAGACGGCACTTTCTATGCAAATTAAATATCGCACTAAATTATTTTAATAGCGTTTATTTCGACATGGGTTAACTTATCAATAACATGCCATAATAGACAAATATATAAATTAAATCACCAGACTGTCGCGTTGTGTGGCGGTGAAACGAACCGGGTATACAATCATAGTTGATGGACAAACAGCTGATAACACTCTTCACCACCTTCAGAAACAATGTGAAGTGTCAGTTGTTGGGGTTGTATAGCGCACTTATGGAATGAATACGATGAGATGACAGAGTGGAGGTTTAATACCCCAATCTCACCTACGCGGTTTCACGCAGGGGCCGTAAGTGTGGTTCATTATGATTCAGCGTGAATTTTGGTGTCATGGTTACATTTCCATTTTACCACGCAAAATTTTTTTTTACATGTTTAACATGCAGAAGCTCGCGGACCTTGCGGATCTTTTTGGACCGTTGGGTGGTCACTCGAGGCGGATTATGGTGCCTAATACCCCTCGCTCACCTGTGTGGCCTGACTCATCTCCATGAGCTGCCGCGATTGCCCACGACGTTCCTTTAACGTTCCACGAAATTCTGCAAAGTCTGCAAGCTTCCTCGAGGACCAGCAAAAAAATTAAAAGTTTAATTTTTCATGCGGAAAGATGGAAATGTAATTACAGCGCAAAAACTCGGGGTGAATCATAATGAGCCCTACTTACAGCCACAGCGCGAGCCCGCGCAGGTGAGATAAGGGTATAACACCGCATCTCACAGCGAGTCAAACTGCATAAGTGAATAGGGGTATTAAGCATTACAATCACCCAGAAAAATGAATGGATGCGGGGTTTGAAACTCCCAAGGTTATTTTCTCATTTAACTAAATCAAATTTCATAAAAATAAACGTATCCATAAAGAAAAGTCCATAAAGTTATGGATAATGGCTAATGATCAATGAAACATATTTTTAATAAAAAGCAGCGAGCAGCTGGACATCGGGACGTAGAGCATAAGTATGATGCGTTGGCCTGGCACGCGCAGGTCTGAGCAGCTCAAGAAGCTCCATAATCTGTTGCTTTGGAAGGCAAAACTTTTTTCTTTGTTTTAAATAACGACCACAGGGAAAATATGAAAAGGGCTGAAGTTTTGTCTAAAGCAAAAATTTTAATGACCCACACGGCTCCACGGACGGCGCCGCCTTCAGTTTAACACAACACGCTGTATCGCTCCCAAATTGTTCGCCACCTGTTTAATATTAAAAGTGATGGCCAATTTTAATGCATTAGTCACATTATTAAATAGGCTAATTAAAAGTCACTCTATTAGTACTGATATCAAATAAAATAACATTCTTAAACAGGTCTACAGTATATTCCATCATTAATACGACTTGTATAACGTGATAATATGATAACGTGCCATAATGTGTTTGCATACACCGCTGATTTATAAAGACTGCTGCTCAGTGGCGGCGACTAGCGTCTTGAGCTGAAACTACGCTAAGAATGAGTTAAGGTTGGCCCAGACCAACCTTACGAACGTGTGACTTAGCTAAGAGATACTTAGCGTAAGAACGTTTCGGGAAATAACGTTAAGAGAGAGGTTAAGGTACAACTTAAGAACTACTTAAGCCAGCTGTGTGATTGGTTGCTCCTTTATTCAGACGTAAGTAATAGCGCATGAAGTATCGATTTAGGTCTAATGGTGCAATACGTATTCTATGCAGTAGGTGGCAGTTGAGCTCCCACACCGCTGATGACGGTTCATCCTCCTCGGGCATTTAAGGGAAAATGACGTTAAATACAAGGTCTGTATACACATGTTCACTCACCTAAGTCACGTATGACTGAAAAATTATTACTATACTGTATGTAACATTTATTACTGTTACCGTGTTAAGGTTACACACAAACTTTCCGGCTGGTCTGAGGTACTGGATGATAATTTAGCTGAGAATAGCTGCTAGTTAGCCAAAGAACCCCACCTGTGCATGAAAGAAACGGCTAAGATGTCTGAGCTTTTTAGCTTTTTCTGTAAAATGTGTTCAGGGTTACGAAGATGGTGAAGTGATGAATGAACGCTAAACTGTTAACTGTAGTGCTAGCATGACACAGGCATTTAGTTAAGTTTCTAGCAGTAGAACTTTATTAATCTCACTGCTTGAGACAATTAAATGCTGGGGTGTTACAAAACACCAACCCCCTCACAAATATGCAGACCTGCTAACCCTCCCGTTATTCACTAGCTAGTAATTTACTCTGCGGTCAAAATTCTCCCGAGTTATAACAATATTTTACACCTTTCCCCCTTTGCAAATGTAATCATCAGTAATTGCATGTAAGCGCTATATAAATAAAATTGAATTGAATTGAATGTAAGCTAACCAGGTCCCCCTCTTTAACCAAAGTTGTTTGTGACTCAGGCTAAATTAACTATCAGTCAGCACGCCAACTACAGGAAAAGTACCACAGCTGTACAGTTAACTACTAGATGGAAGTATTAATATTTTGGTGATTGTAATGTACCAGTATGACACCAGCTATGACATTTCTTCGATAATTAGCTTAAAATCAACGCAGACTACAAGATCAACTAGTCTGACATAAACAAAAATAATAATATTTATCCTAAAAGCCATGCTTATTCTGCTGTTTTATTTTTGGTAGTAGGCGCCATGTTTTTGTTTCAGGTTACCTATATCCTATCTTAATGGACAGCTTTGTCATTTTTTATTTAGTATCAATCCTATTACACACTAAATTAATAGTCTTATTCAGTTTAATCTTTGCTATTCAATAAAAATTTTGCTTTCTTTCATTTCTTTCTTTCTAAGGTTATAACCAACATGGTGGAATACCTCCAGCAGACTGAAGTGTCGAGGCCGTACCCCTACATCCTGACTGTAAGGATTTCCTGAATTTGGTAGACCCCCTTTGGTCTACTCAGTGCTCCGCCTGTATTCTGCTGTCCCGCCTGAGCTCAGGGAACCCCTCAATGAATCACACAAGTCAGGGCTCAGTGAGACGTTCAAAGTTTATTGTGGAAGACAGAAGTATATACATGCACACACACACACACACACACACACACACACACACACACACACACACACACACACACACACACACACACAAAGCACCGGAATGGTCCGGAATGTTTATAAAAGATAACATTGAGAAGAACAGGAGCTTGGGAGTTGTTCTTCGTTAGGAGCCTCCAACGGTTTTATGACCTGAACATAGATTGTACTAAGGAATGTGTTTGCTGATAGAGCAGCGTGTCGAGGTCAAAGAAAGAAAGCACTCTGTTCTCGGGCACACATAATATCATGAAATACACTAGAGATTAAATATTCCCTACACTGACGTTTGGGAGATAATGACCAGCGCTGGGCTCAGGCATTCGTCATTCTGGTTGGACAGACTCTGGAGCGATACACACTATTTGGGGCGGTAAGGCATTTTATATTTTTGAAATTAACTATCCAAACAGTGTGCTCCTGTATAGGACTATTTGTAATGTTGCTATGAAATAGCGAGGCCTACTTGAAAAGAGTAATAGTGAGTAATAGTATAGTAAATGATGCCGCTGTTGATTATCTGTTCTTGTGCTTTTGAAAAATACAGTGGTGTGAAAAACTGTTTGCCCCCCTCCTGATTTCTTATTCTTTTGCATGTTTGTCACACAAAATGTTTCTGATCATCAAACACATTTAACTATTAGTCAAAGATAACACAAGTAAACACAAAATGCAGTTTTTAAATGAGGGGTTTTATTATTTAGGGAGAAAAAAAATCCAAACCTACATGGCCCTGTGTGAAAAAGTAATTGCCCCCTGAACCTAATAACTGGTTGGGCCACCCTTAGCAGCAATAACTGCAATCAAGCGTTTGCGATAACTTGCAACGAGTCTTTTACAGCGCTCTGGAGGAATTTTGGCCCACTCATCTTTGCAGAATTGTTGTAATTCAGCTTTATTTCAGGGTTTTCTAGCATGAACCGCCTTTCTAAGGTCATGCCACAACATCTCAATAGGATTCAGGTCAGGACTTTGACTAGGCCACTCCAAAGTCTTCATTTTGTTTTTCTTCAGCCAGAGGTGGATTTGCTGGTGTGTTTTGGGTCATTGTCCTGCTGCAGCACCCAAGATCGCTTCAGCTTGAGTTGACGAACAGATGGCCGGACATTCTCCTTCAGGATTTTTTGGTAGACAGTAGAATTCATGGTTCCATCTATCACAGCAAGCGTTCCAGGTCCTGAAGCAGCAAAACAACCCCAGACCATCACACTACCACCACCATATTTTACTGTTGGTATGATGTTCTTTTTCTGAAATGCTGTGTTACTTTTACGCCAGATGTAACGGGACACGCACCTTCCAAAAAGTTCAACTTTTGTCTCGTCGGTCCACAAGGTATTTTCCCAAAAGTCTTGGCAATCATTGAGATGTTTTTTAGCAAAATTGAGATGAGCCTTAATGTTCTTTTTGCTTAAAAGTGGTTTGCGCCTTGGAAATCTGCCATGCAGGCCGTTTTTGCCCAGTCTCTTTCTTATGGTGGAGTCGTGAACACTGACCTTAATTGAGGCAAGTGAGGCCTGCAGTTCTTTAGATGTTGTCCTGGGGTCTTTTGTGGCCTCTCGGATGAGTTGTCTCTGCGCTCTTGGGGTAATTTTGGTCGGCCGGCCACTCCTGGGAAGGTTCACCACTGTTCCATGTTTTTGCCATTTGTGGATAATGGCTCTCACTGTAGTTCGCTGGAGTCCCAAAGCTTTAGAAATGGCTTTATAACCTTTACCAGACTGATAGATCTCAATTACTTTTGTTCTCATTTGTTCCTGAATTTCTTTGGATCTTGGCATGATGTCTAGGTTTTGAGGTGCTTTTGGTCTACTTCTCTGTGTCAGGTAGCTCCTATTTAAGTGATTTCTTGATTGAAACAGGTGTGGCAGTAATCAGGCCTGGGGGTGACTACAGAAATTGAACTCAGGTGTGATAAACCACAGTTAAGTTATTTTTTAACAAGGGGGGCAATCACTTTTTCACACAGGACCATTTAGATTAGAGTTTTTTTTTTCTCCCTTAATAACGTAAACCTTCATTTAAAAACTGCATCTTGTGTTCAATTATGTTATCTTTGACTAATAGTTAACGGTTTTTGATGAGCAGAAACATTTAAGTGTGACAAACATGCAAAAGAATAAGAAATCAGGAAGGGGGCAAATAGTTTTTCACACCACTGTAAATGTTTTTTTCTATGAACATTTAATATGATTTTGTTTATTGCATATATTATATGTATGGTTTGCAAAACTTGGAAGTTTTTTTGTAATAAACCAGTATGTCAAAGTAATTTAACTGTTTAATAGACATGGGTAGTTTTTTTATTTTTTTTACAGATTCACTGTAAAACATGAAAATAATAATAACCTATTTGTGAGGTAGAATTAATCCAACATTCCAGTTAAAATGAACCAGCATCTGGGTAGAACATTTGACCAATTTATGTGGTAGAATTAACCCAGCATTATAGTTAAATATGACCTGCATTTGGGTTGAATGTTTAACCCATTTTGCTGTGTTAAACAAATAACCCATTTTGCTGGGTTAAACTAACTTGCATGTAGTTAGTCCAATATTTACCCATCAGTATTTTTTAAGGTGTATAAAAATATAAGGCAATACAGAAATAAATGCTTTTAAAGCATATTATTTGAAGTATCACTGAACATATACTGTATTGGGTCATATTTGTAAAACAAAGTGTGGCAATGTGGGCAATGGGATTGTCCCATTGGCTTACAGGTAGGTGGCTTGTTACCCATGGTAGCCTATTAGAATGGTTCCCGACAGTATTTAAGGCTGGATTTTACCTTACCTGGCATACGTCACGACTGGGACCGCCTTCACAGTGTGCGCATGGACGGCAGGTTTGTAATTGTCACTTGTAGCTATGTGGCTAATGAAGAGGTGGGCATGTACATTAAAATGCCGATAGTTTATTTTTCCAGTAGTATGCGTGTTGGCTAGCTGATATCTGGCTGAGTCAGACTGTGTCCTTTCATAGTCGGGTAGGTACGCCTTACATGCTGTACGTTTTGTCGGGGGATGATGCTAACCAATGTTTACCTCTTAGCCGAGGAGCCGTCTTCGGGCATGCATTATCCTGTATGGTTCGTTGCGAGCTGTGAGCAGCGCTACAACTCGCGTGGCGCAACGAGTCGCCCGGGTAACGATCTACGGGTGTCCGATGTGGTGCCGGTGGGCCCCGTGATGGTCGCATTTGACTAAGGACGGTTCTGCTGTCTCTTCTCCTGTTCTCCTTTGGTTGTTTTGAGTTATTTTTGGCTTTTCTATTTTTATATGTGTATATGTATGTATATCTTTGTTTGGGATGGTACTAGTGGTTCGAGCTGCCTCGCTACTGCCTGAAGGCCGGTTCGGGCTTTTTGACTAGTTGCATCTGTGAGTGTATTGTGTCGTAATGTAGCTTGAGGAGAGCTCCAAACTAGATGTGACCATTTTAGGGAACCGTCTGAGTTATTTTATTATTTGGTATATTGTTTTTTTGTTTGTTTAATTTGTTATATTTGGTCTTGTCTTTTTTTAGTTCTTTTGTGGGTTTTAGGTAATGAGAACTCCGTTCTCTTTATTCTTGCCCCCTTCATATGTTGTTTTTGGTTAATTGTTATTTTGTGTTAATTTTCGGCACTGCTGATCTGGAAAGCTAGCTAACTTGTAATATTGGTGGTAGTAGAATTGTGGGGGATTGCAGTGCCGTTTGTGCTTATGTTTCACTATGTGTGGATGTGTGTGAAGTGCACCTGTAAAGCCTGTATTTCATCTAGCCTGCCCTTTGCCGCAGAGCAGCCTGTGTCTGAAATTGTTCTGTGTTTCTTATTTTTTTTGTATTGCTTTATTTCATGATGTTGTGAGTACAGAGTTTTAACCCATGTTTTTATTATGTGACCATGTGATTCCCAGCCTTGTCTGTGATTAAATGTTTAAATATATTTATTGTGAACTGCAATAAAGCTTTGTACATTTGTACCCCTGTCTCTCTGTTCACTTAGCCTAAGCGAACTTGTGTTCCTTAGTTGGGTTATTTCCCCGGTTCACTCCGGGGTGGCGTAATCGGGTCTACCAAATTTTATATCTCTTTGCCCTACCACGGCGCTGCCACATTCTGGCGTAATCGGCAGGATAGGCTTCCTTTTTTTGAGAGACGTGGGTACATCTGTGTTTTGGCTCATCTGTGTACTTAACCTTGGTTGGTTTATTTTTCGGGTTTAGGATTGACTTTGTGGAGACATTGAGTCGGAGAAGAGACAGCAGCATCATCCGGTGTGCCTCCTTCGAGCAGTGAGTGAGGTTTGTGCTACAAGGATGGAGGAGGGTTTGCATGAATTAAGAGAGATGGTAGCTCAGCAAAGAGCAGACCATTTCGTTAGAGGGTGCGATGGGGAGCGTGCACCTGCTCGTCTTCTGTTAACTGTTACAACGCGAACCACTAGTGCACAGTCTGACTCACTTGTGCCGTCGGGAAACTAGTCCCCACCGCGTTGCAGAGTCGAAGCGCGGTTGGATTGGACAATGGCTCAGGTATTGTTTTATCTCGTGGGTTATCGTCTTGCCCACATCTTCTTGTCCGTATTGGTAGTGTTCCATTGCCTTGTTTGGTTGACACTGGGTCTATAGTGTCTACCATTACCGAAAGTTGCTTTCAAACGCATGTTCGATTATGGGGTGTAGGTCGGTTAAAGTTATGTCGGTGGTTCCAGCTCCATGCAGCCAATGGGTTGGCAATTTTGTACAGTAATGGGTTGTCAATTTCGTACAGCGGCTGCTGTTGTGGAAAAATACTCAGAGTCGGGCTTTGCTTACAGAAGATTACGACCTTTATTATCAAACAACAAGGCCGGAGCTGTGTCCGTGGAGCAACTGAACTCTGTTGATGTGCATTATAGTACATATGCAGTGCCTGCCCCTCCTCTCGCCAACATCTGGGTTTCATTAATGGGCCGTCTTTAGCCCCCCCAATGTAAAGCTTGGGTTTCCTATATGCAATGCACACAAAGAAGCCTATGTCCCAGCTTGCACGCACATCCACGATTATATACTGATAAGGTATCTTCTAAGCCCCCAAAAGTAAGTAAAATCAAATGAAATCAAATAAAAATTTCTACCATACTGCCTGGAGTTGAACATTGAGATGAGTAATCGATTGATTGGTCGCCGCTACCAGGAGCCTTTTGGTCAGTATGGTCCTGGTTTGGTTGATTGTTCCTCTTTATTGGGGGCCCCAAAATTAGTTCTGCAGGCGTTGCAACACTGCCATCTAGCTGAGGGTCAGTTCTCAGTAGTAGATACGGGGAAGGTCAGAATATGGGGTCGTAAGTCGTGTCGTATTTCAGGTGGGATGTTAAAGCTTGTACTTGCCATATGCTCTGCACTGTATGCAGAGGGGACCGTTTTGTTTGAGCCTCTGGTATCCAGGTCACCAGCGGGACTGCTGGTTTCGCCTGTGTTCATTAGAGTTGCCCTTGGTACAGTCCTGGGGACGAGCCAGTGAAGGCGTCAATGTGTCCTTAAGTCACGGAAGCAGTTATTCCAATCCAAGCTCAAATTGAAGCTGTTGATTTGTCTGTTCTGTCTCAAAGAGTAAAGTGAGGTCAGGGCGTTATGGCGATATCGGTCAGATTTGATGTCGCATGAGAGACCATTGTTGGATTCAGTGTCGGTTCATCAGCGGTATAGGCGAATTTCGCCGTTAGAATACGAAGTAGTTAAGTCATATGTCAGTTAGCATCTAGAAGCCAACATTATTGGAGAAGGCTGCAGTTTGTGTTGCCCCTAGTACTTGTCCGGTAAAAGGGCAGGAGTCCGAGCATGTGTGTTGACCGATTTAGGGTGACACCGGGGACTCATTGTGGCACCCGTTCATGGGTGTTTTGGGGCAGATGCTGCAGTCGAGGCCCCCGTGGGTCCTGGATTATCAGGACAGGGTGCCGTAAGTCAATTACCCAGGATTGATCCTGGTTCTCTAGGCGTTGAGGCCGTTTGATGCTACGTCTAAATTTGTCTGTACCGTTCAGGGCTTGGGTTAATTGGGTAATCGTCGGGCCGACGATTCAAGAGCTGTGGATAGATTGTGGCAATGTGGGCAATGGGATTGTCCCATTGGGTTACAGGTAGGTGGCTTGTTACCCATGGTAGCCTATTAGAATGGTTCCCGACAGTATTTAAGGCTGGATTATACCTTACCTGGCATACGTCATGACTGGGACCGCCTTCACAGTGTGCGCATGGACGGAAGGTTTGTAATTGTCACTTGTAGCTATGTGGCTAATGAAGAGGTGGGCATGTACACTAAAATGCCGATATTTTATTTTTCCAGTAGTATGCGCGTTGGCTAGCTGATATCTGGCTGAGTCAGACTGTGTCCTTTCATAGTCGGGTAGGTATACGCGCCTTACATGCTGTACGTTTTGTCGGGGGATGATGCTAACCAATGTTTACCTCTTAGCCGAGGAGCCGTCTTCGGGCATGCATTATCCTGTATGGTTCGTTGCGAGCTGTGAGCAGCGCTACAACTCGCGTGGCGCAACGAGTCGCCCGGGTAACGATCTACGGGTGTCCGATGTGGTGCCGGTGGGCCCCGTGATGGTCGCATTTGACTAAGGACGGTTCTGCTGTCTCTTCTCCTGTTCTCCTTTGGTTGTTTTGAGTTATTTTTGGCTTTTCTATTTTTATATGTGTATATGTATGTATATCTTTGTTTGGGACGGTACTAGTGGTTCGAGCTGCCCCGCTACTGCCTGAAGGCCGGTTCAGGCTTTTTGACTAGTTGCATCTGTGAGTGTATTGTGTCGTAATGTAGCTTGAGGAGAGCTCCAAACTAGATGTGACCATTTTAGGGAACCGTCTGAGTTATTTTATTATTTGGTATATTGTTTTTTTGTTTGTTTAATTTGTTATATTTGGTCTTGTCTTTTTTTAGTTCTTTTGTGGGTTTTAGGTAATGAGAACTCCGTTCTCTTTATTCTTGCCCCCTTCATATGTTGTTTTTGGTTAATTGTTATTTTGTGTTAATTTTCGGCACTGCTGATCTGGAAAGCTACTGTAGCTAACTTGTAATATTGGTGGTAGTAGAATTGTGGGGGATTGCAGTGCCGTTTGTGCTTATGTTTCACTATGTGTGGATGTGTGTGAAGTGCACCTGTAAAGCCTGTATTTCATCTAGCCTGCCCTTTGCCGCAGAGCAGCCTGTGTCTGAAATTGTTCTGTGTTTCTTATTTTTTTTTGTATTGCTTTATTTCATGATGTTGTGAGTACAGAGTTTTAACCCATGTTTTTATTATGTGACCATGTGATTCCCAGCCTTGTCTGTGATTAAATCAGTGATGATGAACCAGTGCTGTTGATGTTGACCAGCACCACTCCCCTTTTGTACCTGAGTGAAAATGATGCCAATCAAACTGAACAGGTAATCTGGCATAAAATCAGTACCAGCATCAGCTCATGCTAGTAATTATTATTGTAGTCAATATTAATTAAAAATAATATTTTCTCAGCCTTATTTTGAATTAATATTGACTACCATAATAATTAAAATGAGTAACTAGTTTACTAGCCTGAGTTAATGGTGCCTCTGATTTTATTCCAGTTTATCTGTTTAGTTGATTTTCACTTGGCTCGGGTACAGAAGGGGAGAGGTGTTGGGTACAGAAGGGGAGAAGTGCTGATCAACATCATCCCTGACCCTGAGGCTGCTGGATCCAGACTCACTGTCCCTGACCGTAATGTTAGAGCTGTCAGAGCCTCCAGAACTATAATTTCCCCTCACGCCAAAGGCAGAATCTGTTCATTTGAAGTATTTCACAGTATCTGCTTTTAAGTGAGGTCGGCTGCCGTCACGACTGCTCCGACCACCTTTTCTTTGTTTTGTGTTTTAAGTTAGTTTTCAGTGTTTTAAAATCGGCAAAATCACCACCATTGAGTACATTAGGTATGATAGAGACACTCTTGTTTCTATTGGTATACAATGTACTCACAATTCGACTGTTTTAACTCCGGATCCGAGCTGGCCGAGTGAGATCCTGAGGGAGAACAATGGACGCGACGCGAAGCGACGAGCCCGAGGGAGACGAGCTGGGGTGAGGAACAGGCTCAGGACCCGTGCACACCGCACACCTCTGCCTAGCATCCTGCTCGCCAATGTCCAGTCACTGGAGAACAAACTGGATGACCTCAGGGCCAGGATAAAGTTCCAGAGAGACATTCGGGACTGCAACCTTCTATGCTTCACCGAGACATGGCTGAACCCAGCGGTGCCAGACCACGCCATACAGCCGGCCGAGTTCTTCTCGGTTCACCGCATGGACAGGACGCGGGACTCGGGGAAGTCAAGGGGAGGCGGCATGTGCTTAATGGTGAACAACAGCTGGTGTAACAGCGCGAGCGTTGTTCCTCTCACACGCTCCTGCACACCAAATCTGGAACGACTGTCCATCATGTGTCGTCCATTTTATCTTCCACGGGAGTTCACATCGGTCATAATCAGCGCCGTTTACATACCTCCACAAGCGGACACTGAAACTGCCTTATGCGAGCTGCATGAGGCACTCACACAGCACCAGACACAACACCGGGACGCTGCGCTCATTGTGGCGGGGGATTTTAATAGTGCCAACCTCAAACGCGCAGCGCCGAACTTTTATCAGCACATCACCTGCCCCACCAGGGGCGAAAGGACACTGGACCACTGTTATACCACGGTCAAAGACGGTTACAAGGCACAATCTCGTCCAGCGTTTGGTAAATCCGAGCACGCCGCCATTTTCCTCATGCCAAAATGTAAACAAAGGCTGAAACAGGAAGTGCCGGTCCAGAGGGAGGTCGCGCGCTGGATGGACCAATCAGTGGCCGCGTTACAGGACGCACTCGATGACGCAGACTGGGACATGTTCAGAAACAGCTCCGATGATGACGTCAGCGTGTTTACGGAAGCGGTTGTGGGATTTATTGAAAAGCTGGTAGACGATACGGTAGAGAAAAAGACTATCAGAACGTTTCCCAACCAGAAGCCGTGGGTGGATAAAACCGGACATGGAACCGTACAAGGCTGCGTCATATAACGTCCGGAAGGCGGTGAAAGAGGCGAAGCAGCGCTACGGGAGAAAACTAGAGTCACAGCTTCAACAGAGTGACTCTAGGAGCCTGTGGCAGGGACTGAGAACAATAACGGACTATAAAGCACCAGCATCCGGTATGACGAACGCGGACGCGACTCTGGCAGACGAGCTCAACATCTTCTATGCTCGCTTCGAGGCTGCAGCTAAAGATGCTAGCGATGCTAATGCTAACGGCGCTAATGCTAACGGCGCTAATGCAGACAGGAAGACACAGCCAGCACCGGGAACGCGCTCATCATCTCCGAGCACGACGTGAGGAGAGCCTTCAAGAGAGTGAACACCAGGAAAGCAGCAGGACCAGACGGCATCTCAGGCCGTATCCTCAGAGCCTGCGCAGACCATCTAGCACCTGTGTTCACTGAGATATTCAACATCTCTCTATCTCAGTCGGTGATCCCCACATGCTTCAAAGAGTCCATCATTGTTCCTGTCCCGAAGAAACCACACCCTGCTTCTCTCAATGACTATCGCCCTGTAGCCCTCACCTCAGTAGTGATGAAGTGCTTTGAACGCCTTATCAGAGACTTCATCATTTCTTCACTACCCGACACACTGGACCCACTACAGTTTGCATACCGTCAGAACCGCTCCACAGACGATGCAATCTCTCATCTCCTCCACACATCACTCACTCACCTGGACAGTAGGAAAGGGAATTATGTTAAAATGCTCTTTATCGACTACAGCTCTGCTTTTAACACCATAATTCCCTCCACACTCACCACCAAGCTGGAGCACCTGGGACTGAGCTCATCTATATGTCAGTGGATCTCCAATTTTCTGACTGGCAGACCACAGGCAATAAGGATGGGCGGACATGTCTCAGCTACACTCACTCTCAGCACTGGAGCCCCCCAGGGTTGTGTTCTGAGCCCCCTGGCCACTACCAACTCCACCTCCATCATCAAGTTTGCTGACGACACCGTCGTGGTCGGACTGATCACCAACAATGATGAGTCGGACTACCTAGAGGAGATTGGAAATCTGGAGAACTGGTGCCAGAGGAACAATCTCCTCCTGAACGTCAGTAAGACAAAGGAGCTGATAGTGGACTTTAGTACAAAGCAGGAGAGGAACTACCAGACCCCCATCATCAACAGGAGCCCAGTGGAGAGAGTGGACAGCTTCAGATACCTCGGTGTTCACATCACGCAGGACCTATCATGGTCCTGTCACATCAACACCGTGGTGAAAAAAGCCCGGCAGCGTCTCTACCACCTCAGACGCTTGAGAGACTTTAGACTGCCCTCCAAGGTGCTCAGGAACTTCTACTCCTGCACCATAGAGAGCATCCTGACGGGAAACATCTCAACCTGGTTCGGGAACAGCACCATGCAGGACAGACGAGCTCTACAGAGGGTGGTGCGATCAGCCGAGCACATCATCCGCACTGAGCTCCCTGACCTGCACTCCATCTACAGCAAGCGGTGCTGGACTAAGGCCAGGAAGATCATGAAGGACCTCAGTCACCCCAGTAATGGACTGTTCTCTTTGTTGCGGTCTGGGAAAAGATTCCGCTCCCTAAAGGCCAACACAGAGAGACTGAGGAGGAGCTTCTTCCCGCAGGCGATAAGGTCTCTCAATCACAATCACACCTCCACACAGGACTAATAACACCTTTTAAGCTCACAACACTGACTGGACAATCATGGACACATTCATACACACTTGCACTAAATACTCATACATCTGGACAATTGCACATGTCACCTTTCATGCATATTTGCACAACCACCGACACTTTAATTCTATATACATATATACTCTACCCTATATTCTATATTTTTGCAATATTTTATTATGCCCTTATTGCACAGTTAATTTTACTAGTTAAAATTATTTCTTCAGTATTTCCTTTTTATTGATTATTTATTTTACGTACAAGCTTTTATTTTCTTTTTTAAGGTCACTGGCGGTCGTATAAAGCATTTCACTGCATATTATACTGTGTATGATTGTGTATGTGACCAATAAAATTTGAATTTGAATTTGATTTGATTTAAAGCTTTTTCTTCTTGTCGCGCAAATTTTCAGCTCCACCTTTTTTCTTTTCTTTTTTTCAATTTACATCCATGGCAATTATTCATTATTTGCTGTATCATGAAAGGATCCATCTCTCTCCCTCTGTAAATTAAAGGTGAAAGGGGGCGTGGTTTCAGAACACATATGGAATAGGATTACAATACATTCACATGCACACAAACTGTGACGCTTTGGGCCTGATAGCCGGGGAAAAAGATCTCAGAGCCTACAATAGCGTTCAGCACAAAACCTTTATCAGCCTTTTTCAGTGTCATAAAATTATAATACAAAACATACAGTAAAAGTAAAGAAAAGGGTAAAACAATAAAGCGTTTCGGGGGAAGCAGCACAGTTGAGCTCCTGCTCTGTTCTCACCTCCTCACACACACACCTCCTCAGCGGACATGCGCAGCAGCTCATAAAGGGCAACATACCGTACATACATAATGTGATATACAACACAATATAATAAACACAGTATAAAAAACACGGCGCCCATTCGATTAACGCACTCATCTATCTGCGTAAAAAAGAGATGCAATATTATAATTTCCGTCATTTTTAAAATAAATGTACGTACTGACTGGGCCAGCCACATTGACCAGCAGCCCACCGGGAAAACGCCCGGTGCTCCAGATGGCCAGTCCGCCACTGCCTAGCACGTTATTGCTAGCTGTAGCAGCAGTCCGCGGAGCAGGTATCCAGGGAAACTAATCGATGTTAAAGGATCAGCCAATAGGCGCGCAGGTCCAACCCACTGGCGCTGATTGACAGAACGACTCATTCTGCTGAAAAGCCGCATTATGAAATAAATAGGCCATCGTGAAAAACGGGATTTTGAAATAAAAACTGATTTTGAAAAAATGACATTTTGAAATAAAAACAGCATGAATTAAATAAAATGCCTCTGCAATAATCTCTGTTATTGGGAAAAATAATAACCATGAAATATTATTTCATAATAATAAGTAAATATATTTCACAATAATAAGCTTTTTTTCAAAATATGCTCCATTATTTCACAATATCATTCTCATATTACATATATGTGTCTTATTTATTCAAAGAGTTGTTTATTTCATAATGCCCTATTTATTTCTTTAATTTTGAACACTTTGGAGTTCCATAAGTGTGATCTATTATAATTTAGTTGTTTTGAAATGAGTACACATTCAACACTCACTTTCAGGAACTCAGTTCTTCCAGGTTTGTTTATTCTCCATTTTCTCTGCTTTTCTGCAAGAGTTTGTATGTGTACTTTGATGTAAGTCACACATGATTGTAACATATTTGCATCAACCACATTATGAAAGCCCAGTTTGTTATCCACATAAATAAGGGAAATGTATTAATAATATATAGGTAAAGATTGAAAATGTACACAGATTTATGGAGAGTGCTGAATCACTTCAAGTCTTTAGAAAGGCCTCAGACCCCTAAGGGTTTTAATGCACACTCCAGTCCACTTTAGTCACTAGCATGTTTGCTGGCTGTCTCATGCCTACAGCTTTTCGCTGGTCCTCTGAGAGAGCCAGGAGCACACGATCCATGACCACTCGTTCTGCCACCTGAATGGTGTGAGAAACTCTGACTGGAGCCACCTGGGCTGCAATCTGACTGAGCCGGTGGAGTTGGGGCCTCTGCAACCTGGATGCCATAGGACCATTTGTGAAACTCCATAGCAGCTTGCGCACTGGAAAGCCAGCAAAAAGGGAAAATATGCCGCTGTAGCCTGCAGTCCTTGCAAGGGCTGTTTGAGAAGCACTTGCTGACAGATGCTTGTAGATGCTTGACAAGCAGGTATCACAAGAATTTCTTCGGGGACTGTTGTGGGCCCAGTTTTGTTCCAAGTGCCTGCATTCTACACCAGTGCAACAGGTCTGACACATGGAAAGAGAAACGGGAACCAGATGTCATACTAAAAAAAATTCGCTTCTTTTAATAAGCACTTTCAAGCAGTTTACACAAATGCAGTCTTAGTGAATTTACGCTCTGTGTAAGCAGTATGGCTCTTGAGCTGTCTCTGTGAATGCTGTGGGTGTGTGGGTCGAGTCTCAATAGACGCAGCGTCATTGGTAAAACAAGCGGTGCTGAGTAGTTGGCATGATGCAGGTAGAGACAGCAGAGCACATGCAAGAGTGGAAGGCAGGTGGCGTTGTTCATGGCAAGTTGGCTTCGGATGTAGTCGAGTCTGCAGAGACAGGAGGAACATGTGAGAATATTTACCGATATTCTTTTCTCACCGGGTGGAAGCAAAGAGGCCCTTTTATGGACTGTGGGTGAAGTTGGTGTCTCCTGATGAGCCTCCAGTCCAGATGAGTTTGGTTGCCCCGCTTGTTTAGCACTCAGCTGTGTTGGTGCACCTTATGTCATGAGTGCAACGTGAGTGCAAGAAGCACCTGCACTGAGTAGCCAATCATCATATCCCTTATAAAAAATAACCGCAGTTTCTGGGATAAAAACTGCAGTTACTGTGTATTGCAATTTTTGTGAAGTACAATGCAGTAAGATGCATCTGAAATGCAGTACAATACAATTGTATTGAAATATGATTCTGTAACTTTGTAGTTATGGAAAAGTTTATTGCTAAAATAGACCTATATCAAGGTAATTAACTGAGTAACTGCAGTTATTCTGCACTGATGTCCTGCAATAGTTGTTATTCTAACTAGGTTCTTCTTCTTATTATTATTATTATTAATATTATTTCCTGTTTTTTACTGTCATGCTGATTAATGAAACATACAGAATGCCAATCAGAATGTCTATTACCGCCACGCTCACCGCCGTGACAAAACAGCCAAAATAAATCAGTTGCAAGTGATATTTTCAGTTCCTGCAGATTTTAATTGTAATTAGAGCTTAAGTCATAAAAAAGTCATAACAATTATGTTGTATCGAATAAATACTACATTGATGGTAATTTACACATTTGAGTACTTTATACAACAAACAAGAAAAATCTGAAACAGAGCTAGTGACATTTACTGTACAATAATTCGTTTTTAAAAATAAAAACAAAATTGTAAATTTGAATTTAGTTTAAACAGATGATGAAGTTCACTAGCTGACATTTCTTTTTGTACAAAGAATAAACTGTTATATAGCCTGTCTCTGTTTGTATCTGTTTATGGTTTTAATAAAAAAAAAAAAGTGACATTTAAAGACAGCAAACTTTAAATATAGAAATAACTGGAAAAATATACTTTCAGAATAGAACATTAGAACTTCAAAAATAAATTGTCTTACATTCATTGTAAATGTTTCATAGAATTATTTCAGGAATTTTGTTGTACTAAATAACATTTATGCAGTATAATCAGAGCCTCTTCGTAATTCATTATTCATTTTAGGTTGTTGTTGTTGTTGTATTAGTGTTACTGCATGTGCTTTACAATGGCAAAGAACATTCAAATCCGAATAGTTCACCCAACCCCACTTGTCTCAGCTGTTCACACCTATACAGTGGGTGCACAGGCAGTATGTGTCATGCACACTCAATCTGCGCCCGGCACTAGGACCCGGAAGTAAGACGGGCGCCAAACCAGGAAGTATAAAAGAGGTAAACAAATGATGGCTTACCGCTCAGTCATTGAGTTCGGCCCATGTCGGTTTCGGTTGTCGTTTCAGCAAACCGTGAGTACTCACCATCTGGTTTATCTGCTTTCTGCTATTGTGTGTGTATTTATAGGACGCGGGTTAGATTTGTGTTTTTCCCTTGCTCCGAGTCCTTAGATTAAAGCCGCGTGGTTATCCTGCCTACTCGCTTCTCTCCGCGTTTGGGTTTACCATCCACGCTACATTGGGCTAACCGCTGAAGCTACGTCTTCTGGTCACCTCAGGTTAGTTCATCTTTGACAGAATGACTGAGCCTTCCGCGGTAAACCCAGCGGATCATGCACACCTCTGCGACGTGGTAGATCAGCATGCCGTGCTAATCGACAAGCTAACCGGGGAGATCGCTATTCTGCGCCTGGGCCTCCAAGACGTTGCGGCCTTGCGCCGCGAGGTCGCCGAGCTCAGGCGGGACAACGCAGATCTCCGGGCGGCTGTTGCTAGCGCGGCTAGCAGGCCTCCCGTCGCGGCGGCTGCCGTGCCGCAACCACCCCCTCCACTGATGTCTTCTTATCGTTACCAGAAAAGTGGAACGGCACGGATGGGAAGTGCAGTGTATTTCTGACAGCGCTCGATCTGGTGTTTGAGTTCAATTCCACCAAGTACTCCACCGATCGGCTACGCATTGCTCTTCTCGTCTCGTTGCTTAAAGGGTAGGCAGCTGAGTGGGCCACGGCAGTTCTCCAAGCAGACACGGACACCGCCCACTCATACAATGAGTTCACCCACCAACTCAGACTCAATTTCGAGCACCCAGCGGGCGAGGTGGAGACCAACACCAGACTCTACCACCTGAGGCAGGGAGGATCACCCGTGAGCCGCTACACAGCGGAGTTTCGCACCCTCGCCGTACAGACCACGTGGGGCGACGGACTACAAGGGTCTGGCTTCTCGTATCAAGGACGAACTAGCCGGATCGACCAGCGCCTTCTCTCTCGCCCGAGGCCAGCCCCTCGCACCCTGCCGCCTGCACCCACCTTCACCGTCACCACCCCACGACCCGCAGACTCCGCCACCTATACCACCCCTGGACATGTCGGTTCTCCACCTCCTGCCGTGGTTGACACAGGAGCCAGGGAACCCATCCAATTAGGACGCGCCTCCTTGACCGCTGCAGAACGGGAGAGACGCTTCCGCGAAGGACTCTGCCTCACATCACCGGGCAGCCTGTCCCCTCAGGCCGGGAAACGCACAGGCCCGGTGAGAAGGGAGAGACACTCGCCGGGTCACCTTCGTCTCTCCGCCATCACCACCAACTCCTCCCGTCTCACGGTTCAGGTACACCTCCAGGTTGGCCACAAACGAGTCCGAAGTGCTGCGTTCATCGACTCCGGGGCAGCAGATAACTTCATTGACTCCTCATACGCCAAAAAACTGGGGGTAAAACTCGAGGCGTTATCCCAGCCCGTTCGTATCACATCTGTCGACGGTCGCCCCCTATCCACCAGCCCAATCAGCACCCAAACCGAACCCATCACCGTCTCCATCAACCAACACCATGAACAGTTAAACTTTTATGTCACATCCATCTCGTCACCTCCCATCATCCTTGGGCATCCCTGGCTGCTACAGCATGACCCTCTCATTTCCTGGACCCAGAATCGGATCCTCCAGTGGGGCGCGACCTGCAACGAACTATGCCTACGGGCAGCGGCTGGGACGTGCTTTAGGGAGTCCGAGGCCCCCGACGTCGACACCAACTCCATCCCAGAGCCATATCGGGACCTGGCGGAGGTCTTCTGCAAACGGCGAGCCACCCATCTTCCTCCGCATCGTCCCTACGATCTCGCCATTGACCTCCAACCCGGTACGGTCCCACCCCGCGGCCACCTTTATTCACTCACATCCACCGAGACGCAGGTGATGGAGGAATATGTGACCAACGCACTGCGCCAAGGCACCATCAGGCCCTCCTCCTCACCTGCCGCCGCGGGGTTCTTCTTCGTGAAGAAGAGAGGCGGTGAACTTCGCCCCTGTGTCGACTATCGGGGGCTTAACAACATCACCATCAAAAACCGACATCCACTGCCTCTTACCAACTCAGCCCTGGACGCTCTCTCTGGTGCCACCGTATTTACGAAGTTGGACCTCCGGAGCGCCTACAACTTGGTGCGCATCAGGGAGGGCGATGAGTGGAAGATGGCATTCATCACCCCCACCGGACACTACGAGACCCTCGTCATCCCGTTTGGACTGTGCAATGCCCCTGCCGCATTTCAACATCTCATCAATGATGTCCTTCGTGACATGCTCGGTCGGTGGGCATTCGCTTACCTGGACGATATTCTCATATATTCACGCACCATGGAAGAACATACCCAGCATGTCAGGGCGGTTCTAAAGAGATTACTCGCCCACCAACTGTACTGTAAGTTGGAAAAGTGCGCTTTTCACAAGCGCTCCACCACGTTCCTGGGTTTTGTCATCTCACCCCAGGGTGTGGCCATGGACCCGCAGAAACTAGAAGTTGTGTGTCATTGGCCCCTACCCAAGACCCTCAAGCAGCTTCAACGGTTTCTCAGGTTTGCGAACTTTTATCGTCGCTTTATCCGGGACTACAGTTGCCGCCCCCCTAACCGCTCTGACCCGTCCTTCATCTCTCCCTTTTCACCTCAACCCTGCAGCCGTCTCCGCTTTCCGGTCACTTTGTCACCGCTTCACCACTGCACCGATTCTCCACCACCCAGATGCCAGTAAATCATTCGTTGTAGAGGTGGATGCTTCAGATGTGGGCGCTGGTGCTATCCTCTCGCAACGAGGTCCAGATCAAAAGCTACACCCATGTAGCTTCTTCTCCAGAAAGTTTGATTCCACTCAGCAGCGATACAGGGTAGGGGACCGCGAACTCCTGGCCATGAAGTGGGCTCTGGAGGAATGGCGTCACTGGCTCCAGGGCGTCAGCGAGCCATTCATAATCTGGACAGATCACCAAAATCTCATTACAATCAAGACCATCAAGCAGTTAAACCCACGACAGGCGCGGTGGGCTCTCTTTTTTGAAAATTATAACTTTCACCTCTCATACCGCGTCTGTCCTTCCCTCTTCCAGGATCATCGCCCCCCTTCAACTGGACCTGGAAACGAGAGTTCGCCAGGCACAGGGTACAGAGACCGAACCGGCAGGTGTGCCACCTGGACGACTCTTCGTGCCCGAGGTGATGAGACCAGAAGTCCTCCAATGGGGACACTCATCACCAATTTCAGGACATCTGGGCACACGACGATCCCTCCAATTTCTTCAGCGGGACTTCTGGTGGCCGTCCATGACGAGGGACGTCCAAGAGTTCGTGCAGGCATGCCCAGTGTGCGCCAGGGCCAAGAACACCAACCAACCAGCCCCAGGAGAACTGCAACCGCTCCCAGTTCCTCGACGGCCCTGGACGCACATTGCCGTCGACTTCATCACGGGCCTGCTGGCCTCCGAAGGAAAGGACACCATCCTCACGATCGTGGATCAGTTCTCTAAGACCGTGCATCTGGTGGCTCTCGCCGGACTCCCGTCAGCAAAGGGGACAGCAGAACTGAAATTAGAGCACGTAGTCCGTCTGAATGGGTTCCCCAAGGACATCGTCTCGGACAGAGGGCCCCAGTTCACAGCCCGGTTCTGGAAGGCCTTCTGCCGTCTGATCGACTCCACCTGCAGTCTGTCCTCCGGATACAACCCACAGACTAACGGTCAGACGGAGCGGGCCAACCAACAACTGGAGCGCTATCTGAGATGTTTCGTAGCGGACCGTCAGCGCTCCTGGGCATGCTTCCTCATCTGGGCTGAGCTGTCACATAACCTCCACACCTCTTCTGCCACCAATCTACAGTGGGTGCACAGGCAGTATGCGACTTCTACCGTCGCCGTTGTATGGCGTGTATGGCGTCAGCATTTGGGTTTGTGCGTTTGCTGGCTTTTACCACTGAGTGGCGCTATATAACTATAGACTGACGCCTCAGGCATCAGTTCGTTCTCTCCAGGCTTAATGAGGCACAGGTCGTCCACAGCTGCACGTCGTTGCAGATAAAATAAAGTGAAACATTGTAAATAAACGAATTCATAATCACAGTAGTAAAATTACAGTACAAATTTATAATTAAAATTAAATTCAGTTTTTTAGGATCGAATTTAAGCAACTTAAACATTGTAAACTGTTTAATTACAGTAGAAAGGCTACACGTGTAGGGTCTTGTGTCATCTTATATTTTGTGTTCTTTAAATTTGTAGCTTTCAGTCAGAATATTTATCAATCATAAAGAGAGGCGACATACTTGCTGATTAAACACTGCATTTTTTTTTAAGTGAAAGCGCGCGATGTGAGCAGCTTTCAGATTTTAAATTTACACAAATTTAAGAAGAGGCCTGAAGCAAGATCCAAGATCCTCCCCAGTTTGCTGAAACCATGAACAGTGGTGATTTTAGTTTCTCCGAGTGTATACAGTAGGTGAGAACAGCTATTCACACTTGAGGTATATTACAGTATTTGCATGTGTCTGAGATGGCAAAGCACACACAGTAACATGGCAAGAACAACAACCCCGTACTGTAATTAGAAAAAATATATACTTATAGAAAGAGAAATATCTGCTTTAATATAAACTAATGAAAAAAATTATTAGATTATGTAATTCGTATGAGAAGTGAATTATAGGCACGCTCACTGCTGCGGAGACGACGAGGAATCACTAATTTATCAATGAATTATTAAAATGGTAAGAGTGAGTTTCCTGGCTGTTTTAACAAATATTTGAAGTAGATAACAGTAGCCCACATTTATAAAAGCATTTTTATTTATATAAAACTATAAATAAATAAAAAATAATAATCAGGCATTTATTATTAGGTGTGCCCGCTGCCACAGTTCTTCAGTAACAAACCTATAAAACATGTACATCTGTATGAATAAATTGTTTAAATGTGATCAGTGATTTATGTAAATGACTCAGTTTAGATGCAAGTAAATGCTCCTTGCTATAGTGACTGATATCGGCGTGCTGAAAGATCTAATCTCTCATATCGGCGCGTGTTCATCTGACTTTAGATCAAAGTTAAAGGCGCATACGCGGGATCATGCAAACGTTTCCCCTTCTACTCTCGTCTTTCATAAAAAATGAACAATCCGACACGAGCAGATTTGTTTCAGTCAGAATATTTATCAATCATAAAGAGAGGCGACATATACTTGCTGATTAAACACTGCATTTTTTAAGTGAAAGCGCGCGATGTGAGCAGCTTTATTTATTGATAATTAAATCATTATTAAATGGTGGACATAAAAAGCAAAAAGAATAATAATATTATTTTGATTATTATTATCATGTTCTTTTGCTGTTTGAGCGTCTGTGGATTCCAAAATTGACATTTTTACCGTTTTTTAATCACTGAAATGGAAGAGATACTGTAGAAAGGTTCCTTATCATAACGTGCCTTGTATTGTTTTTTAATCGCTCGATACACGACCCATCATTTTTAATGCTATTTTACAAAGGGTAAATACACATGGAATAATTTTATTTGGTTTGTTTATTTATAAATAAAATTAAAAGTAATTAAAAACAGTGTAGAGTGATTAATAACACTACATGTTATGGTAAGAAAAATCTCATTCTTGCTCATTCTAGTTTCTCCGAGTGTATACTGTAGGTGAGAACAGCTATTCAAAGGCTATTTGCATTTGTATGTGTCCGACTTCGCAAAGCACACCTGTAAAACCTGTTTAAATGTAAATGCTCCTCGCTGCGCTGTTTGGGGGAGGGGCACGCTAATGACGATTTGGTCAGCTGTGTGAACGCTCGCCCTTTAGATGTTGCGCGGCAAAAATATGTTAGTATATCATGACTGAAATCATGACTGAAATATATGTTAGTATATCATGACTGAAAAAAGGTTATGTAATTTGTATAAAACGTGGATTACTACAGCGCATCCACTCACAGCCGAAACCAAAGACATCAACGGCTCTGCCTATTCAGAGGCTCTGCCTATTCAGTAAAGAAAAACACTACTGTTATTATTTCAATTCATACTGTACAGCTGTGAGAATTGGGGCAGGGATATTATGCCAATATTAAATATTATATACGATATTAAATTTCAAGCCCTGGTCAACAGAATTCTGTGAAGGAAGGAAACAGACAGAGGCAGAGATTGGTACCCTTCGGAGTGAGTTGGGAGTTTGCAAGGCAGAGAAGGATGCTCTTCGGAGTGAGTTGCGAGTTTGATGAGACGGCATAAATATTTAATACAGCAAATTAAATATTTTGGTTTATATTTTGGTTTATATTATATGGTTAATGTATTTTGGTTTATATTGCAAACGAATAACGAATCAAGAGCCTGTGATTATATTGCATAAATATTATTTTGTACAGACAAATATCTGAATTTTTATTTATTTATTTTTTAGATTTTTTTTAAAACAAATCTCTCAAAAATAGTAAGATGTATTTTGGTTTTATACTGCAAACGAAAAACGAATCCAGGGTCTTGTGTCATCTTATATTTTGTGTTCTTTAAATTTGTAGTAGATTTATTAAATGAAATAAATTACACTAAACGGGGTTCTGTATTGTTTTCGGTGAACTTGAGCGCGTCAGAAAATGAACCCAAACTCCGTGTATACTCGCCTCACAGACGTGAAATATAAGTACTGAAGTACTGTAGATAACAGTATCCCACATTTATAAAAGCATTTTTTATTTATATAAAACTATAAAAAAAATAATCCTGCGTTTATTTTTAGGTGTGCCCGCTGCCACAGTTCTTCAGTAACAAACCTATAAAACATGTACATCTGTATGAATAAATTGTTTAAATGTGATCAGTAAATGCTCCTTGCTAGTGACTGACATCGGCGTGCTGAAAGATCTAATCTCTCATATCGGCGCGCGCGTTCATCTGACTTTCACACATGCATTGTGCTGTTGTTTGTACACACTTACACACTGGTTGTATAGCGCACTTATGGAATGAATACGATGAGATGACAGAGTGGAGGTTTAATACCTCTATCTCACACGCGGGGCCGTAAGTGCGGTTCATTATGATTCGGCGCGAGTTTTGGTGCTGTTATTACGTTTCCATCTTACCACGCAAAAAAAATAAACATGTTTAACATGCGGAAGATCTTCGCGGACCGTCGGGCGCCGGTCACTCGAGGCAAATCACGGTGCCTAATACCCCTCTCTCACCTGTGTGGCCTGACTCATCTCCGTGAGCTGCCGCGATTGCCCACCACGTTCCTTTAACATTCCGCGAAGTTCTGCAAGCTTCCGCGAGGACCAGCAAAAAATTAAACGTTGAATTTTTCACGCGGAAACATGGAAACGTAATCACAGCGCAAAGACTCGAGGTGAATCATGATCAAGCCTACGGTCACAGCGCGAGACCGAGCAGGTGAGATAGGGGTATAACACACCGCATCTCACAGTGAGTCAAACCGCATACAGTAAGTGAATACTGTAGAGGTATTAAACATTACAATCACACAGAAACATGAATGGATGCGGCGTTTGAAACTCCCATGGTTATTTTCTCATTTAACTAAATCAAATTTCATAAAAATAAAACGTGTCAAAAGAAAAACCCATAAAGTTATGGATAATGGCTAATGATGAATGAAACATATTTTAAACAAAAAGCAGCGAGCAGCTGGACATCGGGACGGGGAGCGTACAGTAAGTACGACGCGTTGATCTGGCACGCGCAGGTCTGAGCAGCTCAAGAAGCTCCATAATCTGTTGCCTTGGAAGGCAAAACTTTTATTTATATATTTTTTTAATAACGACCACGGGGAAAATATGAAAAGGGCTGAAGTTTTGTCTAAAGGAAAAATGTACATGACTCACACGGCTCCACGGACCGCGCCGTCTTCAGTTTAACACAACACCACGCTGTATCGCTGCCTAATTGTTCGCCACCTGTTTAATATTAATAGTGATTGGCAATTTTAATGCATTAGTCACATTATGAAATAGGCTAATTAAAAGTCACTCTATTAGTTCTAAGAGATACTTAGCGTAAGAACGTTTCGGGAAATGCGCCATAACGTTAAGAGAGAGGTTAAGGTACAACTTAAGAACTACTTAGCGATAAGAAGCTTTCGAGAAACCGGGTCCAGATAAAAACAGAGAGTCTGTCTAAACAAAATAAAACCAATGTGTTTTGCTCTATTTGTTGTAGTTATTTCTATATTTAAATCTTGATGTCTTAAACTCTAACAACTGTAAGTATTGTCGAAATAAAATTTTTTTTAAAGCCCTAGTGCTGTTGTTTGTGCTGTTTTCTTTAATAATAACACTAAACAGATAAAAACAGAGAGTCTGTCTAAACAAAATAAATCCAATGTTTTCTAACTCATATTTTTTTATATTTATAGTTTTTCATGTTTGTTGGATGTGTAAATTATCATAATTGTAGTATTACTTTGCTACAACATATTGTTTTGACTTTATTATGACTTAAGCTCTGAATATATTTAAAAACCGAGATGACGGAAAATGTCAATTTGCGCCACCTGGCGATCATTTCACAAATTATTTTGAAATGCTCCTGGTTTATTTTGGCCGCTGCCGCTTTCCACGGCGGTGAATGCGACGGTAATGAGCAGTCTGGTTGTCACACCACTGTAAGCCCATTTGAGGTACGCTACGGTTTCCAACCCTCCATGTTCAACCACCCAGTGCCGGAGGTTGATGTACCGTCTGCCCAACAGTTGGTCCGCAGATGTCGGCAGCTTTGGATTACAACCAACCGGGCCATCCAATGTGCCAATGCCCGCTATACCCACCAACACCGCCGCCGACATCCTCCGGGACGACTATACCACGTAGGTGACAAGGTATGGCTTTCCACAATGAACCTCTAACTCCACACCGAGTCAAAAAAACTTTCACCCCGATTCATCGGACCATACCACATCACCCACAGGATTAACCCTGTCACCTACCGGCTCCAGCTGCCTGCGGCGCTCCGGATCCACCCAGTATTCCATCTATCCCAGTTCAAGCCCTTCATCACCTCACCCATGATTCCACCCACCCCCCCAGCTCCTCCTCCCCGGATCATCGACGGCACTATACCGTGCGCCGAATCCTTGACTCGCGCCCTCGGGGCAAAGGTACTCAATACCTGGTGGACTGGGAGGGCTACGGCCCCGAGGAGCGATCTTGGATCCCGGCCCGGTTCATCCTCGACCCTGAGCTAATTCGGGACTACCGTCACAGGGTATCCTCCACCCCAGGACCGTCAGGAGCCAGTCCTGGACAGGGGGGTACTGTCATGCACACTCAATCTGCGCCCGGCACTAGGACCCGGAAGTAAGACGGGCGCCAAACCAGGAAGTATAAAAGAGGTAAACAAACGATGGCTTACCGCTCAGTCATTGAGTTCGGCCCATGTCGGTTTCGGTTGTCGTTTCAGCAAACCGTGAGTACTCACCATCTGGTTTATCTGCTTTCTGCTATTGTGTGTGTATTTATAGGACGCGGGTTAGATTTGTGTTTTTCCCTTGCTCCGATTTTGTGAGAGTCCTTAGATTAAAGCCACGTGGTTATCCTGCCTACTCACTTCTATCCGCGTTTGGGTTTACCATCCACGCTACATTGGGCTAACCGCTAAAGCTACGTCTTCTGGTCACCTCAGGTTAGTTCATCTTTGACAGTATGTGACTTCTACCGTCGTGGCGTATGGCGTCAGCATTTGGGTTTGTGTGTTTGCTGGCTTTTACCGCTGAGTGGCGCTATATAACTATAGACTGACGCCTCAGGCATCAGTTCGTTCTCTCCAGGCGGCGCAGGTCGTCCACAGCTGCACGTCGTTGCAGATAAAATAAAGTGAAACATTGTAATTAAACGAATTCATAACATTACAGTACAAAATTATAATTAAAATTAAATTCAGTTTTTTTAGGATCGAATTTAAGCAACGTAAATGTTAACACACTGAGCCTTTTTATTATGTGTAATTAGAAAAGCTACACGTGTAGGGTCTTGTGTCATCTTATATTTTGTGTTCTTTAAATTTGTAGCTTTTATAAGACTCTACTTTTATTTAGGTGCACTCACAATGATGAAAAAACTTTATGATTTTGTTAAATAAATAAAGTAAACGGGGTTCTGTATTGTTTTTGGTGAACTCGAGCGCGTCAGAAAATGAACCCAAACTCCGTGTATACTCGCCTCACAGCCGTGAAAAATATATACTTATAGAAAGAGAAATATCTGCGTTAATATAAACTAATGAAAAAAAATTATTAGATTATGTAATTCGTATGAAAAGTGAATTATAGGCAAGCTCCCTGCTACGGAGACGACGCGATGACATGATCACCTTCAGCACAGCCGAAACCAAAGGAATCACTAATTTATCAATGAATTATTAAAATGGTCAGAGTGAGTTTCCTGGCCGTTTTAACAAATATTTGATGTACATAACAGTAGCCCACATTTATAAAAGCATTTTTATTTAGACTATAAAAAATAATCCTGCATTTATTTTTAGGTGTGCCCGCTGCCACAGTTCTTATATGGCTCTTTATCTGAGTAAATTCAGTAACAAACTTGTTTAAATGTGATCAGTGATTTATGTAAACGACTCAGTTTAGATGTAAGTAAATGCTCCTTGCTGCGCTGTTTGGTGGAGGGACGCGCTAATGACAATTTGGTCTGCTGTGTGGAGGCTCGCCCGTGAGAGGTAGAGTTAGTATATCATGACTGAAATACAGCGGCTCACATCAGCGTGCGTTTCTCCCAGCGTCGCATAGACAGCGCTTATTTAACACCTACTGTATAATATGTGTTTGTTGAAAGAGAAATCTAATCTCTCATATCGGCGCGCGCATTCATCTGACTTTAGATCAAAATTCGGCAAAGTTAAAGAGCGCACACGCAGGATCACACAAAACTTTTTACATTCACTAAAAGGTTTATTCACAACCACATTTCAGACATTCACACACATGCATTGTGCTGTTGTTTGTACACACTTTCAGTTTTCCCCTTCTACTCTCCTCTTTCATCAAAAATGCTCCCGATATGAGCCGACACGAGCAGATTTGTTTCAGTCAGAATATTTATCAATCATAAAGAGAGGCGACATATACTTGCTGATTAAACACTGCATTTTTTAAAGTGAAAGCACGCGATGTGAGCAGCTTTAATTATTGATAATTAAATAATTATTAAATGGTGGACATAAACAGCAAAAAGAATAATATTATTATTTTGATTATTATTATTATCATGTTCTTTTGCTGTTTGTGTCATGATCAGCTACTGTGAAAGACAGACACAGGATGCAGGGTAAGTTCCACGATCTCTTCTTTATTAACTCTCTTAACACAAAAGAACCTCTGAACAGGTGTAATCGCTACAAAAAGTCTCTCTCTCGTCCGGCCGGGTCTGCAGGCGGGTTTCTCCTAAGATACACAGGAACAGGTAAACGAACACAAAAAAACCAAGTAACAAAAAAGCACTGGATAACTACACAATCCAATGTCTGGGGTCGGGTTCCGACTCTGAACCGTGCTCCGCTTTGACCTCGATGAGGCTGTCTTTCAGCATGCTTTGGCCCGGTCCCTGCAGACACCGCTTATTCCTGAGAGGTAACAGAGTAAAGGCATAACATGAGTGACACAACAAGTAACACAACAGTGAACGGACAGGGACCTACGGGTTCGGCCGGTTTAAGTAGTGACACACAGGGGAGAGACAGGTGAAACTAATTTGACATTACTGGGTGACATACCAACGTAGACACACTAGGGGGAGACAAGGTTGCGGCTCAGTAATCCGGAGAACCAGATCTTATTCCCCGGGACCGTGGTGGCACAGGTGTGACAGTTTGAGCGCCTGTGGATTCCAAAATTGACATTTTTACCGTTTTTTAATCACTGGAATGGAAGAGATAGAAAGGTTCCTTATCATAACGTGCCTTGTATTGTTTTTAATCGCTCGATACACGACCCATCATTTTTTATGCTATTTTACAAAGGGTAAATACACGTGGAATAATTTGGTTTGTTTATTTATAAATAAAATCTAAAATTAAAACATTGTAGAGTAATTAAAAACAGTGTAGAGTGATTAATAACACTACATGTTATGGTAAGAAAAATCCCATTCCAGGGATTACAAACTGTAACAATGTCAATTTTAGAATTCAGAAGATTTTAAATTTACACAAATTTAAGAAGAGGTCTGAAGCAAGATCCAAGATCCTCCCCAGTTTGCTGAAACCATGAACAGTGGTGATTTTACAGTAGTTTCTCCGAGTGTACAGTATAGGTGAGAACAGCTATTCACACTTGGGGAGGTGTATTATTTGCATTTGTATGTGTCTGACATTGCAAAGCACACACAGTAACACTGCAAGAACAACCCCGTAATTAGAAAAGCTACACGTGTAGGGTGTTGTGTCATCTAATATTTTGTGCTCTTTAAATTTGTAGTAGATTTATTAAATGAAATAAATTACACTAAACGGGGTTCTGTATTGTTTTCGGTGAACTTGAGCGCGTCAGAAAATGAACCGACACTCCGTGTATACTCGCCTCACAGACGTGAAAAATATATACTTATAGAAAGCGAAATATCTCCTTTTATATAAACTAATGAAAAAAAATTATTAGATTATGTAATTCGTATGAAAAGTGAATTATAGGCGCGCTCCCTGCTGCGGAGACAACGAGATGACATGATCACCATCAGGACAGCCGAAACCAAAGGAATCACTAATTTATCAATGAATTATTAAAATGGTCAGAGTGAGTTTCCTGGCTGTTTTAACAAATATTTGAAGTAAATAACAGTAGCCCACATTTATAAAAGCATTTTTATTTATATAAAACTATTAAAAAATAATCCTGCATTTATTTTAGCTGTGCCCGCTGCCACAGTTCTTATATGGCTCTTTATCTGAGTAAATTCAGTAACAAACCTGTAAAACAGGGACATCTGTATGAATAAATTGTTTAAATGTGATCAGTGATTTATGTAAACGACTCAGTTTAGATGTAAGTAAATGCTCCTCGCTGCGCTGTTTGGGGGACGGACGCGCTAATGACGATTTGGTCTGCTGTGTGGAGGCTCGCCCGTGAGAGGTTGCGCCTGCGCGCGTGCACTACACAGCATAAATATGTTCGTATATCATGACTGAATTACAGATACAGAAAGCGAAATGTCTGCTTTTATATAAACTAATGGGGGGAAAATCAGCTTATGTAATTTGTATAAAACGTGGATTACTACAGCGCATCCACTCATAGCCGAAACCAAAGACATCAACGTATCAATGAATTATTAAAATGGCCAGTCAGTTTCCCTGCTGTTTTCTTATCCCCACCCCCGTTAACACGGCATACTCTCTGCCTCTGCGCCTGCGAGAGGTTGTGCTACACAGCACTTGGATGTGTAAATTATCATAATTGTAGTATTTCTTCGCTACAACATATTGTTATGACTTTATTCATAAAATAGGCATGACTTAAGCTCTAAATATATTTAAAAACCGAGACGACGGAAAAAATAAATTTGCGCCACCTGATGCACAGAGCTGCATTTCTGTCGGCATGAAACGAGGCTAGCCCATCTAGCTGAATAGCGGCGTCCGGTACTCTGTCGCTGAGCCATGTCTCCGTGAAAACAAAGACACAGCAGTCTCTAACCTCACGCTGTGTAGCCTACTGGAGTCGGATGTAGTCCAGTTTATTGTCCAGAGAGCAGATTGTTTTTAGCCTAGCACAGACTCTCGCCCGCTTGCCGTGCTTCCGCTTCCTTGCGTACCGCTTCCGGTGTCCCCCTTGCATCAGGCAACGCTGAGGCTTCAAGGCCTGGTTCACGCAGCAAGCCGAGGTCACGTAGCTTTTCCCGCAGCTCATCTTGGAAGTTGTTAACCGAGTTATTTAAGGTCAAAAGTGTCTGGCGGTTGTACATACGGACACCAGTCGCAATGATATCCATACACAGAGTACAATAAACGCGCTACACACAAAACGTAAACAACGAAGCACCATTTTGGCTCTGGAGCGGCCGCTGCATGCTACTGCTCTGCGTGCGCCCTTTGCCTTCACTCTGTGGTCCAGCTCACCCCAAAACATCTCAATTTGGTTCAGGTTCAGTGACAGTGGAGACCTTTTTTTGTTAAGTACATAACTCCACATGTGTTCATTCATAGTTTTGATGCCTTCAGTGAGAACCTACCAATGTAAATGGTCATGAAAATAAAGAAAACACATTGACAGATAGATGAGAAGGTGTTTCCAAACTTTTGGCCTGTACTGTACCTGGCAGTAGGTTCCCCGCTGCCGGCCTCTCTAAAAGGTGGGTGTGTTAGTGCACCTCTTGAGGGTGCCAGGAAGGAGCCTGCATTCCTTATTGGAAACTTGAGGATGAGCTCTCAGAAGAGAGATAGCCTGCAAGCGTCTCTTTAATCTGGGGCATCATCATATAAAACAGCGTTTTTTCACATAAACGACATTTGAACAAATCAATGTCGATAGCACAAAACATGGCATGAATATGGCTTATTCGATGAAAGAGGTAACTCATCATGGAAGTTGTCAAGAAGGGGATTGGCAATCATTGAGGCCCATCCTCTGGCTGCCCAGCAGAAACCCGTAGTCTAACTTTGAGCGTTTGGGGGATATTATATATATATATTTTTGCAGCGAATCTAGGTGTACGCATTAGACCTGTTACTACCTCTAACAACAACTACTACGCTCGCTCGTCACTAGAGGAGCGCTCTGAAGTGATGGTTTCCATCTCCACGGAAGCGAGAGAGAAAGTTCTTCCCCTCTTCACAGGAAGCACAGAAGCGCGCTTGAGAAGTGGAAGGTAAAAGGCTCATGATCTGGCGAGAGAGCAAGAGAAAAGGAAGATTCCGTCTCCTGCGCTCCCGCCAGATTTGCACGCGAGAAATACACAGCGGCTCGCGGTTTTGTTTTTATAAGACGGAGAGCCGAACACGAGGGACTTTAATAGGGAAAAATTTGCAATACTCATGTGCTCTCTCAAGCCCGAGGATAGTGTGCTCTTCTCCCAAACACTGAAAACAGAAAGTGTGGGAGATATTCTTTTACTCGGAGGGACGGACTCCTGTCTAACTCTGCCATCTTCATGGTGAGTAATAAGACACTTTCTATTTTTGCTTTCTTTTTGAAAAAGTGCTTGCACACACACACACACACACACACACACACACACACACAGACACACGCACAACAATGCAGTCCTTGAAGATAAAAAGAGCTGAGGATGTTTCCGGTTCATGCCTATTTATAACCTCCAGGTGCACCTAATCAAATGACGTCACCTGACCGAGGTTATATATGGCAAAATCTTTGGCGTGTTTGACACACATGCTTCAACAACCGTTCACGTGGAGAGCGTTCCCAAAGCGTTTTCACGCAGCATCGAAACCAGAAGATATTTGAATGGGCCACATGCAGGCATTAGTGTAAAGTCTATTTGCCACTCTGCAAATTACGTAAGTAAGTAACAGAAGACTTTTGTGTTTACCTAAACCCATTGTCACGTTATTCTGAGAACACACCAAACATCTAGATATTAATGAATATATTGTTCCAAGCATGTTAGCTACAGTATACAAGAGTTTTTTTTTATATCTTCCTTAACCCCACTTCGAGGAATGGAAGACAATGAGATGTCAGGCACAAACGACCATCAGCTCAATACCATAAAACATCAGAACCAATTTGGCACCCTAAACTTGCCAAAAAGTCATTCGGTGTGGCTGAAGCTTGTAAAGACAATAAATCTAAATCAGGAACCAAAGGAAGAAAACGTCTCGGGTTACTTTGCAGTAACCCTGTTCCCTGAGAGGCGGGAACGAGATGCTGCGTTAGAACGCTTATGGGAACTATCTTGTCGCATTGCCGGCCATGAAGCATGTGTGGAAAAACGCCATTATCTGGCTACATATAACCTCGGTCAGGTGACGTCATCTGATTAGATCAGGTGGAGGTTATAAATACCGGAAAGCCGGCAACAAAACCTCAGATTATTTGTCTGAATGGACGTCCGGTCACATGGTAGTGCGGCGTTCGGACGCAGCATCTCGTTCCCGCCTCTCAGGGAACAGGGTTACTGCAAAGTAACCCGAGACGTTCCCTTTTCGAGGCTTCACTCAATGCTGCGTTAGAACGCTTATGGGAACGAGAATACCAACGCCGCCGCACTACAGGTGTCTGGACCCCAAGGTTGTGTAGCGTGTGCGCACAAGGCCGAGAAGGTCTCAGATTCATGTCCGGGAAGCTGAACCGAGGACTCGTGAGCCTGGGGTGGCATGGACATCCAGACTATAAAATCTCATAAATGTGTGCGGAGAGGACCAACCCGCTGCGTCACACACTTGTTGCAGGGGAGTACCTCTTGCAAGAGCAATAGATGAGGCGACCCCTCTGGTTGAATGAGCCCTGACTCCTAGGGGCGAAGTGTGTCCACGCGCCTCATAGGAGAGGGCAATAGCATCTCTCACCCAGTGTGACAGAGTATGTGTGGTGGCGGCCGCCCCCCGGTTGCGGCCTCCATAACATATAAAGAGTTGCTCTGACTTACGCCACTGGCTGGTGCGGTGGACATAAGCCTGAAGAGCACGTACTGGGCACAGTAGGTGAAGTTTCTCCTGCTCCGAATCCGCAAAGGGCGGAGGACAGAAGGCTTCCAGGATGACAGGGTGCATGGTAGAGAAAGGAACTTTCGGTAGATAGTTTGGGTGAGGATGCAGAATGGCCTTGACTAGCCAGGGGCAAAGTCCAGGCAGGATGGGGAGACTGACAATGCACGCAGGTCTCCGATCCTCTTTAGAGAGGTGATGGCCATAAGAAGAACCATCTTGAGAGTCAGAAGCCTGTCGGGCGCTGACTCTAGCGGTTCAAAAGGAGTCTCGATCAAACCTTCGAGCACGATAGATAAATCCCAAGAGGGAGCCGTGACTCTAGTGGGTGGCCTCAACCGTTTAGCTCCACGAATGAAACGGGCAACTAAAGGGTGATTTCCTACAGTAGCCCCTTCAGACAGGACGTGGCAGGCTGAAATAGCGGCCACGTACGTTCTGAGGGTACTAGGGCACAAGCCCGAGGACAATTTCTCTTGCAGGAATTCTAGCACTGAAACAATTCGGCAGTGGACTGGGTCCACCTGCTTAGCCATGCACCAGCTCTCGAATACCTTCCATTTGAAGGCATAAATCCTTCTAGTGGAGGGAGCCCTAGCACTTAGGATGGTGTCAATTACGCCGGCTGAAAGGCCGGCTTGACTCAATTGGTCCCGTTCAGGGGCCAAGCGTGAAGGTTCCAAAGCTCGGGCCGGGGATGAAATATTGTCCCCTGCGCCTGAGATAGAAGATCCCTCCTCACTGGAATCATCCAAGGTGAGCCGTCGAGGAGTGATATTATTTCTGAGAACCATACTCGGGCCGGCCAACGGGGCGCTATCAATAAGAGGCGCAAACCGTGTTGACGGACCCTCGCCAGGACTCCCGGGAGCAGAGCTATCGGAGGGTACGCATAGAGGCGTAGATTGGGCCACGTATGGGCCATCGCGTCCAGACCCAGGGGAGCTGGATGAGTCAGAGAGTAGTAGAGGGGACATTGTGCAGTCTCCTGTGAGGCAAAGAGGTCCACCTCCGCTGTAGAGAATCTCTCCCAGATTTGAGTGACTACTTCGGGGTGGAGTTTCCATTCCCCGTGATTCACAGCTCGTCTGGACAGAAAGTCTGCTCCCACATTCCTGTACCCTGGAATGTGAATCGCCCTGAGGGACAGGAACTTGTCCTGAGCCCAGAGCAGAACCTGATGTGCTAGCTGGTTCAAGCGTCGTGAGCGCAGGCCGCCCTGGCGATTTATATAGGAGACTACTGATGTGCTGTCCACCCGCACTAGGACATGGTAGCCTCTCAGCTGCTGGAGGAAATGCTGTAGAGCTAAAAATAGAGCCATCATTTCGAGGCAATTGATGTGCCATGCGAAAAGGTGGCCTCTCCAGACCCCTTGGGCTGGACGGCCATCCAAGACCGCGCCCCAGCCGGTAAGGGAAGCGTCTGTCGTTAGCATTTTGCGACGACAAGACGGACCTAGAGTGGGACCCAAGGCGAGAAACCGGGGTCTGAACCACATAGAAAGGGTACGAAGTCCTTTGCGCGTAACCCTTATCCGCCTTCGGGGATTTGTTCTCGTGTGAACTCCCCTGGCTCTTAACCACAGCTGAAACGCTCTCATGTGCAGGAGACCCAAGGGTATCACCATGGACGCAGCTGCCATGAGGCCTAAACATTTTTGTAAGTGATGTACAGTCACTTCTTGGTCTAGTCTGATTTCCTTCAGAGCGTTGTTTATGGATTCGACGCGAGCAGGAGACAGATGTGCCTGCATAGCGATCGAATTCCACCTGACGCCCAAGTAGGTTGTCACTTGTGCTGGAAAGAGAACGCTTTTCGTGGCGTTGAGTCTCAATCCCAGCAAGTGAAGGTGAGCTAGGACGACATCTCGGTGTCGAAGTGCTAGCTGCTGAGACTGGGCCAGTATTAGCCAGTCGTCTATGTAATTCAGAATGCGGATGCCCTGGAGTCTCAAAGGAGCCAGAACTGCATCCATGCATTTTGTATATGTGCGGGGTGATAAGGCTAGACCGAATGGAAGAACCCGAAATTGGTAGGCTTTTCCCCCAAAGGCGAACCTCAGGAACTTCCTGTGCTGTGGCAAAATTTCTATGTGGAAATATGCGTCCTTTAAATCTACTGTCACAAACCAATCCTGTGGTTGGATTTGTGAAACAATAGTCTTTATGGTCAACATTTTGAAGTTGCATTTTTTGAGATAGCGGTTCAAACCGCGAAGATCCAGAATTGGACGCAGACCCCCGTCCTTTTTGGGGACCAGGAAGTACCGACTGTAGTAACCTGACTCCATGTCTGGAGGAGGAACCTGTTCTATGGCTCCCTTCTGCAGTAATTTCTGGAGTTCGGAACTCAGAAAACGCGCCCTTTCCGGTATCACGGAAGTGGAGACCACGCCGTTGAAACGCGGAGGGCGATATGCAAACTGGATCCTGTATCCTTTCTCTACAGTCTTTAAAACCCAGGGGGATATGCCTGGCAGTAGCTTCCACGCTGCCAGCTTCTCCGAAAGGGGTGCAAGTACTTCTACTGGGCTGGGGGGTGTTAGTGGTTCGGTGTCCTGGAATATAGCAGGATGCGACCGAAGGACTAACGTGTCGGAGACCGGTGTTGTCCGAAACACCAAAGGCGGCGGAAACTGAACATCGATCTCCTGGGGGTGCCCAGGGGGGCATGCTCCTATGTGCCCATCCCCAGGGGGGGTCACCCCCACGGTCCTGAGCTCTGCTATCAGGGACGCTTCTTCGCGAAGAAGACAGAGCGGTCTATTTTTTTGGGGGCGGCCTGAGGGGGGCGCCGAGCCGTACCCCAGTCCTTACGGGGGGGTGCGCGGCTACTGACGCTTTCCTTCTGCGCCTCTCGTCTAGCGAGACTGAGATCGGGTCGAGGTTGGGTGGCCGATGTCCTCGACACCTGGGCACGGCGTGGGATAAATTTCCCAAAAGCTTGTTCATAGAGACTGGCCTCTCTAAATCTGGTAGCGACAGTATTTACAGCTTCGCCAAATAGGCCTGAGGGTGAGATGGGAGCATCGAGAAGGAATGCCCGATCTTTGTCCTTAATGCCAGTTAGATTTAGCCAGAGGTGTCTCTCTGCAGACACCAGGGATGCCATAGAACGGCCAATAGCACGGGCTGTCTGTTTCGTCGCACGCAGGGACAGATCAGTAGCCCGGCGTAATTCTATGAACGCTTCCTGATTCATATTGCCGCTCGTGCTCAGATCATTCAGCAGGTCGGCCTGATACGCCTGCAAAACCGCCATGGTGTGCAAGGAAGCGCCGGCCTGACCAGCTGCTTGGAACGCCTTCCCTAACAGGGTAGAAGAAGTTCTACATGCCTTGGAGGGAAGGGTTGGCTTTTTTAATGAAGATGATGTTCCAGGAGCGAGATAGCCCGCGAGCGTCTCCTCAATCTGGGGCATCATCACATAACCCTGTGCTTTTGCATCAACAATATTCGAATAAAATGAAGTTGAAGGTACAAAAATACGGGAAGAAAAGGGACGTCTCCATGAACGAGATAACTCGTTGTGGAGATCATCAAAAAAGGGGAGAGAACGGCGTTGTGACGCCATCTCCTGGCCACCCGATAGAAATCTGTCATCCAGTTTGGAACGTTTTGTATGAGCTTGCTCTTGTGGCCAGTCAATATGTAAACGTTCAACTGCGCGTGTTATAACCTCAATTAATTCCTCATACTCTCTATCATCCCTAGAGGATCGTTCTGAGGTAGCTACATCCATTTCAACTGAAGCAAGCGAGTGAGTCTCCCTCAAACACTCCCGAGAAGCACCGAAGTGCGCTCGCGAAGTGGGGGGGGAGAGAGAGAGATCGGGGGAGGAAACGAGAGAGAGGAGGGGCTCCGTCTCTCGTGCCTCGGCCAAATCAACCTGTGAGCCCCAGGAGTGCAGAGCGGCTCGTGGCTCCCTAAAGAACGCGAGACGCGCTCGTAGCACTTTCATCTGGAGATTATCACAGTGCTCACACTCTCCTTCAAGTCCAAGGAGAGCGTGGCTTTCACCCAAACACTCAAAACAGAGATTATGGCTATCGTCTTGAGAAAGACGGTTACCGCACGGGCATGATAGACTGAACTCGGCCATTATATCTGGTGAGTTTTTTTTTTTTTTTTTTCTCTGTTAAGAATGGTTTCTTATATATCCTTTTTTTTTTTTTTAAATGCTTGCTGCACACACGCGATCACAAGTCGGCATGAAGACAAATGATCTGAGGTTTTGTTGCCGGCTTTCCGGTATTTATAACCTCCACCTGATCTAATCAGATGACGTCACCTGACCGAGGTTATATGTAGCCAGATAATGGCGTTTTTCCACACATGCTTCATGGCCGGCAATGCGACAAGATAGTTCCCATAAGCGTTCTAACGCAGCATTGAGTGAAGCCTCGAAAAGGGAACATGTATTTATCAAACAAGTATCAGTCAGGAGTCAGGAAGGAAAATCTGTTTTCGGGCCGCTTCTTTAGCAATAAGATCAGCTATCGAATTCCCTCGCACGTCCATAGTCCGAGTCATCAGAGGAATGAGCCTTAGTTTTTACAATAGCAAGAGTATTAGGGAGATGGTGTGCATCTATTAAATCCTGAAGAGAATAATGAGAAATAGGCTTACCCTCAGCACAATAATAAGTTGAGAGCGATACCAAAAGGTAATGAGAATCAGTGTATATAGTATATCTTTTCCTTCACAAAGAACACACGCACGGGTTAGAGCAAAAAGTTCGGCTGTCTGAGCAGACAAGAAAGGGAGAGAGTAAGCTTCAACGGTTATATCTGGCAGCACACATACAGCATAACCACAGAGAAATTTCCCGTCAAACGGTTTTGAACAGGAACCATCTACAAACAGAGTGTCACCAGTTGTTAATGGGGTAGAAGACAGATGCAGGACATATACTAGTGGAGTGAACTATCTCTGAGCAGCAGTCATGATCTGTATCTACTAGCGTATCATCCTGTGCCTTTCATTCCCGCATTGATAATCAGCGATATTTTAAAAGGAGATTTAGGGATTTAGCTCTACTTAATTTTATATCGTTTTGAGAAGATTCATTAGTTCGTTCATTCTATTTGAAGCTTCTGAACTTCTCGGATGTTTTTTTAGTGTGACAGTGCTTTAGATTAGTTCTGAACTCGCTTCCATGAAATTATTGCTAAAACAATGTAATGACCCCTCCTGCGGATATAAAGCTTTATTATTGTGTTTGAATTAATCAGATCTACCACAGCAGATAATAAACTATGCTATGTCAAACCGAAGTAAACACCATGATTATGCCTCGTTTCGTTCGGTGTTGCTAGGCAACGGACCACGCGCCTATTTGGGAACGTGGAAGTGATGTGTGGCCACAGATTTCGGTAACTACACGGGGTGTAACATCTGCATGGTGACAGTAAACAGCTAGACAACTTCACTTTTCCATTATGTTAACATTAACACCTCGGATACCTGTCGCTGCTGCTTATCGGAATGATGGCTCAGTGGTAAGTGTTTCGCTTACCGTGTGGACGACCCGGGTTCGATTCCCAGCCAGTGATCAACAACAAATTGGGTTTCTAAATTAAGTTGAAATTTAAATGATTGTGTCCTATTTATATGATGTCATCCTCGATAATGATTATAATAAATATATAAATAATTTTTCAGGTTAAACTTTTTCACGCTCCAGCGATATGTAATGACTGATAATTTTTAATTCCCTTTTCCACTAAAGTGAAGATCCGTTGTTCACTAGTTCCCTACAGCGCTACAGTTCGCTACTCTGTGCAGCTGTGTGTATATGGAAAGTTGAGTCAATTCTCTGCACTTGCTATCTAGATTCTTGACAAACTTTGTTGCAGGATATGCTTATTAACCACAACAGATACCTTCAATATATGTAGCTAAGCCCTGCCCACAATTCACACCTTAAGGAAGCCTGAAACTACTCTTGATTAATTACCTGAGAACAAATTGCTTTAGAACTACTTCTATCACACTGCAATCAACACTACCAAACAGCAAAAACTAGGTACAGTATACAGTAAGAACCAATTGTGTTTCAAAAACAGTACAAAAGTTAAAAACCTTCCTTATCAGTGGAGAAGAATCCAATATAGAAAACTAAAGCACATATACAGTAGTTTTAATTAAATGAGTCAAGACGTAGCCTACCGTACTGTAGTGTCGTGTCGGATTTCAGCGGTCACGGAGTGGAAAGACTTTGAACAAGCTGCAGCATTTTTTGAGTTACAACAAGCACAGCGATGAGTCCACGTCTGCTGAATTCGACAGACTGAAGACAAATTACCGTTGTCTGACCGACCTCTACGTAAAGCCAGTGGTCACTACAGTGGTGTGAAAAACTATTTGCCCCCTCCTGATTTCTTATTCTTTTGCATGTTTATCACACAAAATGTTTCTGATCATCAAACACATTTAACTATTAGTCAAAGATAACACAAGTAAACACAAAATGCAGTTTTTAAATGAGGGGTTTTATTATTTAGGGAGAAAAAAAATCCAAACTTACATGGCCCTGTGTGAAAAAGTAATTGCCCCCTGAACCTAATAACTGGTTGAGCCACCCTTAGCAGCAATAACTACAATCAAGCGTTTGCGATAACTTGCAACGAGTCTTTTACAGCGCTCTGGCGGAATTTTGGCCCACTCATCTTTGCAGAATTGTTGTAATTCAGCTTTATTTGAGGGTTTTCTAGCATGAACCGCCTTTTTAAGGTCATGCCACAACATCTCAATAGGATTCAGGTCAGGACTTTGACTAGGCCACTCCAAAGTCTTCATTTTGTTTTTCTTCAGCCATTCAGAGGTGGATTTGCTGGTGTGTTGTGGGTCATTGTCCTGCTGCAGCACCAAAGATCGCTTCAGCTTGAGTTGACGAACAGATGGCCGGACATTCTCCTTCAGGATTTTTTGGTAGACAGTAGAATTCATGGTTCCATCTATCACAGCAAGCCTTCCAGGTCCTGAAGCAGCAAAACAACCCCAGACCATCACACTACCACCACCATACTTTACTGTTGGTATGATGTTCTTTTTCTGAAATGCTGTGTTACTTTTACGCCAGATGTAACGGGACACGCACCTTCCAAAAAGTTCAACTTTTGTCTCGTCGGTCCACAGGGTATTTCCCCAAAAGTCTTGGCAATCATTGAGATGTTTTTTAGCAAAATTGAGACGAGCCTTAATGTTCTTTTTGCTTAAAAGTGGTTTGCGCCTTGGAAATCTGCCATGCAGGCCGTTTTTGCCCAGTCTCTTTCTCATGGTGGAGTCATGAACACTGACCTTAATTGAGGCAAGTGAGGCCTGCAGTTCTTTAGATGTTGTCCTGGGGTCTTTTGTGGCCTCTTGGATGAGTTGTCTCTGCGCTCTTGGGGTAATTTTGGTCAGCCGGCCACTCCTGGGAAGGTTCACCACTGTTCCATGTTTTTGCCATATGTGGGTAATGGCTCTCACTGTGGTTCGCTGGAGTCCCAAACTTTAGAAATGGCTTTATAACCTTTACCAGACTGATAGATCTCAATTACTTTTCTTCTCATTTGTTCCTGAATTTCTTTGGATCTTGGCATGATGTCTAGCTTTTGATGTGCTTTTGGTCTACTTCTCTGTGTCAGGTAGCTCCTATTTAAGTGATTTCTTGATTGAAACAGGTGTGGCAGTAATCGGGCCTGGGGGTGACTACAGAAATTGAACTCGAGTGTGATAAACCACAGTTAAGTTAATTTTTAACAAGGGGGGCAATCACTTTTTCACACAGGGCCATGTGGATTTGGAGTTTTTTTCTCACTTAAAAACGTAAACCTTCATTTAAAAACTGCATTTTGTGTTCAATTATGTTATCTTTGACTAATATTTAACGGTTTTTGATGAGCAGAAACATTTAAGTGTGACAAACATGCAAAAGGGGGCAAATAGTTTTTCACACCACTGTATATTAAAAGCCTAAGTGAATGAATATAGTCAAATTTACCTCGTGTTTTCTACTATAAGATTATCATAAACCAAATGTAAGCTAAGCATTACATTTTTAAGTTCTTGTCCTGTTGACAGGAATCCACTATAGTAAAAGTCTATAGTAAATTTGACTATATTCATCTACTTAGATCTCTGTGAGTCATTCTTACATTACTTCCAAAATAAAATAACTTGTATACTGTACATTCTCTCTTTTCAGCAGTATACTCCCCTATCCACTCAAATGACTTCCCTACGAACTTTGCAACTGGTATTTTTACTGATTTCGATCCTCCAACTCCTGCTCTTATTTCTTAGTTGCTCAGTAAAGTCAATACTTCTTTCTGTCACCTTGATCCTGCCCCTACGCCCCTGCTCAAATACTCTGCACCTGTTATTTCACGGCCTATTTCACTGCTCATTTCTAAAATCATGAACACTGGTGTTGTTCCTCTTGAATTAAAAACTGCAGCTGTGACACCAGTCTTAAAGAAACCTGGCCTTGACCCGGCTTATATGGCCAACTACCGACCAATTTAAAATTGGTGCCCAGGGGTAGCTCAGTGGTTAAGGCATTGAACAACGGTTCGGAAGATCCCAGGTTCGAACCCCACAACCACCAAGTTGCCACTGTTGGGCCCTTGAGCAAGGCCCTTAACCCTCATATGCTCAGATGTGTAATGAGATAAAAATGTAAGTCGCTCTGGATAAGAGCGTCTGCCAAATGCCTAAATGTAAATGTAAAATCTAACGCTATTTTCAAAAATACTTGAATAAGTTGTTGCTGTTCAACTTCAGTCCTACTTGTCATCTCACAATCTGTATGAATGCTTCCAATCCGGTTTTCGTCCTCACCACAGTACTGAGACAGCGCTTCTTAAGGTTGTCAATGACCTTCTTATGGCCTCTGATGCTGGCTCTGTTTGCATTTTGATTCTGTTAGATCTTTCTTCTGCATTTGATACTATCTCTCACAGTATTCTCATTTCACGACTCTCTGCTCTTGGTATTTCTGGAACTGCCTTATCCTGGTTCGCTTCTTATCTGTCCGACCATCAACACTATATTACTATGCGCCAGTCTAAATCCTCTACCGCTCCTTTTCTCATGGTGTTCCGCAGGGTTCTGTTCTTGGCCCACTACTGTTCATCATCTACATGCTTCCTCTAGGTAAAATCATCCGCCGTCATGGTTTCAATTTCCACTGTTATGCAGACGACACTCAACTCTATATCAGTTTTCGACACTACCATCCCTTTCCCACTAACTCTGTTTCAGCTTGTGTTGATGACATAAATGCTTGGATGACCAGTAACCATCTCAAACTCAATACTGATAAAACAGACTACTTACTCGTTGGTTCACCTAAAGCCGTTGCTTCTTTCAGTACTGTAAGGATTTCTTGGTTTTGGTAGACCCCCCTTTTTGTCTACTCAGTGCTCCGCCTGTATTCTGCTGTCCCGCCTGGATCCAGGGAACCCCTCAATGAATCACACAGACCAGTGCTCAGTGAGACGTTCAAAGTTTATTGTGGAAAACAGGAGTATATATATGCACACACACACACAAAAGTATCAAAAGAAAGAGCAGGTGGTTATATCTGGTCCATAATGTTCATAGAAGATAATCATGGAGAAAAACAGGGGCTTAGGAGTTGTTCTTCGTTAGGAGCCTCCAACGGTTTTACGACCTGAACATAGATTATACTAAGGAATGTGTTTGCTGATAGGGCAGTGTGTCGAGGTCAAAGAAAGAAAGCACCCTGTTCTCGTGCACACATAATATCATGAAATACACTAGAAATTAAATATTCCCTACAATTCCCCCCTTTTATTCATAAGAAACATCGTTGAATAAAACTCAGAGCGTTCCAGAAGTCCCCGGCGGATAATAGGTCGTCGGACGCGGCACAGGAACATAACCTGAAACATACTTATACTGTACAAAAGATTTTGCACACTGTGAAGAATGCATGGACCAAAGTGACAACAGGTCTGACTCATAAATAACTACTAGTGGTGAACTATTGCCTTTCTTGACGCTACAGTGCTCGGAGTGCGCCCAATCTGCACTCGTCCCACCTCACGAGGCGCTAAGACACCACCAGGAATGATACACTAATGTGAAGTCGTCCCGTGGCAATTGAAGTGATGTCGTCCAGTGGCAATTCAAGGCAATACCTCTGTGTCACGTCCTTCCCTCTGTATCATGTCACGGGTTGTTCATCACTGCAGCATGTCTTCTAGTCTAGAAAACAAAAAATCACAAAGAAAGAAAGATAATAATACACAAGCATTTATTCATCTTTTGATCTCACGCCGACAGGACATCTCTTCAGCCTAATAGCATGGATCCACTGTGGAAAAAGATCAGTTAGGACAGCAGTACAAGTTATTGCGATTATTTCTGCTGGTCCGTCATATTTACAATCTCCCAGTTTTCTGGGGGTCAAAGATTTTACCAGAACAGTATCTCCCACAATAAAAGTGGGTTTTGTTGAGGGTACTGGAGTCACATTAGCAATTTGTTCATGTTTGGTTAAAGTATCTATTAGAGCAGCAGAATATTCAGCAATATGTACATCAAGATCAGTTGTTCCTATCGTGGGTTTACCTTTCCTCCATTTCACGGGAAAAGGTCTGCCAAATATAATTTCATGTGGTGACATGTGCACATCTTTTCTCTGTGTCATTCTCATTTCAGCTAAAACAGCACATAACAAATCACCCCAGTTTTTACTCCCCATAGTTTGCATTGCTTTAGTAAATTTTTCTTTCAGTGTCCTATTTGTTCTTTCTACTATACCTGATGACTGTGGATGATAAGGAATGTGAAAATACCAGGACAGTGAAAGATATTTACACAAATTCTGTGTTACCTGTGATGTAAAACGAGGTATTATTTCTTTCGCTAAGACTCGGGTCACCACCTTTGCATTCTCTCGAGCACACGGGAAAGCTTCCACCCACCTAGAAAAGTTGTCGTCCAAAACCAGAAGATATTTGAATGAGTCACATGCAGGCATATGCGTAAAATCAATTTGCCACTTTGCAAACGGGGCAGTAGGTAAAGGAAGCTTTTCGTGTTTACCTAAACCCTTTGTCACTTTATTCTGAGCACACACTAAGCATCTAGATATTAATGAATCGATTGTTCCAAGCATGTTAGCTATGCAAAAGAGTTTTTTCATATCTTCCTTAACCCCCCTTCGTGCACGATGTGTAACACCGTGGAACTCGCGCACGAGGAACGGAAGACAATGAGACGGCAGGCACAAACGGCCATCAGCACAATACCATAAACCATCAGAAGCAATGTAGGCACCCTGGGCTTGCCAAAAAGAGGAATCATTCGGCGTGGCTGAAGCTTGTAAAGACAATAAATCTAAATCGGGAATCAAAGAACTAGCAAGAAGAGATGTATTGATCAGATCAGAATTTGAATCAGGAAAGAAAATCTGTTTTCGGGCCGCTTCTTTAGCAATACGATCAGCTAGCGAATTACCTCGCACTTCCGTAGAGTCACCAGAGGAATGAGCCTTAGTTTTTACAATAGCGAGAGTACTAGGTAGATGGCATGCGTCTATTAAATCCTGAACAAGAGAAGAATGAGAAATTAGCTTAACCTCAGCAGAACGAAAACCCCTGGATTGCCAGATGCGGCAAAAGTCTTGAGCGATACCAAAAGCGTAACGAGAATCAGTGTATATAGTGACATCTTTTCCTTCAGAAAGAACACACGCACGGGTTAGAGCAAAAAGTTCGGCTGTCTGAACAGACGAGAAAGGGAGAGAGTAAGCTTCAACGGTTATATCTGGCAGCACACATACAGCATAACCACAGAGAAACTTCCCGTCATACGGTTTTGAACAGGAACCATCTACAAACAAAGTGTCACCAGTTGTTAATGGGGTAGAAGACAGATCAGGACGTATACGAGTGGAGTGAATAATCTCTGAACAGCAGTCATGATCTGTGTCTATTAGCGTGTAGTCCTGTGCATTGATTAAGCGTGCCAGAGCATATCCGAGGGTGTCAAAAGAAGAGGTGGATTTTATCTCTAAGTTACTTGTAGAACAAAGGATAATCTCATACCCAGACCGTTTCTGAGCCGTCATGTGTTGTGTTTGAAAGTTCTGTAGCACCTGTTTAACCTGATGTGGAGAATACAAAATTAAAGGATGAGAGAGAACAATTTTCTCAGCATCTTGTACCATCACCGCACAGGTGGCCACAGCCCTGAGACAGGCAGGCAAACCTTGTGACACAGCATCTAAAGTTTTAGATAAGAAAGCACATGGTCTCATCCCCCCCCCCATGCTCCTGTGCCAATACAGCAGAAGCAGTGCCCCCATGCTCACAGGCATAGAGATGGAACGGTTTTTGATAGTTAGGCAGGCCCAGTGCTGGAGCAGAGCATAGGGCCTTTTTCAGTTCCTCGTATGCCTCAATCATGTCAGCAGTCCATGTCAGAGGCTGTTGGAGCGGATCTTTGTGTGAATTGGCTGTCCTGATGCGTTTGTCGTAGAATGAGCAGTCAGGAATCCACTGACGACAGTAGTTGACCAGTCCCAGGAAAGCCATGAGAGCATGTTTAGTGCTGGGACGTTTAGTGTCGAGAATAACATGGATTCGTTCCTTTGAGAGCTTTGGCCTTGGGAGAGTTCAAAACTCAGGTATTTTACAGTGTCTCTGCAAAACTGTAATTTAGTCTTTGATACCTTGAAACCCTTCTGTGCCAAATGTTTCAGGAGACAAATGGTGGCTTCTTCGCAGACAGCAGGCGAAGCGGCGGACACCAGTTAGTCGTCTGAGTGCAATAGGACAACAGAATCAGTGGGGAGAGTTAGATCACCAAGTGCATCTCTTACTACAGCCGAAAAAACAGCAGGCGAGTCAATAAAAACCGCAAGACCAGGTGAACTGACACCCCCTGTGTGTGAAGGTGAACAACAGTTGTGTCTGCTCTTCCACAGGAACACTGAAGAAGGCAGAGCAAAGGTCAATAACAGAGAAATGGGAATGATGACAATGTATATAGGAGACAATGGACAGCACAACAGGTGCAACAGGGATGATTAGGTCATTTATTTTCCTCAAATCTTGTGTAAATCTCCACGTACCATTAGGTTTTGGTACTGGATTACCAAGTGCGTTGTAAGAACTTACACATGGTTTAATAACACCCTACTTGAGCAGTGAGCTCAAATTTTCATCTATTCCTGAGACCTTGTCCTCGCAGAGTGGATATTGTTTGATGTACACAGGTTGCGAATGTTTTAATTTTGCTTCATAGGGAATGCAGTGTACTAACCCCACCTCATCCTTATGTTCAGCCCACAGACTGCTCGGCACACATTCAAGGGCAGCAGGAAGAGAGCTGTTCTGTGAAGAAAGGAAGCAATTATTTACACGCATAATGGTGAGGTGAGAGAAAGGAACTGAATCAGGTACTTCAACAGTGAGTTTCGCGCCAGAAAAAGTCAAAGACATACAGTGGTGTGAAAAACTATTTGCCCCTTCCTGATTTCTTATTCTTTTGCATGTTTGTCACAATTAAATGTTTCTGCTCATCAAAAACCGTTAACTATTAGTCAAAGATAACATAATTGAACACAAAATGCAGTTTTTAAATGAAGGTTTACGTTATTAAGGGAGGAAAAAAAACTCCAAATCTACATGGCCCTGTGTGAAAAAGTGATTGCCCCCCTTGTTAAAAAATAACTTAACTGTGGTTTATCACACCTGAGTTCACTTTCTGTAGTCACCCCCAGGCCTGATTACTGCCACACCTGTTTCAATCAAGAAATCACTTAAATAGGAGCTACCTGACACAGAGAAGTAGACCAAAAGCACCTCAAAAGCTAGACATCATGCCAAGATCCAAAGAAATTCAGGAACAAATGAGAAGAAAAGTAATTGAGATCTATCAGTCTGGTAAAGGTTATAAAGCCATTTCTAAAGCTTTGGGATTCCAGCGAACCACAATGAGAGCCATTATCCACAAATGGCAAAAACATGGAACAGTGGTGAACCTTCCCAGGAGTTGCTGGCCGACCAAAATTACCCCAAGAGCGCAGAGACAACTCATCCGAGAGGCCACAAAAGACCCCAGGACAACATCTAAAGAACTGCAGGCCTCACTTGCCTCAATTAAGGTCAGTGTTCACGACTCCACCATAAGAAAGAGACTGGGCAAAAACGGCCTGCATGGCAGATTTCCAAGGCGCAAACCACTTTTAAGCAAAAAGAACATTAAGGCTCGTCTCAATTTTGCTACAAAACATCTCAATGATTGCCAAGACTTTTGTGATAGATGGAACCATGAATTCTACTGTCTACCAAAAAATCCTGAAGGAGAATGTCCAGCCGTCTGTTCGTCAACTCAAGCTGAAGCGATCTTGGGTGCTGCAGCAGGACTATGACCCAAAACACACCAGCAAATCGACCTCTGAATGGCTGAAGAAAAACAAAATGAAGACTTTGGAGTGGCCTAGTCAAAGTCCTGACCTGAATCCTATTGAGATGTGGCATGACCTTAAAAAGGCAGTTCATGCTAGAAAACCCTCAAATAACGCTGAATTACAACAATTCTGCAAAGATGAGTGGGCCAAAATTCCTCCAGAGCGCTGTAAAAGACTTGTTGCAAGTTATCGCAAATGCTTGATTGCAGTTATTGCTGCTAAGGGTGACCCAACCATTTATTAGGTTCAGGGGGCAATTACGTTTTCACACAGGGCCATGTAGGTTTGGATTTTTTTTCTCCCTAAATGATAAAACCCCATTTTGTTTACTTGTGTTATCTTTGACTAATAGTTAAATGTGTTTGATGATCAGAAACATTTTGTGTGACAAACATACAAAATACTGAAGAAATCAGGAGGGGGGCAAATAGTTTTTCACTCCACTGTATGTAGCCTGCTCATTAAATCACAACCTAACAGATTAAAAGGACAATCAGGCATACAGACAAAACAGTGAGAGAAATGAATTCCATTATCTAAAGGACATGTTACAGTTAACTGAGGAGTGAAATAATTTCGTTGAGCAACCCCTTCAATTCCCACAGAGCTGATACTTTTATTCGAGAGCGGTCCCTCATAATCACGACCCAAAGACGACATTGTAGCTCCCGTATCAATTGAAAGTTAAAAAAATTTCACGATTTCTGGTCGACAATTATTCAAGAAGGTGGTAAGGAAGAGTGGGTTATGGTCTACCTCATGCAGGGGCATACCACCCAAAAGGGTCCAGGTCTCTCGGAACCTTTCGAGAAACTTGGACATAGTCTCACTCTTTTCTTGTCTACAATTAGTTACCTGTGACAGATCTCGGCTGGCTTGTTGACGTGTGAGAAGATAGGCAGTTAGCTCATTTAAAAAAAAAGTTTCATAGCCTCATTAGAATTATCCCAAAGAAAGTCATATTCCTTCTTTTTTCATCCTCCTCCCTCGTCTATGTCTTAAATTTTTTTCACTACAGCCAATTTGTCTGCTTTAGTGTCTAAGCATTTTACAGTTTTTATCAAATCAGCCTCATCGTACCCATCTCCCAAAACTGATTGCAAAATAAAGCGATAATCCGCACCCACGAGCTGACAATGCGTGGAAGCCTTTATCACTTTATCACGGAAGCACACACTTCCGACGAAGGTGAGGACAGTTTTATGCATACGGGGGAGATAGGCACAGATGGGCAGCTCACAAAAGGATTTTGGATAAGTAGTTGTGGTCTTATTAACCATTTTATAAATGTGAATTAACCCGCGACAGAAAGAACCAATATCTTCAATAAACAACACACAATAATTCAATAAAAACAACAAAGAGCGGGCAACAGAATACAGCTTCCACACTATGCTTCAGTTCAAGGAACCGTTCAGAAGCGAGCGCGTGCTATACTGGCGTCAAAGCCACAAGACAATCCTCCCCCTTTACAGTACGTGGTCCCGATACCAAAAACCAGGAGAGTGTGCTTGCTCTATACTTATAGAGAAAAATAAAAAGCAGCACTCACCTTATTAGAGGTATCCTGGACGAGCCCCCAGATTGTAATGATTTCTTAGTTTTGGTAGATCCCCCTTTTTGTCTACTCAGTGCTCCGCCTATATTCTGCTGTCCCGCCTGGATCCAGGGAACCCCTCAATGAATCACACAGACCAGTGCTCAGTGAGACGTTCAAAGTTTATTGTGGAAAACAGGAGTATATATATGCACACACACACACACACACACACACACACACACACACACACACACACAAAAGTATAAAAAGAAAGAGCAGGTGGTTATATCTGGTCCATAATGTTTATAAAAGATAATCATGGAGAAAAACAGGAGCTTGGGAGTTGTTCTTCGTTAGGAGCCTCGAACGGTTTTACGACCTGAACATAGATTATACTAAGGAATGTGTTTGCTGATAGGGCAGCGTGTTGAGGTCAAAGAAAGAAAGCACTCTGTTCTCGTGCACACATAATATCATGAAATACACTAGAAATAAAATATTCCCTACAAGTACTGATACTGTTAACATTTCCGGGACGTTGGTTAGACCTTCCACCACCGTAAAAAATCTGGGTATAACTTTTGACTCCCATCTTTCCTTTCTACCTCACATTTCTTCACTTACTAAATCTGCCTTCTATCACCTCCGTAATATAGCTCGTCTACGGCCCTTCTTAGCCATCAAGGATGCTGACATACTGGTTCACGCTTTCATTATTTCTCAACTCGACTACTGTAATTCTCTTTTTTATGGTCTGCCAAATACAACATTAAATAAGCTCCAATACATTCAGAACTCTGCTGCTAGGGTCCTCACTTATTCAAATAAATCCTGACACATCACTCCCATCCTACACAAACTTCATTGGCTACCTGTTCGCTCCCGCATTCAATACAAGATTCTCCTTATCACCTTCAAAGCACTCCATGGTCTTGCCCCCCTATATATTTCTGATCTTATTCATTCTTATTCCCCTATTCGCACACTCCGATCTGCAGTTGATGGTCTACTGTTAATTTCTCGCCACAGATTAGCATCATTTGGAGGATGAGCATTTAGTATTTCTTCCCCTACACTCTGGAATTCTATTCCCAAACACATCCGTGATCTTTCTTCACTACAGGATTTCAAAACCCACCTTTTCTCTTCCTGTTTTCCCAATCTTTGAATATGTGTATAGCTAAATTCTACCGGTTTTCATGTTTATCTGTATTTTGTTTTGTTTGTTTTGTTTGTCTTTCAGAGTTCTCTTTCTATGTGTAAACATTTTTGTTATTGTAAAGCGGCTTTGAGTCTCTTGAAATTCACTATATAAAATGAACTTATTATTATTATTATTATTACTTAGAGATGTTCATTTATGATAAAAAAATAAAAATAAAATAAATATAAACAAAACATAATATGATCTGGGCCCGGTTTCTCGAAAGCTTCTTATCGCTAAGTAGTTCTTAAGTTGTACCTTAACCTCTCTCTTAACGTTATGGCACATTTCCCGAAACGTTCTTACGCTAAGTATCTCTTACAGTAGCTAAGTCACACATTCGTAAGGTTGGTCTCAACCAACCTTAACTCACTCTTAGGGTAGTTTCAGCTCAAGACGCTAGTCGCCGCTACTGAGCAGCAGTCTTTATAAACCAGCGGTGTATGCCTAACCCTAAGCCTATGTATTTTATTTGATATCAGAACTAATAGAGTGACTTTTAATTAGCCTATTTAATAATGTGACTAATGCATTAAAATTGGCAATCGCTTTTAATATTGAACAGGTGGCAAACAATTTAGGAGCGATACAGCGTGTTGTGTTAAACTTAAGACGGCGCCATCCGTGGAGCTGTGCGGGTCATGTAAATTTTTCCTTTAGACAAAACTTTTCCTTTTCATATTTTCCCCGTGGTCATTATTTAAAAAAAAAAAAAGTTTTGCCTTCCAAAGCAACAGATTATGGAGCTTCTTGACCTGCTCAGACCTGTGCGTGCCAGGCCAACACATCATACTTACCCTCTACGTCCCGATGTCCAGCTGCTCGCTGCTTTTAGTTTCAAATATTTTTCATTGATCATTAGCCATTATCCATAACTTTATGGGCTTTTCTTTTGACACATTTTATTTTTATAAAATTTTATTTACTTAAATGAGAAAATAACCTTGTGAGATTCAAACCCCGCATCCATTCATTTTTCTGGGTGATTGTAATGCTTAATACCCCTATTCACTTATGCGGTTTGAGATGTGAGATGCGGAGTTATACCCCTATCTCACCTGCGCGGTCTCGTGCTGTGGCCGTAAGTAGGGTTCATCATGATTCACCCCGAGTTTTTGCGCTGTGATTACGTTTCCATCTTTCCGCATGAAAAATTAAACATTAAATTTTTTGTTGGTCCTCGCGGAAGCTTGCAGACCTTGCAGAACTTCACAGAACATTAAAGGAACTTCACGGGCAATTGCAGCAGCTCATGGAGATGAGTCAGGCCACACAGGTGAGAGAGGGGTATTAGGCATGTGATCCGCCTCGAGTGACCACCTGACGGTCCAAAAAGATCTGCAAGGTTCGCGAGCTTCCGCATGTTAAACATGTTTAATTTTTTTGCGTGGTAAAATGGAAACGTAACCACGGCACCAAAACTCGCGCTGAATCATAATGAACCGCACTTACGGCCCCTGCGCGAAACCGCGTAGGTGAGATAGGGGTATTAACCCTCCACTCTGTCATCTCATCGTATTCATTCCATAGTGCACTATACAACCCCAACAACTGATATACTTCACATTGTTTCTGAAGCTGGTGAAGAGTGTTATCAGCTGTTTGTCCATCAACTATGATTGTATACCTGGTTCGTTTCACCATCACTACAGGTTACATGAAAATATTAGCGACAGTATGGTGATTTAATTTATATAATTATCTATTATGGCATGTTATTGATAAGTTAACTCATGTCGAAATACACGTTATTAAAATAATTTAGTGCAATGTTTAATTTGCATTAACGCTTTCTTAACGCTGTCATGCAAAATGAGTGAAAAATCGATTCCTGAGCAACCGATGTCAGCTAATTCAGTACCTTCACTGTAGACAGCACCTTGTAACGTCGGACGTAAGAGGCAGCGACTTAAGAAGACTCCTAAGAGACAGTTCGAGAAATACACTTAGAAAAGTTATCACTTAACGTAAGATATATCTTAAGTTCAAGTTCAATTTATTTGTATAGCACATTTACAACAGCCTTCAGGCTGACCAAAGTGCTTCACAGAAAAGCATACTCGTAAAACATACCCCAAAAACAATGGACACAAATGTAGCACAACCTGTTTAAAACTTAATAAGAAAATTAATACACTAAAGAAGAAAAAAGGGTTTTGAGCAAGGACTTAAAAGAGGACAGAGAGGGTGCCAGTCTAATCTCTAAAGGCAAAATATTCCAAAGTTGAGGCCCTGCTACTGCAAATGCCCGTGCCCCTCTACACTTGAGCCTCACGTGTGGGACTACTAATAGATCCTGATCAGAAAATCTTAGTGTTCTAGAAGGAGAGAAGAAGTTCAGAGAGGTAAACTGGTGCTACAGTAGGTTATGTAAAGATTTATACACAAAGAGGAGAATTTTAAAATGAATTCTCTTAGAGACTGGCAGCCAGTGTAGATCTTTCAGAATCGGAGTGATATGTTCATGTGTATGACATTTACGAAGAAATCTTGCTGTTGCATTTTGTACAAGCTGTAGGCGAGCAATTTGAGATTTGGAAATAGCAGTATTGCAGTAACCTAGACGAGACGTAACGAATGCATGAACTGCCATTTCTAGAGACTCTTAAAATCTTACGAGTCTTCTTAGCACGCGAGTAGTGTGCGTTATCGAGAAACCGGCCCCTGTTCTATAGCCCATCTGCTTTAACTTAGGTTTATTTTTTTTATTCATAAGACAACCTTTCAGTTTTGTAAATATCCTAGTTACAGTGCGACAAGTCTTACTTTAGGTTAAACATTTTTGAGAATTATAACATCCAGCTAAGATAAATGTTATGCATCCTTAATCCTTAATCTGGATTAAGGATATTTTATTTTGTTTTATTTATTTATGTTTCACTGTTTATGACATAGTGACACTAAACAGCTGTGTCACGATCTAACCCGAGACGACCATAAAGACGTAGCTTTAGCAGTTAGCCGTGTAGCGTGAATGGTAAACCCAAACACGGATTGACGCGAGAGGGCAGGATAATCACGTGATTTGCTATAAGGACTCTCAAAGTGAATGAGTAAGAGAAAGACACAATCTAACCCTCGTCCTATAAACACACACTCAGTCTGAAGGCAAACCCAAGAAGGTGAGTACTCACGTGCACACGAACGATTCCGAGGCGGCATGGGCAAAACTCAATGACAGAGCGATGTGCGGCGCCATCTTGTTTCCTTTTATGCTTTCAGGTTCGCGACCGTCTTACTTCCAGGTCCTAGTGCCGGTCACGGCTGAGTGCGCATGACAGTACTCCCCTGTCCAGGACCGACTCTGGACGGTCCAGGGGTGGAGGATACCAGGTGACGGTAGTCCTAATGAGCCCGCGGTCGAGGATGAAACGTGCTGGGACCCAGGATCGCTCCTCGGTCAAGGATCCGTCGCACGGTGTAGGCGGGACCGCCGTCAATGATACGGGGGGGAGGAGCAGAGGGGGTGGGTGGAACCATGGGTGAGGTGATGAATGGTTTCAGTTGGGAGGTGTGGAAGACGGGGTAGATCCGGAGCGCCGCAGGCAGGTGACAGGGTTAACCTTTAGTGTGATGCGGTATGGTCCAATGAACTTTCGTGATAGCTTTCGTGACTCTGTGTGTAAGTGAAGGTTCCTGGTGGATAGCCATACCTTGTCACCTATGTGGTACAACCGTCCCGGAAGGTGCAGACGGCGGTGTTGAGTAACGTTACTGGTGTTGGCATGTCGGATGGCAAGGTTGGCTTGGTGCCATAGCCGCTGCCACCGGCGAACCAACTTTTGGGCCGATGGTACGTCAACCTCCGGTTCTTGGTGGTCAAACATCGGAGCTTGGAAACCATGACATACCTCAAATGGACTCAGGTTGGTGGCTGAGGACACATGGAGGTTCTGGGACAACTCAGCCCATTTGAGGTAGGAGGCCCAGGAGCGTTGGCGATCCGACACAAAGCACCTCAGGTAACGCTCCAGCTGTTGGTTGGTTCGCTCCGTCTGACCATTCATCTGGGGGTGGTAACCAGAAGACAGACTGCAGGTTGAATTGATCAGACGGCAGAAAGCCCTCCAGAACCGGGCGGTGAACTGGGGACCTCTGTCCGAGACGATGTCCTTTGGGAACCCATGCAATCGGACTACGTGTTCTAATATCAGCTCGGCTGTGTTTTTAGCTGACGGGAGTCCGGCGAGGGCCACCAGGTGCACTGCCTTGGAGAAGCGATCCACAATGGTGAGGATTACATCCTTTCCCTCCGAGGCCAGCAGGCCCGTGATGAAGTCTACGGTGATGTGCGTCCAGGGCCGTCGAGGAAAAGGAAGGGGTTGGAGTTCTCCGGGTGTCGCTTGATTTCGGTCCTTGGCCCTGGCACACACTGGGCACGCCTGGACGAACTCAGTGATGTCCTTCCTCATCGAGGGCCACCAGAAAGCATGTTTCACGAAGGTGGTGGTTCGTAGGGTTCCCTGATGTCCAGCGATGAGCGAAGAATGACCCCACTGGGATGACCAGGCTCTCATGATGTCCGGTGGGGGTGATGAAGGCCGTCTTCCACTCATTCAATTCAATTCAATTTTATTTATTTATTTATTTATTTTTTTTTATGTATGATTTATTTATAACAAATACACAACACAAAAATAAACAATCAAAACATACAAAAAACACAATCATTCAAGACATTGGAAAGATGAAAGACTACAATGAAAAGATATGGAGAAAATTACTAAAGCAGTAATATTGGAATGATTACCATTATAAGGACAAGTGAAACAGAGAGTACAAAGGAAAAATAAGTAAATAAATGAAATTATAAATAACTAAAAAAAAAAAAAAACATGCATGCCAAAGTCTTCCTAGACCACTGCCGGATCGGTAAACCGAAGAGATTCAACATAATTAAGAACTGGTTGCCAAATTTTTGAAAATTTAACCTGAGTGCCATGCAGTGAGTGTTTGATCTTCTCCAACTTCATAAAAGTAAGGGCATCTTTTATCCAGAGAGAGTGAGTAGGGGGGTTAGAGCCCTTCCAGTGAATTAAAATAACACGTCTTGCCAGGAGAGTAAGAAATGCAACTAGTTCAACAAAATAGGAGGGCATGGAGTACCCACTGGGTAAAACACCAAACAGGCCAATCAAAGGTTCCGGGAGGATCTTTACTGAGGTAATGACTGACAGAGAGTCAAAAACAGATGTCCAAAATGAGAATATAACCGGGCATGACCAAAACATATGAATGAGATCGGCAGGACCGCAATGACATTTATCACAGTTAGAGTCAGTGCTAGGGTATATACGGGCCAATTTACTTTTGGACCAGTGGACTCTGTGCACCACTTTGCACTGCAGAACTCCATGACGCGCACAGATAGAAGAGGTATGTATTCTTTTCAAGACTAGCTGCCAAACTGAAGGACTAATATCAATACCAAGGTCTACGGACCAAACATATCGCAAACCATCTGAAGCAGAAGAATGAAGTGAGAGGGCAATAGAATATAATTTTGAGATCGCACCTTTAAGGTTAGGATCCAACCCAAGAACAGAATCAAGTGGGTTAGAAGAAGGAATAGCAGGGAATGTGGAAAAATGAGTAAAATCCCTGGCCTGTAAATACAGTGGTGTGAAAAACTATTTGCCCCCCTCCTGATTTCTTATTCTTTTGCATGTTTGTCACACAAAATGTTTCTGATCATCAAACACATTTAACTATTAGTCAAAGATAACACAAGTAAACACAAAATGCAGTTTTTAAATGAGGGGTTTTATTATTTAGGGAGAAAAAAAATCCAAACCTACATGGCCCTGTGTGAAAAAGTAATTGCCCCCTGAACCTAATAACTGGTTGGGCCACCCTTAGCAGCAATAACTGCAATCAAGCGTTTGCGATAACTTGCAACGAGTCTTTTACAGCGCTCTGGAGGAATTTTGGCCCACTCATCTTTGCAGAATTGTTGTAATTCAGCTTTATTTCAGGGTTTTCTAGCATGAACCGCCTTTCTAAGGTCATGCCACAACATCTCAATAGGATTCAGGTCAGGACTTTGACTAGGCCACTCCAAAGTCTTCATTTTGTTTTTCTTCAGCCAGAGGTGGATTTGCTGGTGTGTTTTGGGTCATTGTCCTGCTGCAGCACCCAAGATCGCTTCAGCTTGAGTTGACGAACAGATGGCCGGACATTCTCCTTCAGGATTTTTTGGTAGACAGTAGAATTCATGGTTCCATCTATCACAGCAAGCGTTCCAGGTCCTGAAGCAGCAAAACAACCCCAGACCATCACACTACCACCACCATATTTTACTGTTGGTATGATGTTCTTTTTCTGAAATGCTGTGTTACTTTTACGCCAGATGTAACGGGACACGCACCTTCCAAAAAGTTCAACTTTTGTCTCGTCGGTCCACAAGGTATTTTTTCCCAAAAGTCTTGGCAATCTTTAAGATGTTTTTTAGCAAAATTGAGATGAGCCTTAATGTTCTTTTTGTTTAAAAGTGGTTTGTGCCTTGGAAATCTGCCATGCAGGCCATTTTTGCCCAGTCTCTTTCTTATGGTGGAGTCGTGAACACTGACCTTAATTGAGGCAAGTGAGGCCTGCAGTTCTTTAGATGTTGTCCTGGGGTCTTTTGTGGCCTCTCGGATGAGTTGTCTCTGCGCTCTTGGGGTAATTTTGGTCAGCCGGCCACTCCTGGGAACGTTCACCACTGTTCCATGTTTTTGCCATTTGTGGATAATGGCTCTCACTGTGGTTCGCTGGAGTCCCAAAGCTTTAGAAATGGCTTTATAACCTTTACCAGACTGATGGATCTCAATTACTTTTGTTTTCATTTGTTCCTGAATTTATTTGGATCTTGGCATGATGTCTAGCTTTTGAGGTGCTTTTGGTCTACTTCTCTGTGTCAGGTAGCTCCTATTTAAGTGATTTCTTGATTGAAACAGGTGTGGCAGTAATCAGGCCTGGGGGTGACTACAGAAATTGAACTCAGGTGTGATAAACCACAGTTAAGTTATTTTTTAACAAGGGGGGCAATCACTTTTTCACACAGGGCCATGTAGATTTGGAGTTTTTTTTCCTCCCTTAATAACGTAAACCTTCATTTAAAAACTGCATTTTGTGTTCAATTATGTTGTCTTTGACTAATAGTTAACGGTTTTTGATGAGCAGAAACATTTACAGTAAGTGTGACAAACATGCAAAAGAATAAGAAATCAGGAAGGGGGCAAATAGTTTTTCACACCACTGTACGTATCTGAAAAAGTGAGTGTTCGGTAGATGAAAAGCATCTTTTAATTGGTCAAAAGAAGCAAAGATACCATTGATGTACAGATGCTCTACTGAAACAATCCCATAATCTTTCCAAATTCCAAAGGTTTTATCTGTAAGAGAGGGAGGAAATAAAGGATTTAAATTTAGGGAAGATGACAATGGTACGGCCTGAAGTCCAAAGTGTCGCCTAAATTGGGTCCAGATCTTAAGACTGGCTTTAACTAGAATATTTGTGGAATATGATGGAGCATGCAATGCCAACGGAAGGCACAACAGAGAAGTAAGAGACGAGGGAGCATAGGAGGCAGCCTCAATTTGCAGCCACGGTGGAGGCTTATTGTTGAAACACCACCAGTACAAAATGGAACGAATGTTTGCAGCCCAGTAATAAAATAAAAAGTTAGGTGATGCTAGACCGCCCATATCTTTAGTTTTTTGAAGAATATCTTTCCGGATCCGGGGGACCTTTTTATTCCATATAAAGTGAGAGATGCAAGAGTCGAGTGAATGGAAAAATTTTTTCGGAATATAAACAGGCAGGCATTGAAAAAAGTATAGAAATTTAGGGAGCACATTCATTTTGATACAGTTTATGCGGCCGGCTAAAGATAAAGGTAAAAAAGACCAACGTTGAGTGTCATGAGCCAGTTTGGCCTGAAGTGGGGTGAAGTTAGCTTTAAACAGATCCGAATATTTTCTAGTGACCCAGACACCTAAATATTTGAATGATATCAGAGAGACCTTGAATGGTAATGAGGAGGAACTGTAAGACAAAGCAGCATCATTAAGAGGCATAAGTTCACTTTTATGCAGATTTAATTTGTAACCAGAAAATTGGCCGAAGATCCTCAGCAAGTCCAGAAGTGAAGGAATGGATCGATCCGGGTCTCAGATAAACAGTAAAAGATCATCCGCATATAAAGACAATTTATGCTCAGTACCTCCTCTGAAAACACCCTGAATCTGACTGGATCTAAGTGCAACTGCTAGAGGCTCAATGGCGATGGCGAACAGCAAGGGAGAAAGCGGGCAGCCCTGCCTGGTTCCACGCTTAAGAAGGAAATAGTCCGAGAAATTATTATTTGTACGAACCCGGGCCAGGGGGGATGAATATAAGAGCTTTATCCAAGAAATAAACACATCACCGAAGCCAAACTTTTTAAGAGTAAAAAACAAATATGACCACTCCACACGATCAAATGCCTTCTCTGCATCCATTGAAATAATAAATTCGGGTATGTCTAAAGAAGAAGGCGAATAAAGAATATTTAGTAGCCGTCTAACGTTATGAAACGAATGCCTGTTTTTAACAAAACCGGTCTGATCTGGGGAGATGATTGACGGCAAGATAAGCTCTAATCGTCTTGCCAGTATCTTTGCTAATAACTTTACATCAGCACAAAGCAAAGAGATAGGACGAAAGCTACTACAAAGAAGGGGGTCTATCTTTTTTAAGTAAGACAGAGATAGTGGCTTGACGTAGTGTAGTGGGCAAGATGCCAACCTGTAACGATTCATTAAACATCAAAAATTCCGCTGGAAAGCCATCGGGTCCGGGACTCTTTCCATTTTGCATTGCCATTAAAGCGCCCTTAAGCTCCTCGACTGTTAATGGTTCATCTAGTCTAGCCGACATTACAGGATCAATAACAGGAATGTCCAAAGGTCTAAAGAAATTGTTCAGCTGATTCTCATCAAATTGGCACTCAGTGGTATATAATAAAGTGTAGAAGTCCCTAAATTGGTTATTAATGGCTTGAGGGTTTAATGTAATACCAGTATCGGTTTTAATTTGAGTAATATTCCGTGATGAAGCCGATTGGCGAATTTGATGAGCAAGCAACTTACTGGGCTTATCTCCGAATTCATAAAAATTGTGATGTGTCTTTTGAATCAATTCTACCGCCTCCTTAGAGGACATAACATCAAACTCCGTCTTTTTAATGAGCAGGTCTTTAAGTAAGTCTGGGTCCGGTGAGTGTGCATACCTTGTTTGTAGCTCTGCTATAGTCTTAGTGAGAGAAGTGCATTTTTCTGCTGTGAGCTTAGTTTGAAAAGCAGAATAAGATATTATCCCCCCACGTAGAAAAGCTTTACATGATTCCCAAATTGTCGATGCAGATGTATCAGAGTTAACATTTGTGTCAATGAAGAGATCAACACTATCATTGATAGCTTTGATAAAGTCGGGTTCAGTGAGAAGCAAGGGATAAAAATGCCAGGGGGAGCGTGACAGAGGTTTGCCTGGGAGTGAAATGTCCATTACAACTGTAGCATGGTCAGAAATTACAATGGGATTATAAAAGCATGAACTGACTGCGGAGAGTAATTTATCATCAATGAGAAAGTAATCTATTCTAGAAAAGGTGTGATGAACCTGAGAGAAAAAAGAGTACTGCCTGGCATTAGGGTTGAAATGGCGCCATACATCAAAAACTACATACTGCTCCATGAACATTTGAATAACCTTAGCGGATTTTGATGCAACATTTTTACTAGATGTACGGTCGAGAGTGGGATCAAGGCAACAGTTAAAGTCTCCCCCAAGAATAAGTTGACTGGAGTTCAGATTGGAAAGAGCAAAAAAAACTTTTTTGAAAAAGCATTCATTATCAAAGTTAGGACCATATACATTCGCCAAAGTCAGAGAGAAGCCATCTATCTTACCTACAACAATTATAAACCGTCCATTAGGGTCAGATATAACCTTGGAAACAGAGAGTGGAACTGATTTGTGGACAAGTATTGCCACACCTCGAGCCTTACTTGCAAAAGAAGAATGATACAGCTGACCCACCCAACCAGTACGAAGTTTAAGATGATCTGAAGCATTAAGGTGGGTTTCCTGTAGAAAAGCAAGTTTAGTGTTCAGGTGTCTCAGGTGAGATATAATTTTGTGACGTTTCACTGGAGAATTGAGCCCTTTAACATTCCAGCTAACACATCTCAAAGCACCACCTGGAGCCATATAGGTATAGGGGGCAAAGATAGTACAATGCTGCTCAGGCAGAAAACATGCCCATCTGACTCCATTTCTCCGAGAGATACCCCAGATCTAAAGACTGGTGTTGAAAAAAACACAAAGGAAGGATAAGTGGCTAGGTTAGACATACTGTAATTAAATCTGAATAAAACACACAAACAACAGTTGGCAAACATAACACAAAGTACCCGAACAAACAACACAAATAATCTACCCCCCACCCTAGACCCTTCCCCAACCCCAAGTTTCCAAACCACTGACGAAGCAGTATCCAACAGGAGCAAAAAGAAATCCACTGACACAAACGTCAGCAAAATTTACTACTTCCTAACCTCACTTGCTCTATACCCACATATCAATAAACATAGATAATGAAGTTAAACCTTAGTTAAACATTAGTGAACATCAAATTTGAAACTGAAACCTCAAAAAGAATAAAAAAAACATCAGTATTCCTCAACATCAGTATTCCTGTAAAAAGGATAGAAGTTATTTAACTTGTTAACTTGAAGTACAGTAAGATTGCAACATGTCTTGAATCAGGTGAGGCAAAGACAGTGAAAACACTTGAACAGTGAAAAAAGAAAAAATCCCTAATGTTAATGTGAAGGCTCTCACATGCTATTGACAAATGCAGCAGCTTCCAAAGGGGTGAGTAGCCACTTCTTCTCCCCGCTGGGCAGCGTGATGCGAAGCTTAGCTGGAAAAAGTAATGCTGGTTTATACCCGCCCTTAAAGTTCGCTGATGGAGCTTTTATACTCAGCCCGCTGTTTGACCACCTCAGGACTGTAGTCGTCGTAGATGCGAAGCTTATGTCCGTTGTAGGTCAGATCACGTCATCTGCGAGCTTCGCGAATCACCAGGCCTTTAGCTTGGAAGCGGTGGAATCGCAGGATGACAGGTCGAGGCCTCTCTCCTGGAGCAGGTTTCGGCGCGAGGCTCCGATGAGCTCGATCCAGTTCGGGGGGCGAAGCAAGAACGTCTTTGCCAAAAATGTCAAAAATAACCTGAGAAAAAAATACAGTTGGGCGCGGACCTTCAATCTGCTCAGGTAGTCCAATGATTCTAATATTCTGGCGCCTGCTGCGACTTTCCAGATCCGCTAGTTTAACTTTAAGCAGGTCGTTTTCTGCTTTCAAACTGCAGCTTGCGCTTTCAAGTTTTTGAAGGCGCTGATCAGTTTCAGTGGCGTTATCCTCCAGCGAAGTAATTTTTTGACCAAGATCAGTAATTGAAGATTTTATACTGACCAGCGTAGCCGACAACGAGTCAAAAGATAACTTGAAATCGGTCGCGAGGGCCGTTCGATGCTATTCTAACAGCAGGCTAATCTCGGCCATGGTAATGCCACTGGATGGAGGAGAATCTCCGTCTTTTTCTGCAGTTTTCGCCCTCGTCTTCGACATATTCACAAGAAAGATCGAACTAGAAGAGCCTGATACTGATTATTGGGTAAGTGTTGAGGTTTAATAGGTTAATAAAAAAAGTTATTTGTGGGAGCGAGCAAAACGCATCTAAACCACACGCCTCATACCGGAAGTCTCTCTCAATTTTATTTATATAGCGCTTTTAACAATGGTCATTGTCTCAAAGCAGCTTCACAAAAATTAAAGAAATTTAACAAAAACAAACAAACAAACAAACAAAAATAATAAAATAATAATAAATAATAATAATAAATAATAATAATAATAATTATAGAAAAGAAAATAATTGGAAGTGTGGATGTGTGAGAAAAATGTGCAGATAATAATAATGAGACGAATTAATGAAATTTCTCTGATGAGCAAGCCAAGGGTGGCGGCGACGGTGGCAAGGAAAAACTCCCTGAGATGGCATTAGGAAGAAACCTTGAGAGGAACCAGACTCAACAGGGAACCCATCCTCATTTGGGCGATAACAGATAGAAATGATATAACATCTTGTGTGTTGTGCAGGTGAAAATTCAATATGACAGAAATTATTTAAATTGACATGAAGACCAGTTCAGCATAGGGACGAGTCAGTAGGTGCAGAGGGCAGATGAGGTCTGGATCACTGGAAGCACAGGAGCAGCATGTGTAGCTCCAACCATCATAAAGCTGAATCCAGCTGGAGCTGGTCCTTCTCTGGATGCCTCAGGAACCTCGCAGGGTCGGCCTTTGTCTACTGAAGCTGGCAAAATCTCCCGATACCTCGGGATGGGTAGAGAAATACAGAACAGATGGGGAGAATTAGCGTAGTTGCCATTCGGTATAGGTGTATGATTAGATTCGGTATATGATTCCAAGATGGCGCCGGTGATGTCGGCTGCCGTCACGACTGCTCCGACCACCTTTTCTTTGTTTTTGTTCTTTAAGTTAGTTTTCAGTGTTTTAAAATCGGCGAAATCACCACCATTGAGTACATTAGGTATGATAGAGACACTCTTGTTTCTATTGGTATACAATGTACTCACAATTCGACGGTTTTAACTCCGGATCCGAGCTGGCCGAGTGAGATCCTGAGGGAGAACAATGGATGCGATGCGAAGCGACGGTCCCGAGGGAAACGAGCCGGCGTGAGGAACAGGCTCAGGGCCCGTGCACACCGCACACCTCTGCCTAGCATCCTGCTCGCCAACGTCCAGTCACTGGAGAATAAACTTGATGACCTCAGGGCCAGGATAAAGTTCCAGAGAGACATTCGGGACTGCAATCTCCTCTGCTTCACCGAGACATGGCTGAACCCAGCGGTGCCAGATCACGCCATACAGCCGGCCGAGTTCTTCTCGGTTCACCGCATGGACAGGACGCGGGACTTGAGGAAGTCAAGGGGAGGCGGCGTGTGCTTAATGGTGAACAACAGCTGGTGCAACAGCGCGAGCGTTGTTCCTCTTACACGCTCCTGCACACCAAACCTGGAACTACTGTCCATCATGTGTCGTCCATTTTATCTTCCACGGGAGTTCACATCGGTCATAATCAGTGCCGTTTACATACCACCACAAGCGGACACTGAAACTGCCTTATGCGAGCTGCATGAGGTGCTCACACAGCACCAGACACAACACCGGGACGCTGCGCTCATTGTGGCGGGGGATTTTAATAGTGCCAACCTCAAACGCGCAGCGCCGAACTTTTATCAGCACATCACCTGCCCCACCAGGGGCGAAAGGACACTGGACCATTGCTATACCATGGTCAAAGACGGTTACAAGGCACAATCTCGTCCAGCGTTTGGTAAATCCGACCACGCCGCCATCTTCCTCATGCCAAAATATAAACAAAGGCTGAAACAGGAAGTTCCGGCTCAGAGGGAGGTCGCGCGCTGGACGATACGGTAGAGAAAAAGACTATCAGAACGTTTCACAACCAGAAGCCGTGGGTGGATAAAACCATCCGCGACGCTCTGAGATCTCGTACAGCTGCCTACAACACGGGACTTGCGTCGGGGGACATGGAACCGTACAAGGCTGCGTCATACAACGTCCGGAAGGCGGTGAAAGAGGCGAAGCAGTGCTACGGGAGAAAACTAGAGTCACAGCTTCAACAGAGTGACTCTAGGAGCCTGTGGCAGGGACAGAGAACAATAACGGATTATAAAGCACCAACATCCGGTATGACGAACGCGGACGCGGCTCTGGCAGACGAGCTCAACACATTTTACGCTCGCTTCGAGGCTGCAGCTAAGGACGCTAGCAATGCTAATGCTAATGGCGCTAATGCTAACGGCGCTAATGCTAACGGCTGCAGACAGGAAGGCACAGCCAGCACCGGAAACGCGCTCATCATCTCCAAGCACGACGTGAGGAGAGCCTTCAAGAGAGTGAACACCAGGAAAGCAGCAGGACCAGACGGCATCTCAGGTCGTATTCTCAGAGCCTGCGCAGACCAGCTAGCACCTGTGTTCACTGAGATATTCAACATCTCTTTATCTCAGTCGGTGATCCCCACATGCTTCAAAGAGTCCATCATTGTTCCTGTTCCAAAGAAACCACATCCTGCTTCCCTCAATGACTATCGCCCTGTAGCCCTCACCTCAGTAGTGATGAAGTGCTTTGAACGCCTTATCAGAGACTTCATCATTTCTTCACTACCCGACACACTGGACCCACTACAGTTTGCATACCGTCAGAACCGCTCCACAGTCGATGCAATCTCTCATCTCCTCCACACATCACTCACTCACCTGGACACTAGGAAAGGGAATTATGTTAAAATGCTCTTCATCGACTACAGCTCTGCTTTTAACACAATAATTCCCTCCACACTCACCACCAAGCTGGAGCACCTGGGACTGAGCTCATCTATATGTCAGTGGATCTCCAATTTTCTGACTGGCAGACCACAGGCAGTAAGGATGGGCGGACATGTCTCAGCTACACTCACTCTCAGCACTGGAGCCCCCCAGGGTTGTGTTCTGAGCCCCGTGCTGTACTCTTTGTACACCCACGACTGCGTTGCCACTACCAACTCCACCTCCATCATCAAGTTTGCTGACGACACCGTCGTGGTCGGACTGATCACCAACAATGATGAGTCGGACTACCTAGAGGAGACTGGAAATCTGGAGAACTGGTGCCAGAGGAACAATCTCCTCCTGAACGTCAGTAAGACAAAGGAGCTGATAGTGGACTTTAGTACAAAGCAGGAGAGGAACTACCAGACCCCCGTCATCAACAGGAGCCCAGTGGAGAGAGTGGACAGCTTCAGATACCTCGGTGTTCACATCACGCAGGACCTGTCATGGTCCTGTCACATCAACACCGTGGTGAAAAAAGCCCGGCAGCGTCTCTACCACCTCAGACGTTTGAGAGACTTTAGACTGCCCTCCAAGGTGCTCAGGAACTTCTACTCCTGCACCATAGAGAGCATCCTGACGGGAAACATCACGACCTGGTTCGGGAACAGCACCTTGCAGGACAGACGAGCTCTACAGAGGGTGGTGCGATCAGCCGAGCGCATCATCCGCACTGAGCTCCCTGACCTACACTCCATCTACAGCAAGCGGTGCTGGACTAAGGCCAGGAAGATCATGAAGGACCTCAGTCACCCCAGTAATGGACTGTTCTCTTTGTTGCGGTCTGGGAAGAGATTCCGCTCCCTAAAGGCCAACACAGAGAGACTGAGGAGGAGCTTCTTCCCGCAGGCGATAAGGTCTCTCAACCACACAATCACACCTCCACACAGGACTAATAACATCTTTTAATCTCACAACACTGACTGGACAATCATGGACATATCCATACACACTTGCACTAAATACTCATACATCTGGACAATTGCACATGTCACCTTCATGCATATTTGCACAACCACTGACACTTTAATCCTATATTTCTATATTTTTGCAATATTTTATTATGCCCTTATGCACAGTTAATTTTACTAGTTAAAATTATATTCTTTAGTATTTCCTTTTAATTGATTATTTATTTTATGTACAAGCTTTTATTTTCTTTTTTTAAGGTCACTGGCGGTCATATAAAGCATTTCACTGCATATTATACTGTGTATGATTGTGTATGTGACAAATAAAATTTGAATTTGATTTGATTTGTACTGGAGTATGAGATTATGGGATGAGTTATGTGTATGCCAGATTAAAAAGATGCGTCTTGAGTCTACTTTTGAACTGAGAAACCGTGTCTGCTCCCCGAACACTGTCTGGAAGGCTATTCCAAAGCTTTGGAGCTAAATATGAAAAAGCCCTACCCCCTTTTGTAGATTTTGAAATTCTGGGAACTACCAGAAGTCCGGAGCGTTGTGATCTTAAGGCGCGTGGTGGATTGTAGCGTATCAGAAGACTGGTTAGGTCTCATCACCCTCTCTGATGCGCACCAAGTTGTAGGCGCTCCGGAGGTCCAACTTAGTGAACACGGTGGCACCAGAGAGGGCGTCCAGGGCTGAATTGGTAAGAGGCAGCGGGTGACGGCTCCTTATGGTGATCTTATTTAGCCCCCAATAATCGACACACGGGCGAAGTTCACCCCCTTTCTTCTTCACGAAGAAGAACCCCGCGGCTGCAGGTGAGGAGGATGGTTGGATGGTGCCGTGTCGTAGGGCGCTGGCGACGTATTCCTCCATCACCTGGGTCTCACTGTTGGAGAGAGAGTAGAGATGGCCGTGGGGAGGGCTGGAACCCAGCTGGAGTTCGATGGCCAGATCATAGGGATGGTGAGGTGGCAGATGTTTGGCCCGGCGTTTACATAATACCTCAGCCAGGTCCCGATAGGGCGGAGGGATTGCGTGGATGTCAACGTCGGGGGCCTCGGACTCCGTGGAACACGTCCCAGCCTGGGCCCGTAGGCATAACTCGGTGCAGGTTAGCCCTCACTGAAGAATCCGGCTTTGTGTCCAGGAAATCAGGGGGTCGTGTTTATGTAGCCAGGGGTATCTGAGGATGAGAGGTGGAGAGGAAATAGGGGTGAGGTGAAACTGACTTTGTTTTTGGTGCTGACCAAGGTTGAGAGTGATGGGTTGGGTCTGTTGGGTGATGGGGCTAGATGAGAGGGGCCGCCCGTCGACGGAGGTGATTCTCATCGGCTGGGATAACGCCTCAATTCTTACCCCCAACCCTTTGGCGTACATAGAGTCAATGAAGTTACCCGCGGCACTGGAATCGATGAACGCGGTACTTCGGACCCGCTTGTGGTCAAGGTGGAGGGTTACCTGAACCGTGAGGCGAGGAGTGGTGGCTTCAGAGGTGGCGGAGAGGAGAACGGTGCCCGGTGAGTCTCTCCTGTTATTCACCGGTGCTGGGCGTTTCCCGGACGGAATGGGCAGGTCGCTCGGTGGTGCGCAGCTAAGCCGCAGTAGGCGCACAATCCCTCGTGGTAGCGCCTCTCGCGTTCCGCCACGGTCAGGGAGGCGCGCCCTAGTTGCATGGGTTCCCCGGCTCCAGTGTCAACCACGGCAGGGGGTGGAGATCCGACACGTCCGGGAAAGGCAGTGGTGACGGTGGATGGTGGGCTTGGTGCAGTGTATGAATAGGTGGGAGCTGGCGGCGGGGTTCGAGGTGCTTGCTTCGGACGAGAGAGGAGGCGCTGGTCGATGCGGAGGGCTAGCTGGATCAGCCCCTCCAGTGTGGCTGGGAGTTCTCGTCCGGCTAGCTCGTCCTTAATCCGAGTAGCCAGTCCCTCAAAGTAGGATGTCCGGAGGGCTGCATCTCCCGATGAGGTCTGGATGGCGAGGGTATGGAAGTCCGCAGTATACCTGCTCACGGACAATCCTCCCTGCCGCAGATGGTAGAGCTTCGTGTCGGTCTCCACCTCGCCCGCGGGATGTTCAAAAGTCAGTTTCAGCTGACGGGTGAACTCGTTATACGAGTGGGCGGTGTCAGTGTCAGCGCGAAGGACTGCCGTGGCCCACTCTGCTGCCTGCCCTGATAGCAACGAGACGAGTAGTGCAATGCGCAGCCGGTCGGTGGAGTATTTGGTGGCATTAAACTCAAACAGTTGTGGTGGAAATTCTGAAAATATTATTAAGACAAGTAATCCATACACTGGGTAAGAGCAAAGAAACAAAGGTTTTATTTTAAACTTCTGCAGAAGGACCAGTCTCATACAGCAAACAGTTGCAGCATAGAGAAAGGCGATCTCTTTCTCTAGGTGACCTATTTTATACACAAACATCTCTGTTAACATAATCAACGCCCCGTACGTGAAGTTCCTACATTCAAACTCATGACTCTTTATCTGCCCCAGACCAGATGTCCATACCTTATCATTTATTCAGGGACAACTACAATCACGTTGTTTCTATCCTGTTCTCGGCCTTGTCTCTAAGCTTCGACAACCAAGTTCAAACTTCTAACATCTATGTTACACACTTACTACAAGGATCAGAATTAATACATAATTAAAATATGATTTTTCCATTACACACCAGTTCCAGCGACGTTAAAAACACACTGCATTTCCCATCCGTGCCATCCCATTTATCCGGTAATGCTAGGAAAACATCAGAAGGGAGGTGGGGGGGGTTAGTGCGGGGCCGCGGCCGCTGTGGCGGGCGGGCCGCTAGCCATACCATCAACAACCGCACGGAGAGTATCGAGCTCTCCGGTTAGCTTATTGATTAGCATAGTGTGTTTGTCAACCACATCGCATAGGCGCGCGTGATCCGCTGGGTTTACTGCTTTGGGCTCTGTCATTCTGTCACGCACTAACCCGAGACGACCAGAAAGACGTAGCTTTAGCAGTTAGCCCTGTAGCGTGAATGGTAAACCCAAACGCGGATTGACACGAGCGGGCAGGATAATCACGCGATTTGCTATAAGGACTCTCAAAGTGAATGAGTAAGAGAAAGACACAATCTAACCCTCGTCCTATAAACACACACTCAGTCTGAAGGCAATGATTTTTTTTGAGAATTGTTTTTCAATGTTTTTGAGAATTAGTACATCCAGGGGGCTGTTCCATAAACCAAGATTAGAGTATAAGCCAGGCTTATTTCGGTTAGTCAGGCTTATTTTTGGTAGATTCGGTTCCATAAATCAAACTTAAAAAAGTTACTCAGTTACCCCGGCAACTTATGCTGGCAAATTAACCTGGTCCGGGGCAGGCTAACTGTCTCGCTTATTTAAGCGGTGTCTCAAAAAATCTCCGACGTGTGGGAACATATTCCCTAAAGATCGTTCCGTCAGTTTAATTTCCGCGCTCTCACTAATCATGTCGTGTAATAAAAAATTATTAAGCCTATACAAATCATGGAATTATCCCCAAAATTATTTAAATAAAATCGTAAGCATATTAAAAAAGGTCAAACATGAAATGCAATGACAGAAAACAGAAAATCAGAAATTAATAAATTCATAAATTCATATGAACAGTTACACAAAAAAGCCTTATTACATTTACCAAAATAATAATAATAATAAAAAACGAGATGTCAGCTTAATTGCCTAATGAAGGTCAGGCCTATTTAAGCAGTACTGAGTGAGACCAACACCTGCATGGAGATTCAGAACGAAAGAGTAACAGAGAAGCCCCAGTACGTAATTATGGCCTGTCCATTTATTGAAGACCCTGTGGATGAGGGTGCACGGATATTAGAAAGAGCTTTCAGACCACCAGCCCCAAGGGTCTTTAGGGACAGAGTAAACCCTCTTGCCTTCCCAGATGACTATCTGTGGAAGAGATACCGGTTCAGCAGACCCAGCATAGTCTACCTATGAGCTGTTGGAACCACACCTCAGCAAACCCACCTTCACCTTGAACTCTTCTGTCACACCTACAGCACATCTCACCACTGTCTTAGCGCTCTCAGACATGTCCTGCACCACTCTAACATAATTCTCTGCCACTCCAGCATAGTCTACCTATATGAGCTGCTGGAACCACACCTCAGCAAACCCACATGGCGAAGGCAATGCCTGACCACAGTGCAATCTGTCTTTGTTGCACTGCGTTTCTTCGCCAGTGGGACATTCCTCTACAGTGTTGGTGATGCTGAGCATTTAAAGCAACCGTATGCCGTGAAATAAGGATGGTCTACCTTTCTCTGAGGCAATATTAAAATATTTATATCACCTTTCCTGGCCATCTACCAACACAGAGGATCAAGGAGAACTTTTATGCAATAGCAGGTATGTGACAGTTAAAGTAGACTTAAAAATTTATATGCCTGTATTAAGCTATATTTGTTCCTCGGGTTTTCCCCAATGTCTTGGGTGCTGTGGGTGGCACCCACATCAAAATACAGACCCCAGCTGGACCAACTGAGGCAGACTATTGAACAGGAAATCTTTCCATAGCCTCAATGTACAGGTATGGAGATTGGCAATAACTCCATACATTGCCAGTGATTTAGCTCTGAATTTGACATTGTTCATCAATTCATATATTGAGCAATCTTAAATTAATGCTCTGCCAGACAAAATATGCTATATCACTAAATCCACTCTCTGTGTTCAGATGATCTGTGACAGCAACTGCCTAATTACTAATGTTGAGGAAAAATGGACAGGCTCTGTCCATGACTCCAGGATCTTTCGAGCATCCTAGAGAAGAAGACAAGAGAACATTTCAAACAAGGGTTTTTACTTCACAAGCATTTTTCATGGAATCTAGTGATCATAATTTTAAAAGATAAATGGTTGTAACAGTCAGTAGGCACACATAACTTTATATATATAGTCTTGAACTGGAGTGTCACAGCATATGTAATTGATATACCTTCTTTTGCAGGGGAGTTTAATGGAGTCCTGCTTGGGGACAGGGGTTATGCCTGCATGCTCAAAATGGACACTATTTCCTTTATTCACATTGTCCAGAACAGATGGCATTTCAGAACTAGAGATGGTCTAATTAGTAACTTTTTTAAAAACATTAACATAACATCTTTTCATGTAAAATACACTTTCCCAATAAATAAAAAAAAAAAAAACAATAATTTGAACACGTTGGAATACTTTATTCAAGGTGCAAAAATATGTCCGTGTATTAAATCACCATGAGCAGCGTTTGCTTAGCAGCGGAGACACAAACTGCCCGTGTTTTACCTGTCTGCCTCATTTCGGATCTATGTTTCGTTCATCCATTCATATGGGCTTTTTAAATATCGCAGGCGCGCGCACAAAGTGAGACTATGCAAGCCTGCCTTGAATAAGCCTCGATTAGTTACAGCTGAGCTCCGTTTGTGGAACCACATGAGGCTTCATTTGGAGATGCCGCTAACTTGAGTCTCACTTTTGCGCGGAAGTCTGGCTTTATTTAGCTACTTTCATGGAACAGCCCCCTGGTTAGTTTTTTTTATTATTTACTAATTATTTATTAATTATTATTATTAAACTAATTATCACAACATAAGTAATCCAACACCATTGATCATTGATTCAGCTGAAACTAATTCTATACATGTAACAGAAAGTGTAGATGCAGATTCCAAATGTATAAATATGCATGCTATATAATACTTTTAAAATAAAATCGCTATTACTTGACCCTGAAGTTTAGTTTTGCACACAAAAACAGAAAAGTGCTTTCTGGTAAATCAACTGCATATGTAGTTTATTTACAGTAATTCATATAAAAAAATGTAATACATTGTACAGTACAAGGTAAACACGAGAAAGATTACTTTAGGATGATTAGGATGAGAGAGAACAATGTTCTCAGCATCTTGTACCATCACCGCACAGGCAGCCACAGCCTTGAGACAGGCGGGAAAACTTTGTCCCACAACATCTAAAGTTTTAGATAAGAAAGCACATGTTTTAACAACAACCTGCTTGAGAAGTGAGTTTAAATTTCATAGATTCCCGAGAGTTGATACTACAGTATTTGATGTACACAGGTTTTGACTGTTATAATTTAGCTTTATAAGAAAAGCAATGTACTAAGCCCACCTCGTCCTTGTGTTCAGCCCACAGACTGCTCGACACAAATTCAATGGAAGCAGGAAGAGATCTGTTCTTTCAAGAGAAAAAGCAATTATCTACATGCATATTTGTGAGGGAATCAGATGAAGAAACTGAATCAGACACTTCAACAGTGCCAGAAAAAGTCAAGGCATGTAGTCTGCTCATTAGGTCGCATCCTAACAGATTAAAAGGAAAATCAGGCATACAGACAAAATGGTGAGAGAAATGAATTCCCTTATCTGAAGGACATGTTACAGTCAATTGAGGAGTGAAATCATTTTGTTGAGCAAATGCCTTAAATTGCACAGAGCTGATACTTCTATTCGAGAACGACCCCTCATAATCACGACCTAAAGAAGACACTGTAGCTCCCGTATCCATCAAGAAAGAGAATACAGAACCATCTATACACAATTCTATGAAGGGCAACTCATCAACTCACTTCCCCCCCCCCCCAAAAAAAAAATCTTTTTCCTTCTTTTTCTGTCATCATCACTGTTCTACGTCTTCATGTTTCACCACTACAGCCCACGTGTTTGTTTAAGGGTCTAACCATTTTCCCATCTTTATCAAATCAGGGTCATCGTACCCATCTCCCAATGCCAGTTGCAAAATAAAGCGATAATCCGCACCCACGAGCTGACAGTGCCTTCATCAGCATATCATCAGCATATCGACAAAATGCAAAGGTTTGTTGGGAGAAGGGAGCATCTTAATAATGTCCTTCAGCGTGCTTTCAATGGTGGAAGGACTTTTGGACCCTTTGGTCCCATGGAGAGAACAAACACGCGCACGCGCCTGCGTGTGTGTATCTGTGTACGCTTGTACTGTACACACACACACACACACATAGCCAAGTTTATTTCTCTTAATAAATATGTAATAATATATGTATGTTTTTATGTCACATGTTTCATTAGGAGTCACAAACTTTTCAAGCGCTGCCATATTTCCTAACAGATAACTTTATTTTGATGAATAATTATACTATTAGAATTATAAAGAACTATTATAATATTTAGATATTATCAAATCTAAATGTTTATATAGCAGTTAAGCGGCTGTTGTGAGTGAGGTTCAGGAGATGAAAGTGAAGAAGTGCGTTAGGTTTTGTACAGTAAAGCTCCGCCCACTGGCCTAGATATGATAGACTCCCCCCGCCCCCACCCCCCCCGCCTCACACACACAAACACACACATCCTTGAGTGAAGTTCTACTTCTCGTCCTTGTTAAGGTAATTTGTTTACATGTATGTTTATAATAATTACAGTAATTTTAATGATCATCTCCATATAATTATATTATTATAAAGTTAGTTATTGTTTCTGTTACTAACAAATGTGACAATTATTGATCCAATTTAAACAATGTTATTAATATTGTATCATATTTATTAATTATTTAATGAAAAAACAGTCTTTTAACTGAAACAATTCATTTAAATTTCTGGAAGAATAATTTTAGCATGAAACGTAGTTTGATGTTTTTAGGTTTCATTTTTAACAAAAATGACGTTTAAGTCGTGCACGTGTACATTTATATGTGTGTGTGTGTGTGTGTCTGTGTGTATAGCTCTTATAATCTATAATAGTCTGTGTTTCATGACAAGATGCACATATAATGTTGTACAGAGTAGGTTAATTTGTAGACGGACAGACACAAACCCGGTACATCCATGCAATGACCGATCTTTGGAGTGATGAAAGTAAAACACACACCACCCTAGTAACATTCAACACATGCCACACAACATGTCGTTTATTTAAGTAAGGAAATTCTCCAGTAGCACAGTGTGGTTAACCTTAACCTTCAGCACTATGGATCTGTGGAGATGTGGAATATTCATATATATGTGTGTGTGTGTGTGTGTGTGTGTGTGTGTGTGTGTGTGTGTGTGTGTGTGTGTGTGTGTGCACGCGTGAGCATCCACTGGTTATTGCTGTAAATATGTAAGTATATAATTACCCAGACATTGTAGGAAGTCTACAGTATGTAAGCATGCTCACCTTCATTTTTAACACTGTGCACTGTGAAGTTTTCTGTTTCCTCAAACACATCTGAGCGCTCACTGTAAAGTCAAATATGTGAAATGGTGGAGCTGAAGTCACTTGACAAAGAACAACTAACTGTGACATGACCAGAGTATGATGTCACAGTATGCCTCACCTCACAGTCACTAATGGAGCAAAGGTACAGACTCAACATACAAGCAACATCTGTGACAGAGAATCACCACCTCTGTCATGCACACTCAATCCGCGACCGGCACTAGGACCCGGAAGTAATGCGGTCGCGAACCAGGAAGTATAAGAGGAGTTAACAAACCATGACACATCGCTGTCATTGAGTTCGCCCATGTCGGTTCAGACTGTTCATCCACCATTTCGTGAGTACTTACTTTCTTGGGTTTAACTTTCTATTTCGAGTGAGTGTTTATAGGACGCGGGCTAAATTTGTGTTCCCAAGATAATCCAAAGAGAGTAAAGTCATATAACTGAAACAAAAAACTCACTGGCAAATAACCAGGTTTTTCTTGAGTGGTGGAAGTGGGACAGTATTGGAGTGGCTTGTGAACCAAATTGTGGCAGGTGCCATTGTGGTAACTGTCAGCCTTTAGGAAAAGAAATGACTCTTGCAGAAGAGAAAGAACTTGTGATCATAAGAGAGGGTCTGACCTACACTACCGTTCAAAAGTTTGGGATCACTTTCTAACTACATGATTGTTTTTGATTTTTATTTCTTTAAACATTGTAAAGGAATGCCGAAGGCATCCAAAAATGCATTAATCTCCTTTGAACCGTTGATATTGAGATGTGTCTGCTACTAATGCTCTGTAAAGACTTCATAACGCCTCTAATCTGAGATGCTGTTAATTGGTCATTTTTCAGGCTGATAACTCTAAATGAACCTCTCGTCTGCGGCAGAGGTAGGTTTTGGTCTCGCCCTCCTGGGTTGGCGTTCATGAGAGCCAGTTTAATTATGGTTCTTGACGGATTTTGCAAATCCCCAGTATTGTTGTAGAATGTATAAAATAAATTCATTCATTCATTCATTTTCTATACCGCTTAATCCTGAATTCAGGGTCGCGGGATAAAATAAATCACTAAACAAAAACAAAGAAATTTCTAAGTGACCCCAAACTTTTAAACAGTATATATTCCGGGCATATGAAGATGAGAGCAGACTTGCTGTCCAGACGAGCTGTGACACACAGGGATTGGGAACTCCACCCCGAAGTAAGTCAGTCAATCTGGGAGAGATTTTATGTCAGAGGTGGACCTCTTTTCCTCACAGGAGAAGGCTCAATGTCCCCTTTATTACTCTCCGAGTTCCCAGTGAACGCGGTGGCCCATATGTGGCCCAGACTGGGTCTTTATGCACCCCGTTGGTCGACCAGTGTGTGGTTTCAGATCTAATATCTCTCCTTGTAAGGAGGGATCTTGTGTCTCAGGCCCAGGGGACAATATTTCATCCCTGGGCTGAGCTCTTCTACGTTCACTTTTGGCCACTGAGGGGGACCAGTGAAGAAAGGCTGATCTTCCAGCCAGCGTGATTGAAACTATACTACTGTAAGTGCTAGGGCTCCCTCCACTAGAAGCACTTATGCCCTCAAATGTAGTGTATTTGAAAAATGGTGCATAGTAAAACATGTATACCCAGTCCACTGCCAAATTGTTTCAGTGCTGAAGTTTCTACAAGAAAAATTGACCTCTGGCTTATGCCCTAGTACTCTCAGAATGTACCTAGCTGCGATTTTGGCTTGTCATGTTCTGACTGATGGGGTTTCTGTGGAAAGCACCCTTTAGTTGACGCTTTATTCATGGAACTAAATGGTTGAGGCCACCCACTAGAGCGACACTCCCTTCTTGGGATCTAGCTATTCTGCTAGAGGTGTTGTGAGCCCTTTTGAGCCACTAGAGTCGGGCTTCTGACCCTTAAGATGGTTTCTCATGACCATTACTTCTCTGAAGAGAATTGGAGATTTGCAGGCTTGGTCAGCCTCCCCATCTTGCCCAGTTGATCTCGAAGTCTCTGTCCTCCACCATTTACAGCTCCGGAGGAGGAAAGACTTCACTTACTGTGTCCAGTTTGTGCTCTTCAGATTTACAATACATTCACCGCGCTAGCCAGTGACGTAAATCAGAGCAGGTTTTTATATGTTATGCTGGCTGCAGCTGAAGGGCGGCTGCCACTGGACAATGATATCACATTGAGTGAGAGATGCTATTGCCCTAGCCTATGAGGTGCATGGAAGTCTTCGCCTCTAGTAATTAGGGCCCATTCGACCAGGGGGCTTGCCTCATTAATTGCTCTGGAAAGAGGCTTCCCCTTGCAGCAGGTGTGGGATGCTGCAGGTTGATCCTCTCCGCACACATTTTACTCTCCGCATCAGATTTTATAGTTGGATGTCCATGCAATGCTAGCATCCCAGAATTATGTGTGAGACCCCTTTTGGGGACTGTGCGCACACAACACAACCCTCGGGGTCCAGACACTTGCAGTGCGACGGCGTTGGAATTCTCGTTCCCATAGCGTTTTCACACAGCATCGAGTGTGTCTCGGTTACTTTGCTGTAACCCTGTTCCCTGAAAGAGCAGGAACGAGATGCTGCGCTCCAATGCTGCACTGCGGGCGTGACTGGACCTCTTTTCAGACAAAAATTGACCTGAGGATGTTTCCGGTTCAGTCCTATTTATAAACTGCAGGCGTGTTTGACACACATGTGCTTCACAACCGGGCAACAAAGAGACGCTGCCATAGCGTTTTCACACAGCATCTCGTTCCCACTTTTTCAGGGAACAGTGATACAGCAAAGTAACCCAAGACATTTCACCTTTAGTAGACAGTCAGATTGTGCTCGGGGCCATTCAGTGTGATAGCTATGGGTTCCAGATATTCTTTGCAAACAGGGTTGGGGAAATTTAAAAGGCTGAGCCAGTGAGAGACTGGTGGTGGATCCCTGGAAATGGCCCTGGAAAATTGATCCTGCAAGTTCTCGTTACAGGAATGGAGCAGTAGAGACCACTGTTCGCATTGTACAGTGAGCATCACAGACAATACTGTCACGGTGGGGCTGAACAGGGGTGAACCCAATAGCAAACAAACGGCGATGTTGAGAGATTTATTGGAAACACAGAGGTCTGAGAAAGGCAGAGGCAGCAGGAGCAGGGGAGAGAAGCCGTGAGTGTGTGTGCTTAGTGACTGGAATGAGAGAGTGTGGAAACCCCCGGCGACGAGAGAGGGGGCGGGGCTATTACGTGAGGGAGTTTCCACAAACCCGGAAGCTAGACACGGGGAATCCTCTCCGGTTAGTTGAGCGCCTCTCGCTGTCGAGCCGCACAGCGCGTCGTGGATGAACAGCGGGATTAAGCAGCTTGATTTCCTTGGTGGATACAGAGGTCGGCTCGCAGCGCGCGCAATCTTCACAAAGTTCGTGAACACGGAGGAGGTCAGAAGTGGAAGTGCTCGTATCACGGGATGAAAAGCTGGCTTGTGGAGAAGTATGCGAAGGCTGAGAGGAATCGTTTTGCCAGGCAGGGGTTCGGTATCCAGTAATCCAGCAGCGAGGGTGAACAAATCCAAATCGTGAGTACTACAACAAAGTCCAGAGAGCATGCAGGATCGTACACGTTAATCAGTCCGATAATAGCCGAAGTACCAGGGGGCGAAGATGAGAGAAAAAATCCAGGAAACAGGCAGGGTCGAAAATGGGCTAGAGTAAACAAACAAAACACTTTGCAAACAAGACGCGAGGCACACGAGTGAGACTGGTTCTTCCAGTGTGCTTATAAAGCTAAGAGATAATTGACAGATAGGGTTCAGGTGTGTCTGAACGATAGGTGGGCGAGTAGGGAAAAAAGCGAAGTGGAATTTAGGATCTGGAGGTGCTGGGTTGAGCTAGGTGGCTCGTGACAGTACCCCCCCCCCTACGGACACCACCTGGCATTCTAGCCACTGCGTTAGGGTGTTGGCGGTGGAAGTCATCAATGAGCGATGGATCCAAGATGAATCTGGATGGAATCCAGCTTCTCTCCTCTGGGCCGTAACTCTCCCAATCCACTAGGTACTGGAGGCCTCTGCCTCGTCGTCGGACCTTCAAGAGTCTGCATACAGTGAATGCCTCACCTCCATCGATGATTTGGGGAGGAGGAGCTGGGCAGGCGGGTGGATTCAGTGGGCAAGAGACCAGAGGCTTGATCTGGTAGACGTGAAAGGAAGGGTTTATCCGGCGCATGGTGGAAGGAAGACGAAGTCTTGAGGGATTGATGACTCTAATGATGGTAAACGGACCAAGGAATCTGGGGGATAGTTTGCGAGAGGTGGTCTTGAGGGGAATATTCCGAGAGGACAGCATGACCCTTTGGCCCACTCGGTACGGCGGTGCCCTCGAATGGTGTCGGTCAGCTTGTTGTTTAAAGGCTGAGACAGACTGGCGGATCTTTGACCTTGCCTTCAGCCACATCCTCTGACATCGACGAACAAAAGCTTGGGCAGAGGGGACCGAGACCTCTTCCTCCTGAGAGGGAAACAGGGGAGGTTGGTATCCCAGACAGCACTGAAAAGGTGAGAGGCCGGTGGCCAATGTAGGCAAGGAGTTGTGGGCATATTCGATCCACGGGAGCATCCTATTCCAAGAATGGGGCTCCTTTGAAGTCATACACCGTAGGGCTGTTTCAAGGTCTTGGTTGGCCCGCTCGGTCTGGCCGTTGGTCTGTGGGTGATATCCAGACGATAGGCTTGGCGTGGCACCGATCAGCTTACAAAAGGCCGACCAGAACTGTGCGGCAAATTGTGGTCCGCGGTCCGATACGATATCCGTCGGGAGTCCATGAAGCCGGAAAACATGAGTGATTAACAGTTCCGCTGTTTCCTTGGCAGTGGGGAGACCGGGCAGGGGAACGAAGTGAACAGCCTTGGAAAAACGGTCCACTAATGTGAGGACGCAGGTGTGACCTTCTGAATGACAAAGTCAAGGGCTATATGGGACCAGGCTCTATGCGGGATAGGAAGAGGTCTGAGATGACCAGCGGGAGGCTTGTTGCTGGTCTTACTTCTCGTACATGTGTCACAGGTGTTCACAAAGCGGCGGATGTTGTCCCTCATGGTGGGCCACCAGAAGCGTTGTTGGACCAGAGCTAATGTGCGAGCTGCTCCTGGGTGGCAGGCTAGTCTTGAGTTGTGCCCCCATTCCAATATACAGGGTCGCTCTGCCCTCGGGACAAAGAGTTTGGCCCTGGGTGTTGCTGGAGGGCTGGGCTCTTGATGGAGTACGGCTCTGACTCGGGACTCAACGTCCAGAAGTGCTATCCCTACAAGGCATTGAGGGGGTAAGATGGTGGCCTCGGAAGCTTGATCCTGGAGTGGGGAGAAGTGACGGGAGAGCCGTCGGGCTTGGTGTTCTTAGAACCCAGGCGATAGGACAGGGAGAAGTTAAAGCGGGAAAAGAACAGGGACCACCTTGCTTGACGGGAATTGAGGCGTTTGGCCGTCCTGAGGTATTCCAGGTTCTTATGGTCCGTCCAGACCAGGAACGGCACCTCAGATCCTTCTAGCCAATGCCTCCATTCTTCTAGTGCGCGCTTCACTGCCAGTAGCTCCCGATCACCTATATTGTAGTTCTTCTCTGTGGGAGAGAGTCGGTGAGAGAGAAAACAACATGGGTGCAGCTTCTTGTCCTTGGCAGACCTCTGTGATAATACTGCCCCGACTCCTGAATCTGAGGCATACACCTCAACGACGAACTGTAAGGAGGGATCGGGTTGAAGGAGAATCGGGGCCGAGGTGAAACATTTCTTGAGCTCATTAAATGCCTTGGCGGCTAACTCAGTCCAAGCGAATGCGACCTTGACTGAGGTCATAGAGGCTACGTTTAAACTGCGAGGTAAATGTGACCCAATTCCGATTTTTTGCTCATGTGACACATATCAGATATGTTCTATGTCCGTGTAAACAGGAAAAAAACGCATGCATTCCGATATTTCGAGATCGGTTTCAGGCCTCCTTCATATGTGGAAATAAATCGGATATGAATCAGATATGTGCTAATGTGATTGTCGTGTAAACAGACAGATCGGATTTCCTGAGGCATTGTGTTCTGTACGTCATTAAAACTGCGACTACTTCGCGGTTTAATGACGTAATGTTATTCTCCGGTGGAAGCGTGTGCTTAATTACAACACCGCAGGTGACATGGAAAAGGAAAAGAACAAAGCTCCCCTCCGACACACACACGCCTTGTGTTAATGCTTATTTGGGCTAAATAACATTAAATCAGTATTTGATGAATAAAGCATATGTGCAGGCTGCAATTATGCCGTTTTTTTTCTCTCCTCCTCCGTTTTAAAACCATGGTGCGCAAACTTTGCATATATAGCAGAGATAGTGTTATATAGCATATTTCACCTTCATCTTTCTTGGCCAGTGTGTAGCGCAAGAACCTCCCTTATGCGCGATGTTTCAGATGGTATGGCAAGTGTAAACACGTGAATCGGATATGAGTCATAGTGGAAATAACGTGTAAACAGATGGTCAAAAAAATCAGATATAGGCAACAAATCGGAATTAAGCATCGAGACCTGGCAGTGTAAACGTAGCCAGAGATGAGTGGTGCGGCCACTGTGCTATAATTACGGATGAACCGCCTGTAAAAGTTGGCGAAATCCAGGAAACGCTGGAGCTCCTTGCGGGTGGTTGGGGCCGGCCAGTCAGTTACTGCTCGAACCTTGGCAGGGTCCATCTGAATCTTAGATGGGGCGACGATGAAGCCCAGAAAGGAGACCGTGCTACAGTGAAACTCACACTTTTCAGCCTTGACAAAGAGCTGGTTTTTGAGGAGCCTCTGAAGAACCTGGCGAACATGGAGCTTATGGTCCTCTAAGGAACAGGAAAAGATGAGGATATCATCCAGGTAAACGAAGGCGAAAACATTGATGAAATCCCAGAGTACGTCATTGACCAGGGCTTGGAAAACTGCCGGGGCGTTCGCCAGCCCGAAAGGCATGACCAGGTACTCATAGTGGCCGGACGGCGTATTGAAGGCAGTCTTCCACTCATCTCCCTTCCTGATTCTAACCAAGTGGTAAGCACTGCGGAGATCCAGCTTGGTGAAGACTTGGGCTCCCTGTAGGAGATCAAAGGCTGTAGACATCAAAGGCAGGGGATAACGATTCTTGATTGTGATATCATTAAGCCCCCTATAATCGATACAAGGGCGTAGGGACCCATCCTTCTTAGCCACAAAAAAGAAGCCCGCCCCAGCGGGTGATGATGATGGTCTGATGATCCCAGCAGCCAGGGATTCCGAGATGTACTTGTCCATGGCAAGTCACTGCGGCGCCGGGTGGTTCTTTCAGTGTGCTTATAAAGCTAAGAGATAATTGACAGATAGGGTTCAGGTGTGTCTGATCGATAGGTGGGCGAGTACGGAAAAAAGCGAAGCGGAATTTAGGATCTGGAGGTGCTGGGTTGAGCTAGGTGGCTCGTGACAAATACATAGTCATCAAGAAAGTGAAAAACAAGATTCCTGCGACCGTCCTTCATAGAGATGTTAGAAGGCTAGTTGTCTTGGTTCCGACAGAAGAACAGGCAGAAGAAAAGAAAGTGTGAACTACTTGGGTTCAAGAATTAGTAGTTCAAGTGGGAGGTGTAAAGTCAAATAAGTTAAATGGTGGAGCTGTGTGGACACTCATTGTGTGTGTGTGTGTGTGTGTGTGTGTGTGTGTTGAATCATACTACTGAGCAAACCATGAATAACAGAGAGCAAACTCTGAGAGAGAGACAGGGAGAGAAATGGACAGGGAGAGAGACAGGGAGAGGGAGAGAGGGAGAAAGAGGGAAAAGGAGAGAGATTGTTCTTAAACTGAGAAATTAAATGGGAGATTTTATTCAATCGCTCGTGTTCTTTCTTCACTGCTGCTGATCAGACCTACTCAGGAACAGTTTTTCACAATGTTTGTTTTTCTCTCAGATGTCCAAGGAATCTCAGGTGTCCAAGATAGTGCTGGAGCTGGACGTCGCAGAGGCTCAGGGCCTAAAACATGGAATCAACTTTAAGAAAAATAAAGAAGGAAAATGTTTCATTATCTACAAAAATAAGGAGGTGATCCGAGCCTGCAGGAACCAGTGCAAACACCAAGGAGGACTCTTCAACCAGGACATGGAGGACATGGACGGCAGGTGTGTGAAAACAACAACAGATTCGACATTCCAAATTCCACAGAATTCAATTAGGTCCACCGTTAGTGATGTCGTTGAAGCCACACAGGCTCATTACTGCCACCGGAGGTGATTTAGTTCTTACACAGATAAAAACTATACTGTAGATTAAAAATGATAGAGTTACATGTGAGGTGTTAGCCAGATGCACAGAATATAATATTCTACATTCCATACACATTTTTATGTGCTTTACAAAAAAGAGATAAAAAAGCAAAACAATTGTTGAGAAAACATGAAGAAAATATGTATATAAATTGATTGTAAAGAAATCTAGGGTGAAAGTGCACAGCTGTCAAAATGCACAGGAAAGAGAAGTGTGTATCTGCACTGAGAGATAGCATGTTTGTGGGGAGGATGTGTCTGATCTACTACACACAGGCAGCTTTCAGACACACACTAAAGACATGTGCTGTGTGCTGTAAAGAGTGAAGCGCTTAAACCCAGAGCAATTACGAAACTTATTGCATTACTATGTTTTATGTAGTGTTAACCTGTAGAGTATGAAGTACTGTGAATTGGGCCACACAGACATTTAAATAGCAGAGATGCATATAATCAGATGTCTTTCTTTGGTAAGACATGTTTGTGACATCGTTCTCATACTGTGATATATCCAAAAACTGAAGTGCACAGTTCACTGTCTGAAGCCCCCTGAAGTGTTTGTGTGTGTGAGAGTGTGTGCGTGTGTGTGTGTGTGTGTGTGTGTGTGTGTGTGTGTGTGTATGTGTGTGTGTGTGTGTGTGTGTTATTCCCAGCAAGAGATACATTGAAACCACTCAGTCACACACTACAGGCATGAAAAACACAGAGCTCAGCCTTTTCTGATGATGAACTGAAACCCTTCACATGTATCTTGTGGTTTTCTGTGCTGCTGCCATGACTATTGAAGTCACCTAAAGTTTTTGTATTGTTTAATTCAATTCAATTTTATTTGTATAGCGCTTTTAACAATACACATTGTCACAAAGCAGCTTTACACAATCAAAAGAATTATTTAAGTTTAACATGTTTGATTTATTTCTCATGATTCTCAAAAAAAAAAAAGATTTTGTGTGAGGTAATTTGCTTCTACTGTTTTCTCTTAATGCAAATCATAATCAAAACATGAGTTTGCTATGTTTTACATTAAAACGTGTTTTAATTAGATGAAGTATAAAGAAGAACACTGGACCTGCTTAAAATGGTCTGTCATAATTAGATCTACAGTGGTTACAAAATTGGAATGGCGATCTCGCCGCGTATACCGCCGTTTAAAGGCAACAGCGGCCAAAATAAATCAGTTGCATTTCAAAGTCATTCGTAAAATGGCCGCCAGGTGGCGCAAAGTGACATTTTCATTCATTGCAGTAAATACAACAGTGATGGTAATTTCCACAACAAACATGAAAAATCTGAACCAGAGCTATTAATGTGTACTGTACAATAATGAGTAAAAAAAAAAATTATAGTAGATTTATTAACTGAAATAAATGACCATATTTTTCAAGAGAATTTTCAAGCCCCACTCATCAAACAAAATTATAACGAAATCGGCCAAGTTTACTATTTATTTAAATATAAATTTATAAACCAATAAGATCAAATAACACCAAGTTATTATTATAACAGGCTTACTTCGTCACTTATCCAGAGCTTGCTTTATTAACCTTGCCTTATTTACTTGGGTGATTTACAGTACTTGGGTGCATTGTCTTTAAGTGCTCGCTTGGTGTAGCGGTTAGAGCCCATGGTCAGTGATACATAAAGCGCCGGTTCGAATCCCGAGGGATGATATTTTAAATTTTTTTATTTTAATTATAGCAAAATTAAAATAAAAAAAATTGTTGTATTTTGATTTTGCTTCAGCATACTATAGAAAAAACAGCAAACTCGCACGCAACCAGTTTGTATTCTTTAAATTTAGGGGAGTGACGGCTCGGTCTGCTGCTGCTGCTCTGTGTGTGTGTGTGTGTGTGTCATTATACTGATGAAAAGTGGTGGCCATCTGCAGTACCGGGAGTTTTGATTTACGACAGCTGTTTACGGCAGTGTAGTCCAGTGCGGGAGATGCATTGTGGGTAATGAGGTCCGGTGTTACATCTGTTACATTTTTGATAACAATAGTTTTTTTACAAACATTTCTACACTAATAAGATCAAATGACAACAAGTTTAAAACAGATAAAATACACGTGCACATAGTATAATTGTATAACAGGCTTACTTTGTTACTTATTTAACGCTTGCTTTCAAAGAAGGCGAGTCGCTTATTAACGTCACGGAGGTGTGTTGTCTCTTAGTGCCTGGTTGGTGTAGCGGTTAGAGCGCTCGGTCAGGGATTTACAAAGCGTCGGTTCGAATCCTGGATGATGCTGTTTTAAAAAAAAATTCTATTTTAATTTTACTCAGCAAACAAACAGCAAACAAAAAAATTTATTATTCAGAGCACGATATACAACCGTAATGAGTCCCGTAACCGGCTTATACAGCTGGCATGTGACCAACGTATTTAACCGTGATGAGTCCATAAAATCAGTAGCAGCTAATAATTACTAATTACTTTAGTTAATGCTGCTACTGATTTTATTCCAGTTTACCTGTTCAGGTTGATTGCGATTCTTTTTAAAATATTGTCTCAGTTTTATATGTTGTTCGTCTTGATGTTTGTCTTCTTTTCACTTGGCTCAATTGACAACACTCAAATGCAAATTATTCACCGTGAATCAGCTGTTCTCACCTATCCATTCGGAGAAACTGAATGAGCTGAAATGAGCCTTTGTTTCACGACCGCGACACCCCTCTCTCTCACGCACATACAGTACAGAGTAGACCAAATCATTACAGTACATACTTTATCCAACGAACATGAAAAATATCCACATAATGATGAGTTAAGAAGCATTGCTTAATTTTCGTTTAGACAGACTGTTTGTATCTGATTATTGGTATTATTAAAGAACAGCAGCACAAACAACAACACAAGGGCTTGTACAGCAAGACACATTTTTAAGAGTTAAATTTGTAACAGTAAAAGGCATCCGAATTTAAATATATAAATTACTAGAAACAAATTGAGCACACTATCAGAATAAAAAATAAAACAAATCAAATGTTTTTTACACATACACAAGGAGGATAATGATACCGAGTTTATATTAAAATATCAAATATTGTAATATTGTTTTTGTGTTATTATAAATAATGAAATGCAGTAGGCTGTTATGGTCATCATCAAAAGAAAATATATTAAGTAACAGATAATATTAGGTTTATGTTTCAAATTAGATAAAATGCTTATTTTCCAGCAGTAAAATTATTGTATCTCTACAGTTTACAAAACCTCCGCTGCGTGTATTCATTCACAGGCTCCAGAGCACGCACAGAGAAATAGGAGACTGTGGTTTAGGAGTGGATTGGAGAGAAGAGAGCTGTTCAGTTACTATAAAAAAAAATCTAAAAAAATATATAAAAACATAATATGATCTTTTTGAGTTATGAGGTTTTTTTATTATACATAAGACAACCTTTCAGTTTTGTAAATATTCTAGTTATAGTGTGTTAAGTTTTTCTTTAGGTTAAACGGTTTTGAGAATTAGACCATCCAGCTAAGATCAATATTATGTCGTTGATTGATAAAATCTGGATTAAGGATATTTTATTTTGTTTTATTTATTTAATTTGTATTTTTCATCTTCCCCCCTGAGGGATTGCCACCTTATTGTGGTCAGGGGATTTGCGTGCCTCAGTGCTTGGATGTTTACCGAGGGCTCAAGGGAGGTGTGTCTGTGTGTGTGTGTGTGTCTGTGTGTGTGTGCGCGTGCGCTGTAACCCTGTCCTTTTTTTCAGCGGATTTTTCCGCTACCGCAGATCAGTTTATCAACTTGTAATATATAAATTTTAGGAATATATTAACATGTGGAGACATCATTATATGTTGAATGGAACTTGTAAGCCTTTGAATGGTGTTAAAAATACTTGCAAAACAAGTATTTCAGCCATACATTGGAGGGAACTTCTGAGGTGGTCAGTGATTGATGGCACGGTCGGTCGGAGGGGGTTGTGATCACACCTATAGATCTTTTGTTCTAGGCTATCGGTCAAATATCTCTCCACTTGGAAGCAAAAACATGCAAGGGATTTCAGCATCTCGACGCACATACTAAGCTGTTTATAAAGTAGACACTGTTTGTTTTTTCATTTTGTAATCTTTCCCGTGTTTACCGTGTACTGTACAATGTATATTCATTTTTTAATGAATTACTGTAAATACTACACATTCCGTTGATTTACCAGAAATGACTTTTCTGTTTTTTGTGTGTGCTAAACTAAACTTCAGGGTCAAAGTAATAGCGATTATATTTGAAAAGTATTATATATTTACAATGCTGATAAGTTCAAGCTTAGATTCATATATAAACTGCTTCAAAGTCTTTCCACCCCGTGACCGCTGAAATCCGACAGACGCAGGGCTCAAGGGAGGTGTGTCTGTGTGTGTGTGTGTGTGTGTGTGTGTGTGTGCGCGTGTGTACACTTATCAACACACTTATCAACACAAACTCTCCGTGCACGCACACACACAATCTCTAAAAAATTATATTAATAACATACATATACAAATAAACAAAAATATAAACGTCTATATTGAAGTTTACGGTGAAAGCAGAGTCGGCTAAGCACACGTGATGACGCGCGCGCCCTCACCTCTGTTACGGCTGCCTACAGTATTTGGCCAAAAGAATTATAATAATTGAACGATATGCCTGGTCCTGGAACGAGACATCAACAGTCCGGCGCTGAGAAACGAAAGAACCGAAAGAAAAAAAAGCCTAAGATGAAGCCCGTGCATCAATTCCAGAAATAAAACTTTACTTTATTCTGTCGACGTTAATAATGTAATAACGTAACATTAACGTAAAATAACGCAAATTTCATTTAACAGCAGGGGGGACAATAAATATATATTTTTATAAATTTATTGCATTGTTTATGTTGTTTACAGTCAAGCCATCAACATACAATAAAATGTAAACATGAGATCTAAACTAAAAACTGTGCTCCCTGTGCTGGTGCTGGCAATATCATCTCTTTGTTCTGCTGTCTCCGGCTCCCTCCCTGGTCCTGAATCTGCCCCTTCCTCTACTCTCACTGTCTCAGAACAGACTGACTCCTGAAGCAGAAAAAAAATGCAGGAAATTATGTTTTCTAACATGCGTTAGATAGTTTTTTTTTATCACTCTATACACAATACTTTGCTATTTTTATAGATGTTGAGCATCGTGAGCAAGCCCGAGATCATATTAACGTTAATTATCACCAGCCGGCATTAATAGCACACGAGTAACGTGAGTTGGACACCAATCGATTCGACTATGGTTAATCGCTCACTCCGTAGGCTCCCTGAATAGGCGGCAAAGGGATGGAACCGCGCATTCGTCCCGGCAGGAAAAAAAAAACTAAACAGATCTAACAGATGAGGACTCAGATTAATGTGCAAAAAATATATAATAAAACTATATAAGTCTACATAGCCTTTATAAGACTCTACCTTAAGCGCACTTAAAACATTTTATTTAGTTTTAAAATAAAACAATTTTAAAACATCACTCGGGATTCGAACCGGCGCTTTGTAGATCACTGGCCGAGTGTTCTAACCGCTACACCAAGCAGCCACTTAGAGACAATGCACACCAGAGACGTTAATAAGCCACTCGACTTCTTTGAAAGCAAGTGTACGTCTTTGATAAGTGACGAAGTAAGCCTGTTATAATAATAACTTGGTGTTATTTGATCTTATTGGTTTAGAAATTTATATTTAAATAAAACCCTACACACTTCTTTTCTAATTACACGTGATAAAATCTAAAGGCTCACTGTGTTAATATTTATTGTGCTTAAATTTGATCTTAATAAGATTTGATTTAATTTGAATTCTACATTTGTACTGTAAATATAGTACTGTGATTATGAATTCGGTCACCTACAGTGTTTCACTTGATGTTATCGGCTACGTGTATTATTGAGGCAGAGAATGAACTAAGGCATGAGGCGTCAGTCTGTAGTTATATAGCGCCACTCAGTGGTAAAAGCCAGCAAATGCACAGCAAATGCACATCCCGTAATGCGGCGGCGACGTTACATACGACGCTCCGATTTTGTAACCACTGTATGATTGACAGGTGAGCGGAGTCTGTGCTGCTCATTTCTTGACCAAGATCTATCTATCTATCTATCTATCTATCTATCTATCTATCTATCTACTGTATCTATCTATCTATCTATTTGAGGCTCTGAGTCTCTTCTAACTCTAATTTTAAGCACTTATTTATATGAACAAGTAAAATTAGCTCATGAAGAAATAAGAGAAAAATAAGGCTTAAAATCACAAACAGGGTTGAATAAAACAGAAAGAGCAATTGACCTTCAGAAAGATAGGGTTCCATAATATGTGGTCTACACTGCAACATAGGACGTCTTAGCAAGTGAACTATATTTAAATATAGCTAAACACACCTACAGTATCATTTATGTTAAAAAGTATTGCAAGAAAAATAAATAAATTCCTAAAAACTAGCAGAATTATTTGTATAATAAATAATTACAGCAAGAACATTTTTCCCTTGCAACTTTAGAAATGTTTGATTAGAAATAAGTTTAAATAATATCACATGTAGTTTGTTTTAAAAATAATAATTTCCAGAAATTATGGACAGGTTTGTTTAGATTTAAGAATATTTCACTTCCTAAAATGTAATTGTTTTGCAGTGTATCATGTCATGATTAGCTCTATGATTGACTGGTGGGCAAAGTTTGTGCTGCTTATTTGAATAAATATATTTATTCATTCTGGAAGCGTGCTTGTACTGTATATGAAAACACTTATATCGAAGTGAATTTACCCCATAAGAAATAATGGACACTTTGATGATTTATTCCACAACCCAAAAGTATTCATATACAAATTATTAATACAAAATTAAGTAAAATAAAAAAGTAAAAATAAACTAATTAACCTGCACTTTACATTTGAAAAGAATTGTGGCTGGTGGGAGGAAGATCAGAGAGAGGAGAGAAGGAGGGGGAAAGGGGCTGCTGTGTAGGACGACTTTCACACACATTCGTGTGCACACACACACACACACACACACACACAATATAGAAAAATATAAATCTGTATGTTTCAGGACTGTTCGCTGCTCTAAACATTTTTGGAAGCTGAATGTGGCCACCATGGAGTACGTCAACCCTCCAGACAGCTTCACGCAGGACGAGCTCGGTGAGAAACATTCACTACATTATCAGAAACTGTAGAAACCTTAAGATCAATCCCTCAGTCCTGCTTCAATCCCATCATCATCACTTCTTCAGTCCTTAACACTGGATGACTAGACGATGTTTTCGTTCTTACTGAACATTGCAGAATATATCATTACTGAAACAGTACTGCAGTGCTAGAGTTTTAAAATAGTACTATATAAACTATTTGAATTAATCAGTATTTTCACTAAAAACACTTTTTTAATTTGATTAAGAGAGCAGCAGTAATGAGGCGACCTGGAGTGAAATGTACAGATACGTTGATTATAAACTGAGGGAATAAATGAGCAGCTGAACACATCAGCTCGGCTGTACACAAGCTGTTCCTAAGTGGAGAAAGGTTGGGTTTATATCGGGTCATTTACATTTCTCGCTTCTTTCACAGAAGAAATAAACACACACAAAGCACTACATGTGTATTATCTTACTCGGGAGTGGAAACAAGTACAACTCAATGTGTATTTTTGCACTTCCTCCTGTTAAACCCCACAGAGTGTAATCTCTCAGACTCCACAGAGGTTAGGAGTCACAGGATATATAACACACTGCAGCATTAGGATACAGTATAGATCCAGGATTTATTTACTTTTATAGCATGATTGTTAATAGTCAATATGTTTACACATGTGACTCACATTAAAACTTATAACATATGAAAAATGCTTTCTAGATTCTGTATTTTGTAAATAAATCACTCCCTCTGCTACAGCATTACTGTAATCCTTTTTTCATCAACAGTACAGAAAGCTTGTGCCTCTAGTTCAGACAGGAGCTATGAAATCATAAAGAATTAAAACACATAAAATTATCGTATCAAAAAAAAGATTTTGATATTGTGACAATATTCTCAGAATCATTTGGAATTAAACTTTAAACTTTGGGCACGTTGTAGCACAGCCACACATCAGGGACACCTTCATACACAGGGAATTGGTTGTGGAGCTAATGCTGCTCACCTGTGGCCGAAGGCGTGCCCTAGCGGTTTCTGGTTCCCCATTGACAGTGGTTTGGTCACCGGGCAAGTTCCCGCGCATGCGCGATCGCGTCGCAAGGGAACCCGGAAGTGACGTGGGTCACATGATCCGGCATAAAGCCGGAACCGGCATAGAGGCCGACACGGAGAGATGAAGACGAGATGAAGAGATGAAGCCGGAACCTGCATTTTGTTTGAGGCTGTGAGACTGCTTGCGGATTATACTTTGATAATTTCATTCAGTACCCAGCTCATGCCGTTTATCGATCTCCCAGACCTACCATCGTCATTTGGTGAGATCGATCCATCTCTCCAACTCATCATTTTCATAACTTTTGCCATATTTCAGCCACTGGACTTTCAGACACACACACACACACACACACACACACACACACACACACACACACACACACCCGCATACATCGCGCACACACTTTTTTCAATTTGTAATATATTTGTATATATTTTGTATATATTGGTTTGTGGTGCACCGTGTTTGTTTGTTTATTTATCTGTCTGTCTTGTTTATTACACTTGGTTTAATTTATTATAATTGTTTTGTGTCGCGTCGTGTTTTGTCCAGCTGCGGTTGCGCAATACCGGAAGTGTTGTTTTCAAGCCCCAGTTTAGATTCCCGAATCCGTATTTTTGTAACCAAGCGGTTTTTTAAATCCAAGCGTTACAACGTATGGAAGGGGCTTCAGCATGGAGTAGGGTGTCTTTAGTCACATAGTATAACTTATCTTCACTTGACCATCAGGGACATCGCATAAAATAGCATTTAACCAAAAATAGTAGGGCCGCTACTCGATAAAAAAAATAATCTAATTAATTAGATGCTTTGTAATTAATTAATCGAAATTAATCGCATTTTAATCTGATATAAATATTTGGAACAACCCTAGGTGATACTTGAGGCTCGATGTGCTGCGGTGATGTGCGAATTCCTTGTTGCATAGCTTGCACACAACCATGCTCTTATCGACGCTTCCATCCATTATTTTTTTTTTGGGGGGGAGGGGGGGGTTCCAGTTTCCTCCCCTAATTCATTTTTTATAACAAAATTTCCCATCCACAGTACAATATATTTGAGTTTGATGTTAATTCACTGGCACCAGGGGGCAATACCGCACTGTATACTATATTTGTCATGTGCACTGAATGCAGTAAAAGAAGAATACCGTTTTATCCAAGATTCCATTTCTTTTCCTCTGGTTGTCTGACACAAAAAGCAAGTAATATTATCGATGTTAGTTGTGCATATTGATGCAAACATAACACACAGGGCCAACCAAAGCGGTCTTATCAGCTTCTTTGTCCATATTCACTGTGGTTTGTTTTTGTCTAAACGCTAGTTGGTGCTCCAGTATAATCACTCAGCCGAAACTCATCCAGTGAGACACGTTCCGCGGTGCAAAAATAAGTGCGATTAAAAAGCGTTAAAAAAATTTTAACGCGTTATTTTTGGGTAATTAATTAATCTAAATTAACGAGTTAAAGTCCCGGCCCTAAAAATTAGTCAAGTTTTTTTTCCGTTTTTGTAAAGACGTGAGTCTCACACGGGCAGAAAATGCATTGCAGTGTTTGGAATGGGCAGATCCGCAGGCTGCTACCCCGCGGAGTGCTGAACATCATGCATTGTACCGGTCTCCAAAATACCACGTCCCTGCTCCCAGAATGACTACAGGCCTGTTGCTTTGACATCGCACATTATGAAGGTGTTTGAGAGACTGATCCTGGATACACTTCGTCCCCTGGTGAAGTCCTCTCTGGATCAGGCTTTCATGGGTGTAGAGGATACCATTATACACCTGCTCCATCGAACTTACTCCCACCTAGACAAGCCTGTGATCACCGTAAGGGTGATGTTCTTTGAATTCTCCAATCCCTTCAACACCATCCACCTGGCAGTACTGGGGAGAAACTAATGAGCAGACACCCACTGGAATATGGACTATCTGACCTGTCGTTCTCAGTATGTCCGACTACAGAACTGTGTGTCCGAGACTGAGCTCTCCAGGGGACTGTCTTCATCTCTTTTCACCCTCCATACAGTACATCCAACTTTAGATATAACTAACAGTCATGCCATCTACAGACGTTCTCCACAGGCTGCTACTCTGTGTAGTTCTGAACGGGCAAAGACGCAGCCATTTATACAGACGGTTCCCAGGCAATGCCACAATCAGCGTGAACATACACCTCACCTGGCGGCATATTTATTTAAGGGTCCTGATGCTTTCACACTTTGTTCGATCATTTACATAGGTAGCACCGTAGGTAAGGAAAGGTATCAGGGCCAAATAAAGAAAGACAGAAAAGACAGAAAGAATGAGAAGAGAAACAAAGACAGACAGACAAAGTGCACTTCAGAGACACCAGCGAATGAGAGAGAGAGAGAGAGAGAGGGAGACATCAGTTTAGCATGCGCTCTCAGGGATAAAATGTAAAAAACACAAAACTCTTTCTGTCTTATAAATCCTTGGTAAGGGCGAATGCCCCAAGAGGATATGGTTTTTAGTTTCCAGAGCCCTGTCCGTTCTTGCATAGATGGCAGAGTTCTGCTTATTTTTGTGTTTCATTTTCTTTTCTTTTAAGTTTCTAATTAATAATCCCATGCTATCTCTAAATGGGGAAGTCTTCCCATGCATGTCACATGAACTCTTACAACTACTATTTCATTGAACACCTCTAAAGCCCTGCATTAAGGCTCTTACAAACATTAAAACATCTCGTGGTGCGGCTCTCCATACCACACCACATAACTGTTTTTGTATTTTTTACACTCTGTTATCTTTATTCTCTACACACCTGCAGTCAGGAGTATTTATAAACCCAGGAAAGGTAATTTTATGTTAAATTTATGTCACATGCTGCTCTTCATCATAAAGCTGAACCCATGAAGTCTTTCTTACAGTTAGTTTAAAGCTGACATTGTTGCACATCATCGCCAACACCTGGAGCACTGTTTTACAAAAACATTACTGTATAAAATTTCCATCAACTATACTATAGTGTGTTCTTAGAGGTGACACAGTGTGAAGATGGGGGGTTGAAGTTTCTGGAGTTGGACCCTCCTGACCCTTGGACAGCTGATCCCAGAACTGCTGTGGAACTACAGCCTGGAGAGGTTACGGTAATACACACACACGCGCGCACGTGCGCACACACACACACACACACACACACACACACACACACACACACACACACACACACACACACACACACACACACACACAGTGCTCAGGACTGCTTATTTAAGCTTCACCTAACAAATAGCTCTTGTTTACTGAGAGTTTTGTGTGTGTGTGTGTGTGTGTGTGTGTGTGTGTGTGTGTGTGTGTGTGTGTGTGTGTGTGTGTGTGTTATATAAGTATAATTAAATGTGTCTGAGGATTCTAAAGCATAACTTTACAGTACGAGTCTGTTTAGAACATTGAGAGGAAAACATTAGGAACATTAGGAATGTTAGGAGACCTGAGCTTGTGTGTATAGGTGTGTAGTTCTGACCCATACTGTGTAGATGACAATAAAGCAGTAAAGTTCCTCAGTTCCCTCAGGGGCTCAACTGAGATAAATTAAGAGGAATCATGTGACCAGCAGTGATTTGCAGAGAAGAATCTCAGGAGTTCTGTTCATAAGAACATACTTGCTTGATGTGTGTGTCCCCTTAGTTGACATATATCACACACGCATGTGTAGAAGTGAAGGCGGGCTCAAAGCGGATGATGTTTGATCCGTGGTTGGTGGGTCCAGCGTTCGCTCGTGGTTGGTGGCTTTTACACGAACCTCCACCTGATGCACTAGACAGACTCTACACTACAGATCTGGTCTACATCAGCCACATGCACTCAGACCACCTCAGGTAACCCCACCCTTCATTAGGTCATTAGCTCTCATAGGCATCTACCCTATGCCATACCCAATGTTATACCGTAATTCAAACTCTACACCATACCCTACACCATACCCTACACCATACGCTACACTGTACACTGTACACCTAAACCATATGCCGCATAATACTCTGCACCACACTCTACACTGTACCCTACACCATATTTTGCACAGTACCCTACACTGCACTCCACACTGTGCTCTACACCATATTCTACACTGTACCTCACACAATACTCTACTCTGTACCCCACATCATACCCTATGCCATACTCAGCACTATACCCAACAACATACTCTACACTGTACATTCTACCCAATGTCATATACTACAGCATAGTCTAACTTAGCATACGTTACACCACATGTCTCCCAAAACATGTAACCACATGTCATGTTGATGCAGAGAACTACAATTGGTCCACCTGGTATCATCACCTCTCCTGTTTCTTTTTCTACAATTCTATTTTTGTATTGAGAAAAACATGGACCAATTAGAAGAAGTTGTTTAAACGTTTCACTGAAGTTTGAAAGTATGCACATTTGCCCAGTGCACAAAGCCAACAACTCATTTTGGGTGATACATTGCCATAAACCTCAGCACAATGTCAAAGAGACCTCACTGCCAACTTATGGTTTGGAGGTGTAACAGCAATGTGATACAGATACACCATTGCATAAAAATAAATGCTAACATTACCATAGGTCACTTGCAGTGCCTTTGTTTGGTGTAAACATTGTAAACTTAATATTGAACCAAAAATCGGCTTTAAATGTAATTAAATATTACCATGACAAATATTTAGATAAGTCATTGTATTAGTACATCAGCCAAATAATCATGATAGAAAAAGAAAATGATAACAGAAATGACTGGATTGATCTGACCAATGTGCTGATTCCTTTATAAGATGTATACTTTATTGCAGTGTAACTACTGTGTGTTTATGGTGTGTTATTTTTTTTCAGCTATCCCACACTGAAGCTACTCGCTGAGAGGAGACCAGATTTACCAATATACGTCGGAAACACAGAGCGTCCCGTTTTCTGGCAAGTTGTGACTCCTTCCTGATTTCATTTAGCTTGGGACTCAGTGAAACATTTAAACATGTGTAATGCATGTACTATATCACGTTCCATCACAGGTATCTTGGGAAAAGTGGTGTGAAACTGTCAAACATCAATGTTGTTCCATTTGGCGTCTGGCAGAATGTGAGTGTTGGTTTCTGTCTGTCTCAGCATGCAGTTCCCATTAAGTGATGGACGATTCAAGTGTAACATTATTCCAGAACTAAACTTTAAGAGGACTCTAAGGCTACGTTTACACTGTCAGGTAAATGTGACCCAATTCCGATTTTTTGCTCATATGTGACACATATCGGATATGTCCATGTACACATGAAAAAAACGCATGCATTCCGATATTTCGAGATCGGTTTCAGGCCTCCTTCATATGTGGAAATAAATCAGATATAAATCAGATATGTGCTAATGTGATTGTCGTGTAAACAGACAGATCGGATTTCCTGAGGCATTGTGTTCTGTACGTCATTAAAACTGCGACTTCTTCGCGGTTTAATGATGTAATGTTATTCTCCGGTGGAAGCGCGTGTGGAATTATAGCATCGCAGGTGACATGGAAAAGGAAAAGCACCCCCCCACACACACACACACCCCGCCTTGTGTTAATGTTTATTTGGGCTAAATAACATTAAATCAGTATTTGATGAATAAAGCATATGTGCAGGCTGCAATTATGACGTTTTTTTCTCCTCCTCCGTTTTAAAACCATGGTGACGTTTCGCGAACTTTGCATACATATATAGCAGAGATAGCGTTAAGCATATTTCACCTTCTTCTATCTTGGCTACTGTGCAGCGCAAGAACCTCCCTTTAAGTATGCGCGATGTTTCAGATGGTATGGCGAATGTAAACACGTGAATCGGATATGAGTCATAGTTAAAAGAATGTGTAAACAGACGGTCAAAAAAATCAGATATAGGCAACAAATCGGAATTAAGCATCGAGACCTGGCAGTGTAAACGTAGCCTAAAACTAGTCAAGTGTAGAATTTCACTTGTAATTAGTTATGTGTGAATATCATAAACTCTACCAGTGCTCAGAGTGCAGGTTGATGTTGAGTTGTGTAGCTGCTTAAAATTATTCTTCTGGGATTTCAGGTAGATGAACATTTGCGGTTTATGATCCTGATGGACGGCATTCACCCGGAGATGGACACCTGTATTATTGTGGAATATAAAGGTAATGTTTTAATAAATCAGAGATCATGTACAGTACATTAGTCGTCACACCCTGAAACTGCTTAAAAACTTTATTATTAATATAGTATTTACAAACATTCAGGCATGTCCTTCCCCCTTAGGTCACATGATTCTGAACACAGTGGACTGTACACGTCCCAATAATGGCCGCCTCCCACATGGAGTGGATGTGATGATGGGTGACTTTGCTGGAGGAGCTTCAGGATTCCCCATGACCTTCACAGGGGGGAAATACACTGGTCAGCCGCCTGTCTATCTGTCTGGCTTTGTATCTGTCTGTCTGACTAACTTTATGCCTGTCTGTATCTCTGTCTGACTTTATGTCTGTCTGTCTGATTAACCTTATGCCTGTCTCTCTCCCTTTCTCTATCTCAGTCTGCATTTATTTTTGTCAGTCTGTCTCTTTATCAATCTGACTTTGTCTGTCTGTCTCTCTACCTTTCTGTCAATCTGACTTTATGCCTGGGTGCCTAGATGGATAGATAGATAGATAGGTAGATAGACAGACAGACAGACAGTTAGATAGAAAGACGGTGTCTCGCTGTCTGCTAATGTTGGGGCTAGTAATCTTCACCATGGACAACCACCACCTGATATGTTCTGATATAAATAGATGGGCTTTAGTCAAGAAAACACCTCCAGCTAGCAGGTGGCTCCATGACCACCAAAGTGTGGTGTTGAGACTGGTGATGCTGGTGGTGGGTTCCTCCAGGACATGATGTCCTCCAGTGAGGAACCACTAGCAGATACACTAATTTCTATGAAAACAATACCAGACTCTCAGACAGATTTTTAACAGTGGGCAATTACCCACCAGTTTAAAGCAAGACCTACCCATTTGATCAATGGATTCACCTTGGCACAGGGGGTTGGTTGGGGGGTGGGAGGTAGAGCAATGCTCTGAGGGACTTGGCAAGCCCCATTGATGTGTGTTAGTGAAATGTGTAAATACCAACATGGTCACACAACAGCACAATGAGAGTGTTTTTATAATCAGCATGTGCCCACTGTCTCATGAGAAACTCTCACCGATGCAGTGATGCCTTCAGACTGAACACCACACTACAGGAACCTCAGAGTGTCTGTCAGCTTAGAGCAAAATCTCAATGAGGTTCCTGTTCCAGACACTTTTTAGATGTTTCCTTAATCCATTTTCTAGTGAATACATAGAATATAGATCCATAAATTAATGCCTTATTTAAATTATAGAGTGAGAATAATGAAGCTCAATGTGTAATAATGCAATAAAAAGCATCTACAAATATAATTTGTGCTGTAAATAATCACTTGTGTCATATTGTCCGGGTGTATGACTGCACAAAGGTAATTGTTTATTTGTTTAAAGGTTTTTTCAACCTTAATTACAAGCTTTTTCATATAAAACAATAAAGTGTTTCACCTAAAAGCCCAAGAAGTGATACAAGTCAAATGAAAACTGAATGTGACAACTGAAAAAATGTGACAAAGTCATAAAAACATGAAATCCGGTGACTTATCTCACACAGGAGATGTGAAAGTGTGTGTCTCTGTGTGTGTGTGTGTGTGTGTGTGTGTGTGTGTGTGTGTGTGTTTCACAGAGAGCTGGAAAGCAAGTTTTATCAAAACTGAAAGGAGGAAGTTATTGAACTATAAAGCTCAGCTGGTGAAGATCCTGAAGCCGAAAGTGTACATTCCGATCGCTGGCTACTTCACCGAGGCACATCCATCTGACAGGTCATAATAATAATAATAAAAACATTAATAATAATCATAATATAAAAGCCCAGAGTTAAGCATTATAGTATCCGAGTGGCGCAGTGGGAATTTGCAAGTTCGGTTCCCGGTTGATGCTGTAACCTGATGTACAAACCAAACGATGTAATCATAACAAACAGTCTATCAAAGAAAACTAGCAGGAACCATGATTTTAAAGAACACTAACATGGATGTTGATGTGCATTGTTGATGTTGTAGGCAGAGGTGGAAAGTAACGAATTACATTTACTCGCGTTACTGTAATTGAATAGTTTTTTTGTGTATTTCTACTTTTTAAAGATCTGTAATTTTACTTTTACTTAAGTACGTTTTGTTTGAAGTATTGTAATATGCTACATTTTAAATCATATTCGCTACTGAGTAAAAAATAAATGAATGAAAATGCTAAAATAATAAAAATATTATGGTTTGTATAAATGCTCCGTTGCGCTCGTGTTTGTGTATCATGTCCTGGTCGCGCGCCACTCCAGACTCCACTCCAGGTTTTCTGACATCGGCATCTTCCTGATCTTCCACACGGTCGCTTCCGCCCTGAGAGTGATGTTATCATCTAGCGCGACCATATATAAACTGGAGAGAGACGCAGGAAAGAGGAAAGAGGTCGTGATTTTGGCGTTTTGATATTTGGTTGTGTATTCCGGTTTTGACTTTTTGCCTCCAATTGACTTTGATTATTGCTTTGTCCCTTTGGTTTGGTTGGTCTTTGTATATATATCACGGTCCCTCAGAATAGATCACTGAATGTTCCCTCAGTGATTACTCTTGGCGGACGGGAAATACAGATTGTTACAAATAAAAATTGGGTTTTTATTTTCGAAATAAGCTGTGCTTTTCTTTTAATGTTAAAAAAACGGCTGGTGGCATCCACTTTTTTATCTGTGCTGGACTATGGTGATATATTATATATGCATTCATCTGCTCAATGCCTTCATATGATTGACGCAGCCTATCATGCATCGCTGAGATTTATTACTAATTGTAAAGCACGTAGTCACCACTGTGAGTTGTACTCTCGTGTAGGGTGGTCTGCTTTGGCCACACGGAGGCTCTGTCATTGGTACACATTTATATATAAGGCTATTCTTGGTGTGCTTCCATCTTATTTATGTTCACTTCTTATGAAAAAAAGCACTGGTCATTACTCTCTTCGCTCTCAGGCTGTTCTCTTGTTTTCTGTTTGTCATGCACACACAATCTGCGGCCGGCACTAGGACCCGGAAGTAAGTCGGCCGCCTACCAGGAAGTATAAGAGGAGTAAACAAACGGTGGCTTACCGCTCAGTCATTGAGTTCGGCCCATGTCGGTTAACGTTGGCTTTCTTCAAACCGTGAGTACTCACTGTGTTTTGGTTATCGCTTCTTGCCGTTGTGTGTGTATTTATAGGACGCGGGTTAAATTTGTGTTTTTCCCTTGCTCCACTTTTGTGAGAGTCCTTAAAGTAAATCGCGTGGTTATCCTGCCTACTCGCCGTTACTCCGCGTTTGGGTTTACCATCCACGCTACATTGGGCTAACCGCTAAAGCTACGTCTTCTGGTCACCTCAGGTTAGTTCATCTCTGACAGAATGACTGAGCCTCAAGCGGTAAACCCAGCGGAGCATGCGCGCCTATGCGGCGTGGTAGATCAGCATGCCGTGCTCATTAACGGTCTAACCGCGGAGCTCGCTACTCTGCGCCAGAGTGTCCAAGACATCGCGGCCTTGCGCCGCGAGGTTGCGGAGCTCAGGCGGGAGAACGCGGATCTGCGGGCGGCCGTTGAGGGCGCGGCTAGCAGGCCTCCCGTCGCAGCGGCCGCGGCGCCGCACCAACCCCCCCCCCCCCCCTACTGATGTTTTTCTTGCACTTCCAGAAAAATGGAATGGCACGGACGGAAGATGTGATGTGTTTTTGACAGCGCTTGATCTGGTGTTCGAGTTCAATGCCACCAAGTACTCCACCGATCGGCTACGCATCGCTCTCCTGGTCTCGTTGCTAACAGGGCAGGCAGCTGAGTGGGCCACGGCAGTGCTTAAATCCGATTCTGATACCGCCCATTCTTACAATGAATTCACCCGCCAGCTCAGATTGACTTTCGAACACCCAGCGGGCGAGGTGGAGACCGACACTAAACTATACCACCTGCGGCAGGGAGGATCGTCCGTGAGCCGGTACACAGCGGAATTCCGGACCCTCGCCGTGCAGACAAACTGGGGAGACGCCGCGCTCCGGACGTCCTTCTACGAGGGACTGGCCTCCCGCATTAAAGACGAGCTCGCCGGGCGAGAACTTCCCGCCACACTCGAGGGGCTGATCCAACTGGCCCTGCGGATCGATCAGCGCCTTTTGTCTCGCCCGAAGCCAGCCCCGAGAACCCTGCCGCCTGCACCCGTCTTCTCCTACACCACCCCACGACCATCAGCAACCTTCACCAACCCCAATACTGGAACTGTCGGATCTCCACCTCCTGCCGTGGTTGACACCGGAGCCGGGGAACCCATGCAATTAGGGCGCGCCTCCCTGACCGTAGCCGAACGTACACGCCGGTTTAGAGAGGGCCTGTGCGCGTATTGTGGGTCTGCAGAACATCATCGGGCGACCTGTCCACTGCGCCCGGGAAACGCCCATCCCCGGTGAGCGGAGGGAGAGACTCACCGGGCCCACTCCTGATCTCCACCACTACCGACGCCACCTCATCTCGCCTTACGGTTCAGGTATCCCTCCAGATTGGCCACAAACGAGTCCGAAGTACTGCGTTCATCGACTCCGGGGCAGCAGGTAACTTCATTGACTCTTCTTATGCCAAAAAATTGGGGGTAAAATTTGAGGCGTTATCCCAGCCCGTTCGGATCACCTCCGTCGACGGTCGCCCCCTATCTACCAGCCCAATCACCACCCAGACTCAACCCATCACCCTCCTCATCGATCAACACCACGAACAGATCAGATTTCACGTCACCTCCATCTCATCTCCTCCTATCATCCTGGGACACCCGTGGCTCCTGCAACACGATCCTCTCATTTCCTGGACACAACACAGGATTCTACAATGGGGCGCGACCTGCACCGAACTATGCCTAGGGGCGCCGGCTGGGACGTGCTCTAGGGAGTCCGAGGCCCCCGACGTCGACACCAACGCCATTCCCGAGTCCTATAGGGACCTGGCAGAAGTTTTTTGCAAGCGGCGGGCCATCCATCTTCCTCCACACCGCCCTTATGACCTCGCCATCGATCTACAACCAGGCGCAGTCCCACCCCGCGGCCACCTCTACTCTTTAACATCAACAGAGACGCAGGCGATGGAGGAATATATAACCAACGCCCTCCGCCAGGGGACCATCAGGCCCTCCTCCTCACCTGCTGCCGCGGGGTTCTTCTTTGTAAAGAAGAGAGGGGGTGAACTTCGCCCATGTGTCGACTATCGGGGGCTCAACAACATCACTATAAAAAACCGACACCCTCTGCCTCTTACCAACTCTGCCCTGGACGCCCTCTCTGGTGCCACCATCTTTACTAAGTTGGACCTCCGGAGCGCCTACAACTTGGTGCGCATTAGAGAGGGCGATGAGTGGAAGACGGCCTTCATCACCCCGACTGGACATTACGAAAGCCTCGTAATCCCCTTTGGACTGTGCAACGCCCCCGCCGCCTTCCAACACCTGATAAATGATGTTCTTCGAGACATGCTAGGGCGGTGGGCGTTTGCGTATCTGGATGACATCCTCATTTACTCCCGTACCGCTGAGGAACATACCCAGCATGTCAGGGCGGTCCTAAAGAGATTACTCGCCCATCTGCTGTACTGTAAGTTGGAAAAGTGCGCTTTTCACGAGCGCTCCACCACGTTCCTGGGTTTTGTCATCTCGCCCCAGGGTGTGGCCATGGACCCGCAGAAGCTGGAAGTTGTGCGTCATTGGCCCCTACCCAAGACCCTCAAGCAACTTCAACGGTTTCTCGGGTTTGCGAATTTCTACCGTCGCTTTATCCGGGACTACAGTACAGTTGCCGCCCCCCTAACCGCTCTGACTCGTCCCTCCTCTCTCCCTTTCCGCCTCAACTCTACTGCCATCTCCGCCTTCAACAGACTCTGTGACCGCTTTACCACCGCTCCCATCCTCCTCCATCCTGACACCAGTAAACCATTCGTTGTTGAGGTGGACGCTTCAGATGTGGGCGCTGGAGCCGTTCTCTCTCAACGAGGTCCAGATCAGAAACTACACCCATGTAGTTTCTTCTCCAAAAAATTTGACACCACTCAGCAGCGATACGGGGTAGGGGACCGCGAGCTGCTGGCCATAAAGTGGGCTTTGGAGGAATGGCGTCACTGGCTCCAGGGCGCCAGGGAGCCATTCATCATCTGGACGGATCATCAAAACCTCATCACCATCAGAAGTTTGAAACAGCTCAACCCCAGACAGGCGCGATGGGCATTGTTCTTCGAACATTATAACTTCCACCTTTCATACCGCCCGGGGTCAAAAAACACCAAGGCAGATGCCCTCTCACGACAACTCGAGATGGAGCCACCCCGGGCGGACCCCGCGCCTGTCCTACCCTCCTCCAGAATCATCGCACCACTTCACCTGGATCTGGAAACAAGGGTCCGCCAGGCGCAGACCTTAGAGACCGAGCCGGCAGGTGTGCCGCCTGGACGACTCTATGTGCCCAACGCCATGAAGTCCGAGGTCCTTCAGTGGGGCCATTCGTCAACCATCGCAGGACACCAAGGCACACAGCGCACCCTACGGTTCCTCCAACGGGACTTCTGGTGGCCATCAATGGCGAAGAACGTCAAAGAGTTCGTTCAGGCGTGTCCAGTGTGCGCCCGGGCCAAGAACCTCAACCAGCCCCCCTCCGGAGATCTTCAACCTCTCCCGGTTCCTCGTCGGCCCTGGACGCACATTGCCGTCGACTTTGTCGTGGGCCTGCTGGCCTCGGACGGAAAGAACACCATCATGACCATCGTAGATCGGTTCTCTAAGGCCGTGCACTTGGTAGCCCTTGCCGGACTCCCGTCAGCCAAGGAAACAGCAGAGCTGATATTAGAGCACGTAGTCCGTCTGCATGGGTTCCCCAAGGACATCGTCTCGGACAGAGGGCCCCAGTTCACAGCCAGGTTCTGGAAAGCCTTCTGCCATCTGATCAATTCAACCTGCAGTCTCTCATCTGGATACCACCCACAGACTAACGGTCAGACGGAGCGGACCAACCAACAACTGGAGCGCTACTTGAGATGCTTTATTACTGATCGTCAGCGCTCCTGGGCTCGCTACCTCATCTGGGCAGAACTTTCCCACAACCTCCATGTCTCATCAGCCACGAAGCTAAGCCCATTTGAGGTATGCCACGGCTTCCAACCTTCGATGTTCAACCATCAGGAACCGGAGGTTGATGTGCCGTCAGCCCAACAGTTGGTCCGCAGGTGTCGACGGCTGTGGACACAAGCCAACCGAGCCATCCAACAGGCCAACGCCCGCTACACCATTCAACATCGCCGTCGACACCCCCCGGGACGATTGTTCCACGTAGGTGACAAGGCATGGCTTTCCACCCAAAATCTTCACCTCCACACTGAGTCAAAGAAACTGTCACCTAGATTCATCGGCCCATACCGCATCACCCACCGGATAAACCCTGTCACCTACCGGCTCCAGCTGCCTGCGGCGCTCCGGATCCACCCAGTCTTCCACATCTCACAATTAAAGCCCTTCATCACATCACCCATGATTCCACCCTCCCCCCCTGCTCCTCCTCCCCGGATCATCGACGGTGGTCTCGCCTACACCGTGCGCCGGATCCTCGACTCGCGCCCTCGGGGCAGAGGTACGCAGTACCTGGTTGATTGGGAGGGTTACGGTCCCGAGGAGCGGTCTTGGATTCCGGCCCGGTTCATTCTCGACCCCGAACTAATCCAAGACTACCGTCGTAGGGTATCCTCCACCCCAGGACCGTCGGGAGTCGGTCCTGGACAGGGGGGTACTGTCATGCACACACAATCTGCGGCCGGCACTAGGACCCGGAAGTAAGTCGGCCGCCTACCAGGAAGTATAAGAGGAGTAAACAAACGGTGGCTTACCGCTCAGTCATTGAGTTCGGCCCATGTCGGTTAACGTTGGCTTTCTTCAAACCGTGAGTACTCACTGTGTTTTGGTTATCGCTTCTTGCCGTTGTGTGTGTATTTATAGGACGCGGGTTAAATTTGTGTTTTTCCCTTGCTCCACTTTTGTGAGAGTCCTTAAAGTAAATCGCGTGGTTATCCTGCCTACTCGCCGTTACTCCGCGTTTGGGTTTACCATCCACGCTACATTGGGCTAACCGCTAAAGCTACGTCTTCTGGTCACCTCAGGTTAGTTCATCTCTGACACTGTTCCACATATTAGTACTGAGTTGGGTAAAAAGGCCTTTGTTCATTCTGCTCCTTTTACATGGAATTTGCTGCAGAACAACTTAAAACTTAGTAAATTGATTCCTTTGAGTGTTTTTAAGTTAAAAATTAGATGTTTTGAGTTGGACTCCCTCATATGTCAATGTTTCTGATTGAGATTTCATTGTAAGTGCAAAATCTGGCGTTGAAACTGTTTCTAATAATTTATTTGCGGGGTTTTTTTTTTTTTTTGTATGTATGTAATGTGATGTTATTTGCTGCCTATCTTGGCCAGGTCTCCCTTGCAAAAGAGATTTTTAATCTCAATGGACTTTTCCTGGTTAAATAAAGGATAAATAAATAAATAAATAAATAAATATTTGTAGATAATTTCATTGTTTTTGGTTTAGGGAGTCTGGGAAGGTACCTGTATTTTTGTTTGTGTATTTCTTTTTTTTTTTTTTTGCAGGTAATCTAGCTACTAAATGTAAATACCATTTTGTTTATTATTTTGGCCTGGGTCCATCCTGAATCTGATCCTCCTCCTCCTGGTGTGTGTGTGTGTGTGTGTGTCTGTGTGTGTGTGTGTGTGTGTGTGTGTGTATATATATATATATATATATATATATATATATACAGTGGTGTGAAAAACTATTTGCCCCCTTCCTGATTTCTTATTCTTTTGCATGTTTGTCACACTTAAATGTTTCTGCTCATCAAAAACCGTTAACTATTAGTCAAAGATAACATAATTGAACACAAAATGCAGTTTTTAAATGAAGGTTTACGTTATTAAGGGAGAAAAAAAACTCCAAATCTACATGGCCCTGTGTGAAAAAGTGATTGCCCCCCTTGTTAAAAAATAACTTAACTGTGGTTTATCACACCTGAGTTCAATTTCTGTAGTCACCCCCAGGCCTGATTACTGCCAAACCTGTTTCAATCAAGAAATCACTTAAATAGGAGCTACCTGACACAGAGAAGTAGACCAAAAGCAGCTCAAAAGCTAGACATCATGCCAAGATCCAAAAAAATTCAGGAACAAATGAGAATAAAACTAATTGAGATCTATCAGTTTGGTAAAGGTTATAAAGCGATTTCTAAAGCTTTGGGACTCCAACGAACCACAGTGAGAGCCATTATCCACAAATGGCAAAAACATGGAACAGTGGTGAACCTTCCCAGGAGTGGCCGGCCGACCAAAATTACCCCAAGAGCGCAGAGACGACTCATCCGAGAGGCCACAAAAGACCCCAGGACAACATCTAAAGAACTGCAGGCCTCACTTGCCTCAATTAAGGTCAGTGTTCACGACTCCACCATAAGAAAGAGACTGGGCAAAAACGGCCTGCATGGCAGATTTCCAAGGCGCAAACCACTTTTAAGCAAAAAGAACATTAAGGCTCGTCTCAATTTTGCTAAAAAAACATCTCAATGATTGCAAAGACTTTTGGGAAAATACCTTGTGGACCGACGAGACAAATGTTGAACTTTTTGGAAGGTGCGTGTCCCCCACTCACCATCATGAACAGCACTGTGACGGCAGTGGAGTCATTCCGGTTCCTGGGCACGACCATCTCTCAGGACCTGAAGTGGGACATTCACATTGACTCCATTGTTAAAAAGGCCCACCAGAGGTTGTATTTCCTTCGCCAGCTGAAGAAATTCAACCTGCCACAGGAGCTGCTCACACAGTTCTACTCAGCCGTCATTGAATCCGTCCTGTGCACTTCAATAACTGTCTGGTTTGGCTCAGCTACGAAAGCAGACATCAGAAGACTACAAAGGACGGTTCGGACTGCTGAAAGAATTATTGGCACTCCCCTGCCCACGCTGCAAGAACTGTATATATCCAGAGTGAAGAAAAGGGCACGGAATATCACTTTGGACCCCTCACACCCAAGCCACCTTCTTTTTGAACTTTTGCCATCGGGTCGACGCTACAGAGCACCGAACACCAGGACAGTCAGGCATAAGAACAGTTTTTTCCCCCAGGCAATCTACCTCCTTAACAGATAAACATCATTCAAACGGTCAATAAATATATGTGCAATATTGTGTACAACACCACTGTGCAATATACTGTATAATACCACAGACTTCAGATATTGATGTAACTTATTTAAAAGTATCTCATATCGTACTCCATTTGATGTCAACCATTTAAAAAAATTTTTTCTTTTTTTTTTTGCGTCATGCTGTTTTTGTCTTGTCATTTGTATTTTTTGTTCTGGAAGCTCCGTCACTAAAACAAATTCCTTGTACGTGCAAGCGTACTTGGCAATAAAACTCTTTCTGATTCTGATTCTGATTACATCTGGCGTAAAAGTAACACAGCATTTCAGAAAAAGAACATCATACTGTACCAACAGTAAAATATGGTGGTGGTAGTGTGATGGTCTGGGGTTGTTTTGCTGCTTCAGGACCTGGAAGGCTTGCTGTGATAGATGGAACCATGAATTCTACTGTCTACCAAAAAATCCTGAAGGAGAATGTCCGGCCATCTGTTCGTCAACTCAAGCTGAAGCGATCTTGGGTGCTGCAGCAGGACAATGACCCAAAACACACCAGCAAATCCACCTCTGAATGGCTGAAGAAAAACAAAATGAAGACTTGAGTGGCCTAGTCAAAGTCCTGACCTGAATTCTATTGAGATGTTGTGGCATGACCTTAAAAAGGCGGTTCATGCTAGAAAACCCTCAAATAAAGCTGAATTACAACAATTCTGCAAAGATGAGTGGGCCAAAATTCCTCCAGAGCGCTGTAAAAGACTCGTTGCAAGTTATCGCAAACGCTTGATTGCAGTTATTGCTGCTAAGGGTGGCCCAACCAGTTATTCAGGTTCAGGGGGCAATTACTTTTTCACACAGGGCCATGTAGGTTTGGATTTTTTTTCTCCCTAAATAATAAAACCCCTCATTTAAAAACTGCATTTTGCGTTTACTTGTGTTATCTTTGACTAATAGTTAAATGTGTTTGATGATCAGAAACATTTTGTGTGACAAACATGCAAAAGAATAAGAAATCAGGAGGGGGGCAAATAGTTTTTCACACCACTGTGTATGTATATATATATATATATATATATATATATATATATATATATATATATAACATATACAAACCTCATTATTTCATCAGTTAATGATTGGATCTAGTTCTTTCTGCCATATGCCACCATTTCCATACAGTTTAAAATAGAACCGTGAGCCATTCTTTTGCTGTATGGCCCTAGACTGGGACGTAACACCATATTTAAGGCTACGTTTACACTGCCAGGTCTTGATGCTTAATTCCGATTTGTTGCCTATATCTGATTTTTTTTGACCGTCCGTTTTACACATTATTTCCACTATGACTCATATCCGATTCACGTGTTTACACTCGCCATACCATCTGAAACATCGCGCATTAAGGGAGGTTCTTGCGCTGCACAGTAGCCAAGATAGAAGAAGGAGAAATATGCTTAACGCTCTGCGATATATGCAAACGCGAAACGTCACCATGGTTTTAAAACGGAGGAGGAGAAAAAAAACCGGCATAATTGCAGCCTGCACATACAGTGGTGTGAAAAACTATTTGCCCCCCTCCTGATTTCTTATTCTTTTGCATGTTTGTCACACAAAATGTTTCTGCTGATCAAACACATTTAACTATTAGTCAAAGATGACACAAGTAAACACAAAATGCAGTTTTTAAATGAGGGGTTTTATTATTTAGGGAGAAAAAAAATCCAAACCTACATGGCCCTGTGTGAAAAAGTAATAGCCCCCTGAACCTAATAACTGGTTAGGCCACCCTTAGCAGCAATAACTTCAAATTAAAATTTTATTAGTCACATACACAATCATACACAGTATAATATGCAGTGAAATGCTTTTATACGACCGCCAGTGACCTTAAAAAAAAGAAAATAAGAAAATAAAATCTTGTACGTAAAATAAATAATCAATAAAAAGGAAATACTAAAGAAATAATTTTAACTAGTAAAATTAGTAAAATTAACTGTGCATAAGGGCATAATAAAATATTGCAAAAATATAGAAATATGGTATTAAAGTGTCAGTGGTTGTGCAAATATGCATGAAAGGTGACATGTGCAATTGTCCAGATGTATGAGTATTTAGTGCAAGTGTGTATGAACGTGTCCATGATTGTCCAGTCAGTGTTGTGAGCTTAAAAGATGTTATTAGTCCTGTGTGGAAGTGTGATTGAGAGACCTTATCGCCTGCGGGAAGAAGCTCCTCCTCAGTCTCTCTGTGTTGGCCTTTAGGGAGCGGAATCTCTTCCCAGACCGCAACAAAGAGAACAGTCCATTACTGGGGTGACTGAGGTCCTTCATGATCTTCCTGGCCTTAGTCCAGCACCGCTTGCTGTAGATGGAGTGCAGGTCAGGGAGCTCAGTGCGGATGATGCGTTCGGCTGATCGCACCACCCTCTGTAGAGCTCGTCTGTCCTGCATGGTGCTGTTCCCGAACCAGGTCGTGATGTTTCCCGTCAGGATGCTCTCTATGGTGCAGGAGTAGAAGTTCCTGAGCACCTTGGAGGGCAGTCTAAAGTCTCTCAAGCGTCTGAGGTGGTAGAGACGCTGCCGGGCTTTTTTCACCACGGTGTTGATGTGACAGGACCATGATACTGTAGGTCCTGCGTGATGTGAACACCGAGGTATCTGAAGCTGTCCACTCTCTCCACTGGGCTCCTGTTGATGACGGGGGTCTGGTAGTTCCTCTCCTGCTTTGTACTAAAGTCCACTATCAGCTCCTTTGTCTTACTGACGTTCAGGAGGAGATTGTTCCTCTGGCACCAGTTCTCCAGATTTCCAATCTCCTCTAGGTAGTCCGACTCATCATTGTTGGTGATCAGTCCGACCACGACGGTGTCGTCAGCAAACTTGATGATGGAGGTGGAGTTGGTAGTGGCCACGCAGTCGTGGGTGTACAAAGAGTAAAGCAGGGGGCTCAGAACACAACCCTGGGGGGCTCCAGTGCTGAGAGTGAGTGTAGCTGAGACATGTCCGCCCATCCTTACTGCCTGTGGTCTGCCAGTCAGAAAATTGGAGATCCACTGACATATAGATGAGCTCAGTCCCAGGTGCTCCAGCTTGGTGGTGAGTGTGGAAGGAATTATTGTGTTAAAAGCAGAGCTGTAGTCGATGAAGAGCATTTTAACATAATTCCCTTTCCTAGTGTCCAGGTGAGTGAGTGATGTGTGGAGGAGATGAGAGATTGCATCGTCTGTGGAGCGGTTCTGACGGCATGCAAACTGTAGTGGGTCCAGTGTGTCGGGTAGTGAAGAAATGATGAAGTCTCTGATAAGGCGTTCAAAGCACTTCATCACTACTGAGGTGAGAGCTACAGGGCGATAGTCATTGAGAGAAGCAGGATGTGGTTTCTTTGGAACAGGAACAATAATGGACTCTTTGAAGCATGTGGGGATCACCGACTGAGATAAAGAGATGTTGAATATCTCAGTGAACACAGGTGCTAGCTGGTCTGCGCAGGCTCTGAGGATACGGCCTGAGATGCCGTCTGGTCCTGCTGCTTTCCGTCTCCTCCTACTGCAATCAAGCGTTTGCGATAACTTGCAACGAGTCTTTTACAGCGCTCTGGAGGAATTTTGGCCCACTCATCTTTGCTGAATTGTTGTAATTCAGCTTTATTTGAGGGTTTTCTAGCTTGAACCGCCTTTTTAAAGGTCATGCCACAACATCTCAATAGGATTCAGGTCAGGACTTTGACTAGGCCACTCCAAAGTCTTCATTTTGTTTTTCTTCAGCCATTCAGAGGTGGATTTGCTGGTGTGTTTTGGGTTATTGTCCTGCTGCAGCACCCAAGATCGCTTCAGCTTGAGTTGACGAACAGATGGCCGGACATTCTCCTTCAGGATTTTTTGGTAGACAGTAGAATTCATGGTTCCATCTATCACAGCAAGCCTTCCAGGTCCTGAAGCAGCAAAACAACCCCAGACCATCACACTACAACCACCATATTTTACTGTTGGTATGATGTTCTTTTTCTGAAATGCTGTGTTACTTTTACGCCAGATGTAACGGAACACGTACCTTCCAAAAAGTTCAACTTTTGTCTCGTCGGTCCACAAGGTATTTTCCCAAAAGTCTTGGCAATCATTGAGATGTTTTTTTCAAAATTGAGACGAGCCTTAATGTTCTTTTTGCTTAAAAGTCACGCCTTGGAAATCTGCCATGCAGGCCGTTTTTGCCCAGTCTCTTTCTTATGGTGGAGTCGTGAACACTGACCTTAATTGAGGCAAGTGAGGCCTGCAGTTCTTTAGATGTTGTCCTGGGGTCTTTTGTGGCCTCTCAGATGAGTTGTCTCTGCGCTCTTGGGGTAATTTTGGTCGGCCGGCCACTCCTGGGAAGGTTCACCACTGTTCCATGTTTTTGCCATTTGTGGATAATGGATCTCACTGTGGTTCGCTGGAGTCCCAAAGCTTTAGAAATGGCTTTATAACCTTTACCAGACTGATAGATCTCAATTACTTTTGTTCTCATTTGTTCCTGAATTTCTTTGGATCTTGGCATGATGTCTAGCTTTTGAGGTGCTTTTGGTCTACTTCTCTGTGTCAGGTAGCTCCTATTTAAGTGATTTCTTGATTGAAACAGGTGTGGCAGTAATCAGGCCTGGGGGTGACTACAGAAATTGAACTCAGGTGTGATAAACCACAGTTAAGTTATTTTTTAACAAGGGGGGCAATCACTTTTTCACACAGGGCCATGTAGATTTGGAGTTTTTTTCCTCCCTTAATAACGTAAACCTTCATTTAAAAAATGCGTTTTGTGTTCAATTATGTTATCTTTGACTAATAGTTAACGGTTTTTGATGAGCAGAAACATTTAAGTGTGACAAACATGCAAAAGAATAAGAAATCAGGAAGAGGGCAAATAGTTTTTCACACCACTGTATGCTTTATTCATCAAATACTGATTTAATGTTATTTAGCCCAAATAAGCATTAACACAAGGCGGGGGGCGTTGTTCTTTTCCTTTTCCATATCACCTGCGATGTTGTAATTCAACACGCGCTTCCACCGGAGAATAATATTACGTCATTAAACGCGAAGAAGTCGCAGTTTTAATGACGTACAGAACACAATGCCTCAGGAAATCCGATCTGTCTGTTTACACGACAATCACATTAGCACGTATCTGATTCATATCCGATTTATTTCCACATATGAAGGAGGCCTGAAACCAATCTCGAAATATCGGAATGCATGCGTTTTTTTCCCATTTACACGGACATAGAACATATCCGATATGTGTCACATATGAGGAAAAAATCGGAATTGGGTCACATTTACCTGACAGTGTAAACGTAGCCTAAGTGACCACTTTGATTTTCAAGCACAAGAAAGACAACAGCTTTATTTTGCAAAGGTGTTCCTTCAGTTAAAAACAACTAGTTTGAGATTTATATTTGCTCATCTTTATTGAACTACGCTAGAATGCCTCATCCCACCCCTGCTGTTAAAAAAATAAAAAAGTAACTCAGTAACTTTTACTCTGAGTAAATTTTTTAATGAGCTACTTTTTACTTTTACTTCAGTAGATTTTTATAATGGTATCTTTACTTGTACTTAAGTAAAATTTCACTGAAGTAACAGTACTTGTACTTGAGTACAAAATTTTATTACTCTTTCCACCTCTGGTTGTAGGTACATAAAGGAGACGAACACAAAGAACGACCCTGTGGAACTGAACAAACTGGTCAAAAACTCCTGTCCTGAGGTTTTCACCTGGACACCTGCACCAGGCGCCGTGCTGGATCTGTGTCTCGCCCTCAAACAAGGGTGTGTGTGTGTGTGTGTGTGTGTGTGTGTGTGTGTATAAAATACATCTTCTGAAACAGTTTATACAGGCAACATAATTCTGACTTTTATGACTTATATGTTAATGTAAAATTACTTTTTGTAATATATGTAATATTTCAAATGCTACATATAAACACTATATTACTGTATTTATTTATTATATAATATACATTATACATGGACTGCAATTACAGAAATAATTTTATTTGCATGCTTACATTAAGTACTTACATTCGTTTAACTATTTATTGTCATTTTGCTAATATTACACACATTTCTATTTTTAAGTAAATAAGTATTATAATAAATGAATCTTATTTGTTTCTCATGCGGACAGGGACGCAGTCACCGAGCCACCCAATGGGACAAAGATCTACAAGGACAACTGGGACTTTAATGTATATCTGGATGAACTGAACACTGCAGTCTCATCCCAAATCTTCAAACACAAACACTGGATAGAATTTTACTACAAGTGGGCCGGGTTTAGGGACTACAACCTGGTCGTACGGGTACGTAACAAAATAAACACCACACCAAATGCACAAGCAGATTCATACCGAGAGATTAAATAGGTATTCTCCAGTCTCGCAGTAATGATGTCAGCAAGTGTCCCCAAATTCAATTCAATTTTATTTGTATAACACTTTTGACAATTGTCATTGTCGCAAAGCAGCTTTACACAATCAAAATAATTATTTACGTTCGACTAGCTTCATTTAGAGCTACATACTCATCCTGTTTAATCCAGGTTTATGTTAAATATATTATATCAAACTCCTGATCTTGGTTTCATGAATAATAACTGCTTTAGATGCGAGAGATCTAATATTTAACAGTCCTAACGTCAGATCAGCGGTGCCGGCTGCACATTCAGTGTGTTTTGAACTTTTCTCTATATTAATTTAATTATTAAAACAGACTTTCTGAGTCTTTAAAATGTTTTGTTTAGCCTTGGGGAACAGACACAGTCTTAATATAGTGAACCCTGAGTGACGACTCTATGCAGCTAGCAGACGGTTGGTTTCGCCTGTCTGTCTGCTCCCTGGCCTGGGCTCTGGATTGTCACAGATTAATTAGTCCTCTTCTGAGACTATTTGCAATATTACAAGAAATGAGAGCAGCACCTTCTCGAGCGGGATGGACACCGTCCCACCCTAACAGGCCAGCTTTGCCCTCAAAGGTCTTCCAATTATCTATAAAGACCACATTATTTTCGGAGCACCACCTGGACGTTCAGCGACCCACGCTGTCACTCCCCCACGCGCTCATGTTTTTGTCTAGCCGTCACGTGCGCTCTCACGCCCCCGTTTCCGCCCCGTCTGCTCACCTGTTTCTCATTCCCTGACTGATTACTCCAGCGATTTAAGCATGCGCGGCGCGCTGCTCAGATCGCTGGATTATTGTGTGTGTTATACCTCGATTCTCTCGCGTTTTCTTTTCTCTAGCTTTCACGTTACGACCTCGCTTTGTTTTTTCTCGTTTTTGATTTTCTGCTTGCCGATTTGGATTGTTCGCCTGCCCTTTTGATCTCCCGGTCTCGACCCACGCTTCTCCCTTGTGATTTACGACTCCCGCCTCTCATCCTTTTGGTTTCGTTTTTGCCTCGCTGATTGTCTTCCCGGTTTTGACCTCGCGCTTCCCCTTTTGATTACGGCTCTCGTCTAGTGTTTTTGCTTTGGACGCTTCGCTGACGGACTCACGGCTTTCGACCCTTGTTCACGCCCCCGACCACGCCCCCACATCTCTATACAGTCAGTAACCGCGCTTGGATTCATACCGTTCTGCCTGCGCCCGTGACAGAATAATCCAGCCAGTTATGGATCCAGCGGCTTCTAACCATTTGAGAGCGGCATTGGAGAGTCAAGGTGCCCTGCTTGGAAATCACCAACAGGAACTGCTCAGTACAAAGCAGTCTCTCGCCGACGTCACGTCTCAGCTTCAGAGACTCCAACTCTCTCTACCGCAAGGAGCAAGCTCCCACGCGCAACAGGAACCACGCCTCCCCGCCCCCCCCCCCCCCCACCTACGAGGGAGATCCAGGCACCTGTCGCTCCTTCCTATCTCAGTGTTCCCTGATCTTCGAGCTCCAAGCCTCCGCCTTTTCCACCGAACGATCCAAGGTGGCCTACGTCATCACGCTCCTGTCTGGACGCGCCCGGGAATGGAGCACCGCGCTTTGGGATGCCCACGACCCCTGCTGTTCCAATTATGAGGACTTCGCCAGAGAGATGAAGAGGGTGTTCGACCGCTCATGCCATGGCAGAGAGGCGGGCCGAAGGCTGCTGAATCTCCGCCAGGGCTCGCGCTCGGCTTATGACTATGCCATTGAGTTCCAGACCCTGGCCCTTCCCAGCGGTTGGAACAACCGAGCGTTATGCGACGTCTTTTTGGAGGGCCTGACAGAGAAGCTCCAAGATGAGTTAATCTCACGAGAGCTCCCCTCGTCTCTCCAAGAGCTTGTGGACCTGGCCGGTCGAGTAGATGCCCGCCTCCGTCTTCGTAGGTCAGCCCGGTTTTCTCCACCCAGAGCTCTACCGCGACTCGCACCTCCACGAGTTGAACCCCAGGAGGAACCCATGCAACTGGGCAGAACCCGCATCGCCCCAGAGGAGCGTCACCGCCGCCGAGTGGAGGGGGCCTGCTTCTACTGTGGGAAACCAGGACACCTGCTCAATAACTGTCCAGCAAAAGGGGGCGCCCTCTAGTTCAGCTGGGAGCACTAGAGGGCGAAACTCCAAGAAGGCTCCCAGACCAACGTCATCTGCTTCCCATCCTCCTCATCCATGAGCAACAGACCCACCTAGTGCAGGCACTGGTCGACTCGGGTTCAGATCGTAACCTGCTGAATGCGGCTTCAGCCAAAATCCTGGGTATTCCTGCGCTGCCCTTGGAGAACCACCTCAAGGTCCAGGCCCTCGACGGGAGTCCGCTCCCACCTATCACCCACAGAACCCCTCTCATTGGTCTAAAGGTCTCCGGCAATCACTCAGAACAGACGTCGCTGTTCATCATGGAGGGGTCACGTGCCACGGTCGTCCTAGGCCTCCCCTGGTTAATCCAACACAACCCGCACATTGATTGGGTCAGGAACTCGATCGTAGCCTGGAGCCCGTCATGTTCTACGTCATGCTTACGTGCCGCCACTACGCCCTGCCTCGACCCTACCCCCACAAAGGAGCCATCAGACCTCACCTGTGTTCCCCCAGAATACCATGACCTCAGGACTGTGTTTAGCAAATCACGTGCAGTCTCTCTTCCCGCCCATCGACCATACGACTGCGCCATTGACCTCCTCCCAGGCACCACCCCCCCCAAGGGCCGTCTTTACTCTCTGTCACCCAAGGAACGCCAAGCCATGGACCAGTACATCAGGGAATCCCTTGCCGCAGGAATCATCCGCCCTTCTTCCTCTCCGGCAGGGGCTGGATTCTTCTTCGTAGGCAAGAAAGATGGTTCCCTTCGCCCGTGCATTGATTATAGGGGCCTTAACGACATCACCATAAAGAACCGGTACCCCCTTCCCCTAATGTCTACTGCCTTCAAACTCCTTCAGGGGGCCAGCACCTTCACCAAGCTCGATCTGCGCAACGCCTATCATCTTGTCCGCATCCGGGAAGGGGATGAATGGAAAACAGCTTTCAATACGCCGAATGGACATTACGAATATCTGGTGGTCCCCTTTGGACTTACTAATGCCCCCGGAGTGTTTCAGGCCTTAATTAACGACGTTCTCAGGGACTTCCTCAATTCGTCCGTATTCGTCTATCTAGACGATATCCTGATCTTCTCTCACAACCCAGAAGAACACCAACATCACGTCAGGCAGGTGCTGCAGAGGCTGCTGGAGAACAACTTGTTCATCAAGGCTGAGAAGTGCGAGTTCCACACCACATCTACCACGTTCCTCGGATTCACCATCAGCCCCAAGGGCATCGAGATGGAACCTGCTAAGCTCCAAGCGGTCACTAGGTGGCCCACCCCCACCTCTCGGCATGAACTCCAGAGGTTCTTAGGCTTTGCTAATTTTTATCGTCGGTTTATCCGAGGCTACAGCTCCATCGCTGCCCCTCTAACAGCCCTGACCTCTACCAAGACCCATTTCTGCTGGAACCAGGAATCTGAGAAAGCCTTCAGTGAGCTGAAGAAACGGTTCACCTCCGCCCCTATCCTCACCATCCCAGATCCGTCACGGCAGTTCATCGTGGAGGTCGACGCCTCCAGCACCGGAGTAGGAGGCATCCTCTCACAAAGATCCAACCGGGATAATAAGCTGCACCCCTGCTCCTTCTTCTCCCACCGCCTAACTCCTGCTGAAAGCAATTACGGTATCGGAGATCGTGAACTCTTAGCCAAATTATGTGCTTGTATTACAAAGTAAAGATTTTTCTGTAAATATACTTATGCCTCTTTTCCACTGCATAGAACGGCACGACACGGTTCAGTTCAACTCACTTCGGTTCGGCGCAGTTTGGCTCGGTTTGCTCTTCCACTGCAGTGTAGTAACGCTTTAGCGTGGGCGGGATTACTCACGCGCGCGGCGCCGCTACTGCCGTGACGTCATCGTAAACGCGCCACAAACAAACACACAACAATGGAGCATATTGACGGCATGGTGTTCTTCATTCTCGGCATGTGGATGTTTTTAACAGCGAGACGAAGGAGTTTGTTTCAAAAGAGGCCGACAGTTAATACAAAAAGGTGTGTGCGATCCTTCTCTGGCTGTTCTAAATATAGCCGTTCTGTTGTGTCTCGTGTCGCAAGTTCGGTGAAGCAGTAATGACGATTTTCTCCGGTTAATCAGTGACCAGCGTGTTTACACGTCACGTTTTGGTAACGGTTCGGCGCGCTTGGAACCTCGGCCGAGGTGGTACTGAAAAAAGGACCAGGTACTATGTACTGGTCCCAGTGGATAACCCCCCAAAAGTGAGTAGAACTGAGCCGTGTCGTGTCGTACTATGCAGTGGAAAAGCGCCATTAGGCACCAGATCTGCCCTGTGTCAGTCAACACCACCAAGCTTAATTACATAATCATAAGCTTTAAGACATTACGAAAAAAATGTAAAGATGTGTACTCAGACAACATAAATTCTGCTGTCAGGTGATTGAGACAGACGATGATTTCCAGCCGTTGAAGGACGGGTATGATTACCTGGTGGACTTTCTGGATTTTTCTTTCCCTTTAATGAGGCCAGACAGAGAGCACGCCTACTTAGAGGTAATAGACTGGAGAGCAAATAATAACTACATACATCATGTACAGAGTTTGTGAGAATAATTCATGTAACTGTGTGTGTGTGTGTGTAGATTAAGAACAGAGTGAATGTGATGAGGTATCTGGTGGTGAACGGCTTGCTGTGGGATGATCTGTACATCGGCTTCAACAACCGCATCAGCCGAGACCCAGACGTCTACCATCACAAGTAACATAAACACACACACACACACACACTAACACACACACACACACACACACACACACAATCTTTATATATTTAAATGCTTATACAAATGATGATTTGCCTCTCCAATCAAATGTAAAAAAGTTAAACATTTTACAAACAATCAGATCTTTAGGCCTTTTAGGGTGACTAGTGAAACCGTAATCACTGCATGAGAACATGTAAGAATAGGTTCTATTTAATATCCGCTGTCCCAATCAGACAATAACATGACTCGAAAAAAGATGCTCGATTAAATATATCTCAAAATCCACAATTAACTCCTCCAAGAAACTTCACATAGAGCAGTGATGTAACATGAAGCGCATCCAGACTTTAGAGAGGGTTAGACAGTGTGAGAGCAGCGTTATTCCTGTAGCGGACAGTCGGGTGCCACAGGCGGAGATAAACAGCCCCCGACTCCGGCATTAGAGCCCTCACAGCGGGGCGAGTGGGTGACGACTCGGCGGCATACTCGTTCAGCCAAAGCTAACGCTAAGGCTAGCCCACCGGAGCACACCTCCTCTGCGCGTCACGTGTCCAACAGGTTTGCTCTCCTCAGTGCTGCACCCGCTGAGAAACCTGAAAGAGCTCTGGTTATAGGAGACTCTATACTGAGGCACGTCACATTAGCTAGACCTTTAGGGGCGCCAGCGGCAGTGGTTAGGTGTATCCCGGGAGCCAGAGCACCGGACATAGCAGGTAATCTTAGGGCTCTAGGACAGCATAGGTTCTCTAAGATAGTGGTACATGCTGGAGCTAATGATATACGCCTTCGTCAGTCAGAGGTTAGTAAGAGTAACTTTACAGAGGTGTTTAAATTAGCGAAGGCGATGTCCGATGAAGTAGTATGCTCTGGTCCCATCCCAATGAGACGTGGCGACATAGCTTACAGCAGGTTATGGTCGCTGAACCGCTGGATGTCCAGGTGGTGCTCCAAAAATAATGTGGGCTACATAGACAATTGGAAGACCTTTGAGGGCAAAGCTGGCCTGTTAGGGCGGGACGGTGTCCATCCCACTCGGAAAGGTGCTGCTCTCATTTCCTGTAGTATAGCTCATAGTCTCAGTAGAGGTCTAGTTAATCGGTGACAATCCAGAGCCCGGGCCAGGGAGCAGACAGACAGGCTAAACCAACCGTCTGCTAGCTGCATAGAGTCGTCACTCAGGGTTCACCATATTGAGACTGTGTCTGTTCCCCGATCTAAGCAAAAATGTAGAAAGACCCAGAAAGTCTGTTTCAATAATCTAATTAACATAAAGTCCACAAACTCCGATCATACTGAATGTGCAGCCGGCACCTCTGATCTGAAGCTAGGATTGTTAAATATTAGATCTCTCACATCAAAAGCAGTTATTGTTAATGAAATTATCACAGATCAGGCGTTTGATATACTCTGTTTAACTGAAACATGGGTTAAACAGGACGAGTATGTAGCTCTAAATGAAGCTAGTCCTCCTGGATACAGCTACATACACCAGCCTCGATTAACTGGTAGAGGAGGAGGCGTCGCAGTTATTCATAATGATAATCTGTCTATCGTACAAAAACACCGACACAAATTTCACTCATTTGAAATTCTCTATAGTAACATAAGTGTATTTAAGTATATTAAATCAGCTCAGTCGATTCCACTAATTATAATTTACAGACCTCCAGGGCCGTATTCTGAATTTCTTAGTGAATTTGCAGATTTCATCTCAGACCTGGTCATTTCTGTAGACAAAGTGTTAATTGCTGGAGATTTTAACATTCATTTTGAGAATCCAGAAGACCCTCTGAGAACAGCATTTATATCCATACTGGACTCCGTAGGTGTAAATCAGTGTGTAGTAGGACCCACTCATAAAGCTGGTCACACTTTAGATTTAGTAATATTCTTCGGTTTAATTATAAGAAATGTATTCACAATTCCACTGTCTGAAATTATCTCAGATCACTATCTTGTCTCCATTCAAGTGTGTCACAGTGATAATGTACGCACAGTACCGCGCTACCGTATTAAACGTACATTCACATCAACTACCACACAGAGTTTTATCAGTAATCTCCCAGAGTTACCAACTTCGATTAGGCCACCGTCTGACCCCACAGAACTTGATCAGGCGACTGAATATTTAGAGTCGACACTTCGTTGTACCTTAGATAATGTAGCTCCAGCTAAAAGAAAAATTATTAGAGATAAGAAACTCGCTCCCTGGTATAACGATCACACGCGCACTTTAAAACAGACTGCTCGGAAATTAGAGCGTAAATGGCGTCAAACTAAATTGTTGGTATTTCAAATAGCATGGAAAGAGAGCATCCTGAACTATAGGAAAGCTCTTAGTGTAGCTAGATCAACGTATCTCTCCACTCTTATAGAAGAAAATAAAAATAATCCTAGATTTTTATTTAATACCGTAGCCAAATTAACCAGAAATAAGACCACTACAGAAATCTCCACAACAACATCATGCAATAGTGAGGACTTCATGAACTTTTTTAATAATAAAATTGTAAATATCAGGCATAAAATTGAGGCTTTGAAACCAAACAATGTAATTGATACTGATGTTAACCTAGCCATGTCAGATTCAAACCTAGAATACTTTACTCCTCTTGAAGAGAATGAACTAATTTCACTCATCTCTTCTGCAAATTCATCAACCTGTATATTAGATCCTATACCGACACATTTTCTTAAACAGATAGTACCAGTAATAACAGAACCGATGTTGAGAATAATTAATTCCTCACTCAGCATTGGTTATGTTCCAAAATCTTTTAAAGTAGCAGTTATTAAACCAATAATTAAGAAACCTGACCTTGACCCCTGTCAGCTGTCCAATTACAGGCCAATATCAAACCTCCCCTTTATCTCTAAGATTCTGGAAAAGATAGTAGCGGAGCAGCTATGCTCATATCTACATAGAAATCGCATACATGAACTGTATCAGTCAGGATTTAGGCCTCATCACAGCACAGAAACAGCACTCATTAAAGTAGTAAATGACCTCCTATTGGCCTCTGATCAGGGTTGTGTAACTATGCTTGTATTACTCGACCTCAGTGCAGCGTTTGATACCATTGATCATGCTATTCTTCTTCACAGATTAGAAAATTTAGTAGGAATTAAGGGTACAGCCCTCTCCTGGCTCAGATCCTATTTGACCGATCGTTATCAGTATGTAGACTTAAATGGTGATTATTCTGCATGTTCTCTAGTGGAGTTTGGCGTTCCGCAGGGTTCAGTTTTAGGCCCACTGCTTTTTTCCCTTTACATGCTTCCTCTGGGCAACATAATCCGTAAGCATGGTATTAGTTTTCATTGTTATGCTGACGACACACAGCTATACGTCTCAACAAAACCTGATGAGAAAAACCATCTTACTAAAGTTGAGCAATGTGTTCAGGACATAAGAAATTGGATGCTAATTAACTTCCTTCTGCTTAATCCGGATAAGACAGAAGTTCTAGTCATAGGACCGCATACAGCTAGAAGTAAAATCTTAGATCACACCGTAACTTTAGATGGCCTTTCCGTTCCGCCAAGTGCAACAGTAAAAGACCTCGGCGTGATTATAGATTCCAGCCTTTCATTTGAAGCTCATGTAGATAATATCACCAGGATAGCATTCTTTCACCTTAGAAATATCGCCAAAATAAGAAATATATTGTCGCTAAATGATGCAGAAAAACTAGTTCATGCTTTTATCACTTCTAGGTTGGACTATTGTAATGCCTTACTGTCTGGTTGTTCAGTTAGGTGCATAAACAAGCTTCAGCTAGTCCAAAATGCAGCAGCGAGAGTCCTCACTAGAACCAGAAGATATGAGCACATCACCCCTATCCTATCTTCACTGCATTGGCTCCCTGTGAAATTTCGCATTGATTTTAAAATACTACTCTTGACATATAAGGCATTAAATGGTCTCGCGCCGCAGTATCTGAGCGAACTGCTAGTGTCTTACGATCCGCCACGCCTACTTCGGTCAAAGGATGCAGGCTGCTTATCAGTACCGCGTATTATGAAAACTACAGCTGGGGGCAGAGCTTTTTCTTACAAAGCCCCAAAATTATGGAATAGCCTTCCAAATAGTGTTCGGGACTCAGACACAGTCTCAGTGTTTAAGTCTAGGCTAAAAACCTATTTATTTAACCAAGCATTTTATAAATAGATTTGCCATAAGGTAAAGGAGCAGATCTGGGGGACTCATGGACGTAGAGTATTATGGTGAACTGGTATGTTTAGATGCTGTCTTCCTCAGTCTCATTTGATCACTCAGGTTTGTTGACGGTGAGGTGATTGTTTGCTTTACATCTCAGGGAGCCCTCATGTTTGTGTTTCCTTCTGGCTCTCCCTTTTAGTTATGCTGTCATAATTAGTCCTGCCGGAGTCCCTGCTTGCACTCTACAGTAAATATACATTCACGTTAGACATTGTGACTGTGACCATACCTAATTGCAATCTCTCCTCCTCTTCTCTTCCTCCCCCTCTTTCTCTTTCCTCTCTCCCCCTGTCTCCCCCTTTCACTCTTTCTCTCTCTCTCTCTGTCGAGCTACACATGTGGTTCCTGAGCTGCCAGTGATCCAGACTCCCTCTGCCCTTCGGACCTGTCTGATCCATCCTGGTGCCCGGTTTCTGGTTGGAGGTCTCATCGCATGGATGCCCCGTGTGTCTCTTTAGGATGCGTCTGGTGTCTGGGGATGATTCTCTATACTTAGAAGATGGTTCTGGCCTCGACTGGTGTGGTCAGCTGTTTCTCTGAGGACTTGACAATTCGATAGTTCAGGACTGGAACTTTCTACAAGTCTATCTGAGTCTCGAATAACTACTGGACTCCATTTTACATCAAGTATTATAACATCAATTAACATCAACTATTATAGCTGAACCTAACACTTAACACTATATAAATGCAGATCATTTCCTGCTATCTGTTTCACCCAGATGAGGATGGGTTCCCTGTCGAGTCTGGTTCCTCTCAAGGTTTCTTCCTATTACCGTCTCAGGGAGTTTTTCCTTGCCACTGTCGCCCTCGGGCTTGCTCGCCAGGGAATATCTGAACATTTTGATTCATACACATTCACATTCCATACAAACTTAAATAATTCTTTTGATTGTGTAAAGCTGTTTTGAGACAATGTCAATTGTTAAAAGCGCTATACAAATAAATTGAAAAAAAAATGAACACTAATCAAAATGTGCACTAATCACTTCTACAGATCTGGCCATTAAGAACGCACATTTCGAGAAAAGGGATCTTGCGAGCTGCCGTGGCAGTGCGCGAGAAGCTGTGAAAATGCCCTTCATTACCTGAAAGGGGCAAGCGTGTTTCAATCTCTCTTAGGCGCCCATTGACTGCAAGCGATGGACCTCATAAACGTGTCGAGCTTTAACTGTAAATATTGATATGTATTTATTCTTTATTTTCTTCTCTCCTTCAGTGATGATACTTCTTTTACTGCGCTTTCTCCATTCAGTATTATTATTATTAGTAGTAGTGGTACTCCGAATTTTTTATTATTATTATTATTATTATTATTATTATTATTTTAATGCATCCACGCGTGTGCAAAAAGACGAAGTACAACAAGAAATACAAAAATGTATGATATATTAGCCTAAAACATTATTGTTTCATTGTGTATATGTGCTTTAAATATACACTAAACAATAAACACTGCCTTTTGCAAAGTGAAAGTGAATTGCGTGTGCGATAAAATTGCAGAGATACTCCCCATACAGTAGATCTAAAGAAGAGTATCAATTCCAACTATAAATTCTGATTTAATTGCTATCATTAATCATTTTTATTTATTTATCTATTTTATGTTTTGCTGGGGAAATAAAATTTAGGCAGAGACGCCCGCTCTGTCTCGTTAATTTATCTAAAACCCCCCGACAGTATTTGCCAACAAGCGCACACAGTTTGATAAATTCACACCTATCGTGAATGAAAGGTGAGAAGAGATTCCAAAGAATCTTCTGACACAATGCTTGCTCTGAAGAACTATACTCTACTTCGCACTCCCATGTTAACGACGGCTCTACAAGCCAATCAAGGGCGTCTGTGAGCTCGCGTAAGCGGAAGGAGCGGATAGAGATGCAGGCTGCTTGTCAGTACCGCGTATTATGAAAACTACAGCTGGGGGCAGAGCTTTTTCTTACAAAGCCCCAAAATTATGGAATAGTCTTCCAAATAGTGTTCGGGACTCAGACACAGTCTCAGTGTTTAAGTCTAGGCTAAAAACCTATTTATTTAGCCAAGCATTTTTATAAATAGATTTGCCATAAGGTAAAGGAGCAGATCTGGGGGACTCATGGACGTAGAGTATTATGGTGAACTGGTATGTTTAGATGCTGTCTTCCTCACTCTCATTTGATCACTCAGGTTTGTTGACGGTGAGGTGATTGTTTGCTTTACATCTCAGGGAGCCCTCATGTTTGTGTTTCCTTCTGGCTCTCCCTTTTAGTTATGCTGTCATAGTTAGTCCTGCCGGAGTCCCTGCTTGCACTCTACAGTAAATATACATTCACATTATACATTGTGACTGTGACCATACCTAATTGCCATCTCTCCTCCTCTTCTCTTTCTCCCCCTCTTTCTCTTTCCTCTCTCCCCCTTTCACTCTCTCTCTCTCTCTCTCTCTCTCTCTCTGTGTCAAGCTACTCATGTCGTTCCTGAGCTGCCAGTGATCCAGACTCCCTCTGCCCTCCGGACCTGTCTGACCCATCCTGGTGCCCCGTTTCTGGTCGGAGGTCTCGTCGCATGGATGCCCCGTGTGTCTCTTTGGGATGCGTCTGGTGTCTGGGGATGATTCTATCTACTTAGAAGATGGTTCTGGCCTCGACTGGTGTTGTCAGCTGTTTCTCTGAGGACTTGACAATTCAATAGTTCAGGACTGGAACTTTCTACAAGTCTATCTGAGTCTCCAATAACTACTGGACTCCATTTTACATCAACTATTATAACATCAATTAACATCAACTATTATAGCTGAACCTAACACTTAACACTGTATAAATGCAGATAATTTCCTGCTATCTGTTTCACCCAGATGAGGATGGGTTCCCTGTTGAGTCTGGTTCCTCTCAAGGTTTCTTCCTATTACCATCTCAGGGAGTTTTTCCTTACCACTGTCGCCCGCGGCTTGCTCATCACGGACAATCTGACCATTTTGATTCATACACATTCACATTCCATACAAACATAAATAATTATTTGGATTGTGTAAAGCTGCTTTATGACAATGACAATTGTTAAAAGCGCTCAGGAAATGATCTGCATTTATACGTTGTGTTAGGTGGCAGGCAGTTCAGCTATAACAGTTGATGTTAATTGATGTTAATATGGAGTCCAGGTAGTTATTTCAGACTCAGGTAGACTTGTAGGAAATTCCAGTCCTGAACTATCGAGCAACTGCAGCCAAGTCAAGTCCTCAGAGAAACAGCAGTCAACACCAGTCGAGGCCAGAACCGTCTTCATGGTAGAGTGAAAGTGTGTCAAGACACCAGATGCATCCCAAAGAGACACACGGGGCATCCATGTGACGAGATGTCCAAGCAGAAGCTGGGCACCAGGATGGGTCAGACAGGTCCGGAGGGGAGAGGGAGTCTGGATCACTGGCAGCTCAGGAACGACATGTGTAGCTCGACAGAGAGAGGCAAAGAGAGAGAGGGGGAGAGAGGGAGGAAGAGAGAAGAGGAGAGATAACAGTTAGGTCTGGTCGCAGTCACATAATGTATAATGTGAATGTATATTTACTGTAGAGTCCAAGCAGAGACTCCGGAAAGACTAACTATGACAGCATAACTAAAAGGGAGAGCCAGAAGGAAACACAGACATGAGGGGGAACTGAGATGTAAAGCAAACAATCACCTCACCGTCAACAAACCTGAGTGATCAGTGAGAGCGAGGAAGACAGCATCTAAACATACCAGTTCACCATAATACTCTACGTCCATGAGTCCCCCAGATCTACCCCTAAAAATGCTTGGCTAAATAAATAGGTTTTTAGCCTACTCTTAAACACTGAGACTGTGTCTGAGTCCCGAACATTAATTGGAAGACTATTCCATAACTTTGGGGCTTTGTACGAAAAAGCTCCGCCCCCAGCTGTAGATTTCATAATACGCGGTACTGGCAAGCAGCCTGCATCCTTTGATCGAAGTAGGCGTGGCGGATCGTAAGACACTAGCAGTTCACTCAGATACTGCGGCGCGAGACCATTTAATAATTTATATGTCAAAAGTAGTGCTTTAAAATCAATGCGAAATTTCACAGGGAGGCAATGTAGTGAAGATAGGACAGGGGTGATGTGCTCATATCTTCTGGTTCTAGTGAGGACTCTCGCTGCTGCATTCTGGACTAGCTGAAGCTTGTTTATGCACCTAATTGAACAACCAGACAGTAAGGCATTACAATAGTCCAACCTAGAGGTGATAAAAGCATGAACTAGTTTTTCTGCATCGTTTAGTGACAGTATATTTCTTATCTTGGCAATATTTCTGGGGTGAAAGAATGCTATCCTGGTAATATTATCTACATGAGCTTCAAATGAAAGACTGGAATCTATAGTCTATAATCTATAATAATTTATTGTTGCACTTGATGGGACAGAAAGGCCATCTGAAGTTACAGTGTGATCTAAAATCTTACTTCCCGCTATATGTGGTCCCGTGACTAGAACTTCTGTTTTATCAGGATTAAGCAGAAGGAAGTTAATTAACATCCAATCTCTTATGTCTTGCACACATTGGTCAACTTTAGTTAGCTGGTAAGTAAATCAGACTTCATAGTTAGATTTGATACTTTGAGTGTAATTCATAAATTTACTGAATATATTCACATTTTGTAAAATAACGTTTCCTTTCTAGACCTTTTGTTCCATTAAACATTTTATTTCTATTCATTCTATGTTTTGCTGGCAAAATACATTTTAGGCAGAGGCGTCTGCTCGGTCTTGTTAATTTGTTTTAAATCCCAATTCCCCCATCAGTGAAACGGTTTGATAACACACCTACATGAAAGGTATTATTCTTACAAAGAATACAAACATGTATCATAAGTTCTGTGTTATTTCTGTGTTAGAAACTTGTGCTACTGTTGTTTACTTACAATATTTGTACATTTTTTATTTAAATGAGGTTTGGGGTCTGGGATGTTGAGCCTATTTCCTATGTAGTCTAATCAGAGCTCTACCGCCTGCTCCAATGTAATTCATAAATTATATTTATAATAATAAACTGAGATGCCCTAAATCGTGCTTTAAAATTCTTCTAAAACTCATTTAAAATCGGCATGCTTAAACCCATGGTTCGAACTTTCACTTTATGCTCACGTTTAAGTTTAATCAAATAAACACAACATACGCCAAATATATCATCTCAAAGCTTTTATTTTTTGGGTCATAAATGCAGTGCTTAGTTACATTCCAGTGTGTCCACCCATGGGTGAACGCGATGATTTAAGAATTTAATCAAACACACACACACACATACTGTATTCCTAAAGCATTAGCTGGTTATCAAGTTTATATACTGTACAGATCAATCTGCAAAATATAAAAGATAAATGAATAAAAAGCTTTAAATGGCACTTCAGCGTAGTAAAAGTATCCTAGCATAAGTTGATATATACATACTGTATATCAACATCATCATGAGTTAATATATATATTATTCAATTCAATTCAGTTTTATTTGTATAGCGTTTTTAACAATTGACATTGTCTCAAAACAGCTTTACACAATCAAAAGAATTATTTAAGTTGTATGGAATGTGAATGTGTATGAATAAAAATGTTCAGATATTCCCTGGTGAGCAAGCCTGAGGGCGACAGTGGCAAGGAAAAACTCCCTGAGATGGTAATAGGAAGAAACCTTGAGAGGAACCAGACTCGACAGGGAACCCATCCTCATCTGGGTGAAACAGATAGCAGGAAATGATCTGCATTTATACAGTGTTAAGTGTTAGGTTCAGCTATAATAGTTGATGTTAATTGATGTTATAATAGTTGATGTAAAATGGAGTCCAGTAGTTATTCGAGACTCAGATAGACTTGTAGAAAGTTCCAGTCCTGAACTATCGAATTGTCAAGTCCTCAGAGAAACAGCTGACAACACCAGTCGAGGCCAGAACCATCTTCTAAGTAGATAGAATCATCCCCAGACAGCAGACGCATCCCAAAGAGACACACGGGGCATCCATGCGATGAGACCTCCAACCAGAAACCAGGCACCAGGATGGATCAGACAGGTCCGGAGGGCAGAGGGAGTCTGGATCACTGGCAGCTCAGGAACCACATGTGTAGCTCGACAGAGAGAGAGAGAGAGAGAGAGAAAGAGTGAAAGGGGGAGACAGGGGGAGAGAGGAAAGAGAAAGAGGGGGAGGAAGAGAAGAGGAGGAGAGATTGCAATTAGGTATGGTCACAGTCACAATGTCTAATGTGAATGTATATTTACTGTAGAGTGCAAGCAGGGACTCCGGCAGGACTAACTATGACAGCATAACTAAAAGGGAGGAGCCAGAAGGAAACACAAACATGAGGGCTCCCTGAGATGTAAAGCAAACAATCACCTCACCGTCAACAAACCTGAGTGATCAAATGAGACTGAGGAAGACAGCATCTAAACATACCAGTTCACCATAATACTCTACGTCCATGAGTCCCCCAGATCTGCTCCTTTACCTTATGGCAAATCTATTTATAAAAATGCTTGGCTAAATAAATAGGTTTTGAGCCTAGACTTAAACACTGAGACTGTGTCTGAGTCCCGAACACTATTTGGAAGACTATTATATATTATATATATTCATCTTTAATTAAATTCTTAAATCCTTGTTTCCTGTGTCCTGGTATTTATGCTGTAATTTGGTCATGTTCACCCATGGGGTAAACATTTGTTGAAACCTAACAGTGAAACCTAAACACAAAAAGAGAGGACAAATAAAGGAATGTACAAAACATTAGCGCCTTTACCATGTTCAATTGAATAGTTACTGCACTATGTTGCAAGACATCCTTAATTTAAATTTTTCTCACACTTATCAACAATCACCAAGAATTGCATTTCATATGAATGTTTATATGAATGTCACATATGAGACGCGTGGACAAACAGACACATACAATACAGGCCAAAAGTTTGGACACACCTTCTCATCTATCTGTCAATGTGTTTTCTTTATTTTAATGACCATTTACATTAGTATATTCTCACTGAAGCCATCAAAACTATGAATGAACACATGTGGAGTTATGTGCTTAACAAAAAAAGGTCTCCACAGTCACCGGACCTAAAGCCAGTCGAGATGGTTTGGGGTGAGGTGGACCAAATGAGCAAGGCAAAGGAGCCACCGAGTGCTAAACACTTCTGCGAACTCCTTCAAGACCTCTTGAAGCTCATCGAGAGAATGCCAAGAGTGTGAAAAGCAGTAATCAGAGCAAAGGGTGGCTATTTTGAAGAAACTAGAATATAAAACATGTTCACTTTCAAAAGCTACACTCTATGCTGTGTGAAAATGCTATGGGAATATTTCCTCATGACCGGTTGTGAAGCCCGTGTGTCAAAAAGGCAAAAAACTTTGGCATAAATTACCTCGGTCAGGTGACATCATTCGATTAGGTGCACCTGGAGATTATAAATAGGCATGAACTGGAAACATCGTCAGATCTTTTGGTCTTCAGGATCCATTTTGTGTGTGTGTGTGCGCGCGCGTGTGTGCAAGCACTTTTTTAAAAGAAAGCGAAAATTGAAAGTGTCTTATTACTCACCAGAAAGATGGCAGAGTTAGACACGAGTCCGTCCCTCCGTGTAGAAGAATATCTCGCTGAGGGCGATCTCCACACTTTGTTTTCAGTGTTTGGGGGAAGAGCACGCTATCTCGGGCTTGAGGGAGCAGGTATGTACTGTACTGTGTACTGTGAGTTTCTCCCTATTAAGGTCCTTCGTGCTCAGGTTCGCCGTCTTTAAAGCGAAACCGCCTGCCGTGGCGCATTTCTTGCGCACAAATGTGGCGGAAGCGCACGAGATGGAATCTTCCTTTTCTCTCGCCGTATCATGAGCCTTTTACCTTCCACTTCTCAAGCGTGCGTCGGCGCTTCTTGTGAAGGAGTGAAGACCTTTCTCTCTCGCTTCCGCAAAGATGGAAACTATCACTTCAGAGCGCTCCTCTAGTGATGAGCCAGTGTGTTAGTTGTTGTTAGAGTTGGTAACATGCGCGGTCGAACGCGTACACCGCGATTCGCTGTAAATATAAGTAAATAAAATAAATCCCCCAAACGCTCAAAGTTAGATGACAGGTTTCTGTCGGGTGGCTAGAGGAGGGGACTCAATTATGGCCCCTCCCCTTCCTGGTGACCTCAATGAGTTAACTCTTTCATGGAATATGCCATATTGATCCCTTGTTTTTGTGCTATTGACATTGATTGACATTGACCAGACGCTTGCGGGCTATCTCTCTCCTGGGAGCTCATCCTCCTGGGAAAAATCCACACTCCCCTCCAAGCGTGTAGACTAACATCTTTGTTGGTGGGAAAAGATTCATCAGGCAGCGGGTCAGGCTGGTGCTGTCTTGCACACAATGGCTTTGCAGGCATACCAGACTGACCTACTGAGAGCTGAGCACTGGCAGGAGGCCATGGTTCAATCTCCGCCACCACTGGTGTTTCGGGGAGCAGCGGTCTCCAGCGTAATGTTAATTGTTCAGTCTCTTCCTCCCATGTTTCAGGATGCCGAACATCTAACACACCCATCTAGCCGAAGTGTCAAAATTTGTGCACCATTTAGGAGGCCGGCAGCGGGGAACGTACTACCAGGTATGTCTCTTTAGGTACGAAGCACTGTGGAAGACCAGCAGCCTCAGGAGACGGGTGTTCGATTCCGGCTGCCACTGGTGTTTCGGGAGACAGCGGTGTCCGACAAAGTGTTAGGTGCTCGGTTCCCTCCTGTCGTGTTTCAGGACACCGAACACCTAACAGCCACCACCATCACCACCACTCCTCCACCTAGCTAAACAACAAAGCTACCGCCCCTTCGGAGAAGCTGGCAGCGTGTAAGCTACTGCCAAGCATGTCTCCCTGGCTACAGGATTCAATCATTGTGTTTCAACGGCATGGGTTTTGCACGTCCATGAAACCACAGTGAGCACCTCTGGTAATTGAAAATCACAGGCTTGATGGTAAAAGGGGCCATAGCACATGTTCCCCTCCCAGACAGAGCCATTCGGTGTCAACACGTCACCCTAGCTCACCTCATTTTCTTAGGGTGGAGTCTTAATGCCACAGAAAGCGTCCTCCTTCCTACACGACGTTCAGTGTCATGCGGAATCCGACCGCAATGCGGGCACAGCTGTCTCCTGTGCGCGCCGGATCCATTATAGCACTCTAATGAGTCCAAGCTAGGCCAGGAGGTAATTTCACCGCTCCTAAGTGCCGGGGCATTTCATTCAAGGGCCAGTCCCCAGAGGCAATAAGGGTTACGCGCCGAGAGCTTTGTACTCTCTCTATGTGGTTCAGACGCTCGTCCTTGACTCTGGGTCCCACTCTAGGTCCATGCTGTCATCGCAAGTTTCTAACGGCACACGTTTTTCCCTTACGAACTGGAGCGCAGCCTTAGATGGCCATCCAGCCCAAGGGATCTGGAGACGTCATCTTCTCAGGGGGCATATCAACCGACTCGAATTGATGACCAGCAATCAAGAGGCTAGCACGTCATAGCACGGATGGAAAACATTATGGTAGTCTTGTAAATATCGCCTGGGCAGACTAGATTTGCACCTCTAGGTAAACTAGCGCACTAGGTTCTGCTTAAGGACAGGACAATTCTGTCCCTCAGGATCATTTACATTCCTGGACATAAAACTTGTAGACCCAGTCCACTGCCAAACTGTTTCAGTGCTGGAAGTTTCTGCAGGAACACTAACTTGTGCCCTAGTACACTCGGAACATATGCAGCCACTATTTCGGCCTACATCCTGACTGATGGGGTATGTGGAAAACAGCCTTAGTTGCCGACTTATTCGTGGAACTCATCAGCCTTCCGAGCATGCTTAGGCTTTGCCAGTTGTCTAGAAAAAGCTGTTCTGCATTCTTACCGAACTATCTTCCATAGTCGAAGCCTTCTGTCCTCTGCCGTTATAGCTCCGGAGCAGTAAGACGTCATTCGCTGTCTCCAGCTCATGCTCTTCAATTTATAGCGCAGGTCCGCATTAGCTAGTGCCGTACTTTAGAGTAGTGTTTCATAACGTCATGGGGCCGCGGCCGAAGGGCAGCCATTAGACGAGTCGAATGCTGTCCGAGACAGATGCTAGTGGCCCATTCGACCAGGAAGCTTCGACCAGGAAGCTTGCCTCATCAATTGCTCTGGCAAGAGAGGTTTCCAAGTACAGTGGTGTGAAAAGCTATTTGCCCCCCTCCTGATTTCTTATTCTTTTGCATGTTTGTCACACAAAATGTTTCTGATCATCAAACACATTTAACTATTAGTCAAAGATAACACAAGTAAACACAAAATGCAGTTTTTAAATGAGGGGTTTTATTATTTAGGGAGAAAAAAAATCCAAACCTACATGGCCCTGTGTGAAAAAGTAATTGCCCCCTGAACCTAATAACTGGTTGGGCCACCCTTAGCAGCAATAACTGCAATCAAGCGTTTGCGATAACTTGCAACGAGTCTTTTACAGCGCTCTGGAGGAATTTTGAACTCAGAAATTGAACTCAGTTAAACAAATAACTGTGTTAAACCACAAAAATTGAACTGTGATAAACCACAGTTAAGTTATTTTTTAACAAGGGGGGCAATCACTTTTTCACACAGGGCCATGTAGATTTGGAGTTGTTTTTCCTCCCTTAATAACGTAAACCTTCATTTAAAAACTGCATTTTGTGTTCAATTATGTTATCTTTGACTAATAGTTAACGGTTTTTGATGAGCAGAAACATTTAAGTGTGACAAACATGCAAAAGAATAAGAAATCAGGAAGGGGGCAAATAGTTTTTCACACCACTGTATGTCATGCGGCAGGCTGCCTTTTCCGCAAGACATCTGTCAGGCTTCATAGTTGGATGCCAGGCTTGCGGGTCCTCGAGTTAGCATCCCAGAATTATGTCTAAGACTCCTTGGGGGGACTGTGCGCACACTACACAACCCTGGGGGTCCAGACACTTGCAGTGCGGCGGAGTGGGTATACTCGTTCTCATAGCATTTTCACGCAGCACCGAGTGTAGCTTTTGAACGAGATGATGCGCTCCAACGCCGCACTGGACAAAATTGACCTGAGGATGTTTCCGGTTCATGCCTATTTATAACCTCCAGGTGCACCTAATCGAATGACGTCACTTGACCAAGGTTATATATGCCAAAATCTTTCACGTGTTTGGCACACACGTGCTTCACAACCGGTCACGGTTCACGCAACATCTCGTTCCTGCTTTTTCAGGGAACAGGGGAACCCGAGACGTTTTCAGTTATTTCACCTTTTTTTTTGTTAAGTACATAACTCTACATGTGTTCATTCATAGTTTTGATGCCTTCACTGAGAATCTACCAATGTAAATGTTCATGAAAATAAAGAAAACACATTGAATGAGTGAAGGTGTGTCCAAACTTTTGGCCTGTACTGCATATATATATATATATATAAATTTTTTATATTTATTCATGTCTTCTCAATGTCAACAAATATATGTTGGCATATTCACAAATGGACATTCACATAGTTAACACTATCAGATAGCCTACTATCAGGAAATTAAGTGAATTTTATCACCATTTAAACCGAAGCATTGCCATGTCTTTCATTGTTTTGTCCCTGTTAAGACGTAACAAAAACTATATAAGAAACGTATTAGGAATTTGAAAATAATATGAAGCACATATACACACATTCATCATGAAAGATTTATTGTAAAACTAAATAAAATTCATGTTTGCTTCAGCTTTTGAGAAATATTGTTTTAGGCTAACTAATTATACACAATTCTTTGTTGTACTTGGTCTGGCTTTTAGATAAAGTCCCGGATATTCAGCGAAGCACAACACATTTATTTAAATTCCCGAATGTTGCTTGTGGCAAGTTGCGTCACGGCGCGGCCAAATTGCGGCATCTCGCAGGAAAAAATGCGCATTCTTAATGGCCACATCTGTATGCCCCACATCCAACAAGCACTCTATAACTAGAATCCCTAAATTCTGAACAGAGTGACTCTTGAGAGACTGCCTCCAGTCAAGTGTTCAGACGCTGTGGCGTCTAATGAAGGGGGTGTGGCCTAGTAGGAGGGTGTCTAAACTTCATGCATTACACTAATGCATTAAAATTCTCTTAAAAAACTAAATGGTGAGGGCTGCACAAATATTTGCATAGTTAATGATCAGAGAACCCATTAAACAGTGATGCAGTGTTAGCTTCAGCAGAGCTCACCTTTCAGTTCACACATTTCTGACCAAACTGCTTTTATCTCCTTCTTTTTCTATCAGGTTTTGGAAGCACTTTCAGTCAGATTTGCCCACAGCGCCACCCGACTGGGATGTGTTCCTGAAAATGGTTATTAAACACACATACACACAAACAGAGAGAGCACTATAGATAACTGCTCAGGGTATCTTTCCATGCTGAGTGAATGTTTAGGTTTAAATGAAGGTTTGGGGCTAAAAAAAATTTGGGGAAAAATAACATTCTGCAAGCAACTGAATGCAAAATGAAAGGAGCTGAAACTTAACATCAGTAACGTGTTGGCACTACAAAGCAGATATGAGAACAGATGGACTTTCAGTTTCAGTATATAGCTCTTCATTTAAATGACAGTTGTTCATATATGAGGGTCAGTGCAGGTGGAGGAGATCATTTATATGCATTATGGGGATTTCACACTGCATCCTTTCTGGAATAGTGATGGGAAGCTTGAATCATTTTAGTGATTCGGTTCTTTGAATCTCGTTCATCAAAATGAACAAATCTTTTTTTGAGTAATTTAGTTAATTTTGTTCTTTTTATAAGAAATAAAATAAAATGTTGCATTTTCAATAAAAAGACCCCCAATATGTGTACATACACAAATTCTGGCTATAGTTTAAGTAATTAAAATATTACAATGCAGCTAAGGACATATTATAATAAACAGAATAAGTAGCTCACCATCATATCTTACAGTCTGAGTCGTTCATTCTTTTGAATTTATTGCACCACATAGAGTCTATAGGAGCCATGTGACAGAACGAACGACTCGGACTAGAAGAGTCATACATAACCTATGGGGTTTTTGCAATGATTTGAAGATGCATGCCCAGTATAAAAAAAATCACTCTCCGAGACTACTCGTTCTTCTGAGTCACGTTAAACATTCATTCAAAAAGAACGAATCGTTCATGAAAAACCCATCACTATTCTGTAACTGTAGAAATTGTCCCCTCTGAAAAAGGAGGATTCTTTATTTAATCTTATTGTATGTATTTCTCATTTTAATGAAATAAAAAGATAACACTCTTGAGGAATGTTAAGCAGTGATTACAGTAAGTGTGTGTTGTGTTTATTCTCACATTTACAATGTAGAGCTGTAACAGGACCTGGTGTCTGTGCTCCATCATGAAGCGTTGTGTCAGACACCTCCAGGTTTACGCTAAGAGCTTGTCTATTAAACATTAGAGTAGGAGGAGAAAAGCAGAACAACTACACCAGAGTTCTCACCAGAGGGTACAGTTGGCTCTGTATGTGTAGAAATATTCATGTTCCATGTCTGGAGTCTGAGCCTAAAGCCGCGTCCTCTGATTTCTTGTTTCTCGTCAGGGTGTAGCGGTGACAGAGTACAACATTAAAGTGCAATATTTAAAACAACACACGGAAGGCTCAAATTTAATGAAATAAGAAACACACTAGTGTCACAGTCTCTTTACATTAAACCTCAAACATAATTATGTAAAATATTTAAATGTAAATATCAGACAGAATGTTATTTAACTTTCCTAAACATTATTTCATAATATAATATTCAAATATCAATAAAATATTAGTATTGTAATAAATCCTTCAATCTAATCATTTCTGGTTAGTTAAATGCTACCTAAATGTTATTAAACACACTGACCATAATTATACAAACACACTGTCATGTCAGGACTTAAACATTCACAAATGTATGTAAATAACGTTGTTGTTGGTCTTTTGGCTCCCGGCAAGGGGTCGCCACAGTGGATCATCCAGTCCGCAAATCTAAGCTTGGCACAGGTTTTACACCAGATGCACAACCCTAACATTTTATCACTGCATTCAGTGGCTGGCTTTTGAACCCGGGCCTCTTTTTGCATCCAAAGACATGTGCTATACATTATGCTGAGTGCATTGGTGTGTAATGTGTGTTTGTTTGTGCCCTGCAATGCAGAGTGTAGCCCACCATGTGGCCTCAGCTTCCTGGTAGAGGCTCCAGCCTGTTCCACATATAACTGATTTTTATTGCTATTAAAAAAAATTATACCACAATGTTAATAATTTTTAAATGGAAATTTTTTAAATTAATATATAGTCAAAGTCATATATAATTAACATTATCGTCATTATTTAAAATAACTATAATCATTGTGGGCATTTGGCTGAACCCTGAAATTAAGAAGTTTATTCTATACCTCAGTCTCTTCAGATGTCACCAGCTCCAGTCCTCCAGTCCTCCAGTGAGCTCAGTACACTATACATGCAAAAACAAGCATGTTTCAATATTCAAACAAGATTATTCTTCAGAGTTAGAACTAATCAAATGGTCTTTAGTTACTTAATTCAATCTGAAACTAAACACATATTTAACAAACAAACATGTTCAGCGATCAGCACACAGATTAGGTTGATTAATGACTGTAGAGGTCTGTGTGCGAGTATGACCTGTATGATGGCTGGAGTAATAAACATAATGTGGTAATGTAGATCTATAAGCCCTGCTTCCATAAGGTATAGTGTGTAAACGTCACTTCCTGTCTTACAGTTACTCAGCAGGTCCAACTCATTTGATCTGGCAAATTGATTTCAGAAATGACACTACAGACTACATAGGGCACTTGAGTGTGTATAAGATGTGTATATAATAAGTGTGTATGTAAAGTGACAGTGAAGATGGTATAAAGATTTACACACTCACTGCTATTTTCTCTAATAAAAGCTTATGATGAATCACCCCAGAGTCAGACACACAGAAATCAATCATAATACTAATAAATTACCACCTGTGTGTGTGTGTGTGTGTGTGTGTGTGTGTGTGTGTGTGTGTGTGTGTGTTCTGCCTAGTTTCATAACTACCCTCAATTCACGTTGCACATCAGTTCCCTTCCTGTTAAATCTTCCACACACACACAGACACACACACACACACACACACACTGCCCAGCTCTCACTTATTCTCTCATCATCATGGCTAATCTTCTCCATCTCTCCTTCTGTCTCATCCTCCTTTGTCTTCAAGACAGGAATCAATACTGTAGTGATGATTGTTGTATTTGATATACAGTAAATACCTTCTTCCTGCCTCATACACATGTTGTGGAGTGAACAGCTTGCAACTGTGACCACTTCTAACCACTCCTCCAAATCGTCTGATAGACCCTATGTTCAGATGGTGCATTTGGCTGGCTGGTGGATCCTGGTTCACAATCCTCACTTTAAAGAAAACATACAACCACACCCATGAGGTCTCAGCTTCTAATGTCTCCAAATGCCAGTGTGCTCAGTTATAATCCCAGCATATATCCACTCTCAGTAAGCCCAAGACCCACTCACTGCCAGGGATGTAGAGTCGAGATGGACAACCACCTCCACTTACATCAGGATCGAGGTTTGAGTAGACAGTGGAGAAGGAGTGAGGCTCTTTAATGAAATAGGAACATCCATCAGCTCCTGCACTCAGATCACGATACGCAGTGAACCCAATGTCATTTACTTAAAGGGACGAATGTAAATTACACAAATCAGCAATATTCTGAAGTGCAATATCTCAGGAGTTTTTCTTTTATGAGTATTATGAGTATAGTTCTGTCTGTTCGCCTTGTTTAACTATGCAATATTCATACCATGAGACCTGTATTAATACTTTAATACCCCTAATGACAGTCTGAGGCAATGGGTGCTTTGTTTGTACGCATTTATTTGCATCCATGTTGCTGAGAGAAAAAGTCTTTGCACCAGGTCTTTATTTTGCAGTTTATCATCATAATGGTTACATATGTTTTCTTAGTTTGTAATCATTTTGAATGTGGTCTCGCACCTGTATTGTAAGTTCAGCGTTCAGTTCGACCTCTCCCTGTGCTTGTTGGGTTTCCTTGATGAACTGACACCCCATCTAGGGTGTTGTACCCCCGCCTCGTACCCCAAGCTCCCTGGAACAGGCTTCAGGACACACCGACCCTGTACAGGCTAAGCACTACAGAGAATGAGTGAGTGAGAGTGAAAAAGACAATTTCGGCTAAGAGGGCAATAATGTTATTTCACTACACTATCACCACATAATATATAGGGGGCGCTGTTTCTCTTACTGTAAAATACTGTGAGAAACAGGGAAGAGAGGGAGATTATTATCTAAACAAAATGAAGCTTATTATATTTAAATTCTGAATAAATCAGGGAAAGCCTGGTTACTCTCGACCTCTGGGAGTGTTTCAGTAAAAACCTTCCTGTGGATTTTCCACATTATTGGAAAATCTTTAATTTACAGTAAATCGAAAGAAAATCTCTGGCACCACTCACACACAGAAACAATCATTTTTTAAATTTCCTAATGGTTATTAGAAAGAGTTTTATTGGTTTTCAATGGAATCGTTAATTTACTTAACACATCTCCTGAAAACGCATATTGTAAATGTCACAAACGGTGGGTCTGCACTTAGAAAACATTCTGTGTATAGCACTTCGTTTTTTTGCGTCAGGGCATTTTTTGTACAACGTGGGCGATGCAGAGCATGTGGGAAAGGCAACTGTATGTCTGGCACTTACAGTAAACACTTCTTACACACATGTGTACAGCAGGTCCCTGTACATAAACCTCTGTGTGGTATTAAAGAGGAATTCCACAGAGTGGCAGGTTTTGTCCTTTGTAGTAAAATCAATGACGCATATTTAATATGTAGTCATACTATTTATATACATGTATTTATCCTGCACACACACACACACACTTGAACCTTCCCTATACAGTATAACTGGCTATTTCAGGGTTTCCAAATGTAATTGGGTGCTTTGATGGCACCCACATTCCTTTTAAAGCTCGTTCAATAAATGAGGGAGACAAGTGTACATATATTTGTATTGTACACTTGAATCATTACAGGACAGTACAGTAGTTACTTGCTGGGGGACAGGGGATACCCTTGTCTGCCCTATTTAATGACACCCTACCCTGAACCTGATCCTGGACCATAGACACGCTTTAACCTGGCTCACAGCCGAACACGGGCCAAGGTGGAGATGACCATAGGGCAGTTGGAAGTCTCTCAAGCGCCTGAGGTGGTAGAGACGCTGTCGGGCCTTTTTCACCACGGTGTTGATGTGACAGGACCATGATAGGTCCTGCGTGATGTGAACACCGAGGTATTTGAAGCTGTCCACTCTCTCCACTGGGCTTTCATTGATGATAGGGGTCTGGTAGTTCCTCTCCTGCTTAGTGCTGAAGTCCACTATCAACTCCTTTGTCTTACTGACGTTTAGAAGGAGGTTGTTCCTCTGGCACCAGTTCTCCAGGATCCTAATCTCCTTCAGGTAGGCTGTCTCGTTGTTATCAGAGATCAGGCCCACCACGACGGTGTTGTCAGCAAACTTAATGATGGTGGTGGAGCTGGTAGTGGCCACACAGTCATATGTGTACAAAGAGTACAGCAGGGGGCTCAGAACTCACCCCTGGGGGGCTCCAGTGCTGAGAGTTGTGGAGGCTGAGACATGTCCACCCATCCTTACTGCCTGTGGTCTGCCCGTTAGGAAGTTGGAGATCCACTGACAGAGATGAGCTGAGACCCAGGTGCTCCAGCTTGGTGGTGAGTGTGGAGGGAATTATGGTATTGAATGCAGAGCTGTAGTCGATGAAGAGCATTTTAACATAATTCCCAATTCTAGTGTCCAAGTGAGTAAGTGATGTGTGGTGGAGATGAGATGGCATCGTCAGTAGAACGATTTGGACGGTAAGTGAACTGTAGAGGTTCCAGTGTGTCTGGTAGAGATGAAATGATGAAGTCCTTTCATCATTATATACGCACAAGTTCTCACCTTAAGGTGACGCTCCAGTAATTAAATTTCTAGTGTTGCATTTTTAATGGATAGCCTTTTCTCTTCCATTTAAGGTCCATCCTAAGGTCACTTTTCCTTATTTGTTTTTGAAGATGGACCTTATACAGCTCCTGGCAACAGTTGGAAGGAAACTATGAATTATTATTAAAAAATAATTAAATAAATGAGATTCTGTCAGAAAATAAAATTTAAATATGGTCATCTGCACACAAATTCTTACATTGATTAGATGCATTGAGGTTGAAGGACCTTCATTCGTGGAGAAATCCCCAGCTATGTACTGTGAAAGAACAATGACAGTTTATTACTCTAATGTAAAAATTGGGCGCTGCATTATAATGGTATGCATCCCACCTCGGTGGATCTACCAGCATTGTCCACTTCTGTCACAGCAGATGTGGTCTCTTCATCTTCGTCCTTCAGTGAAAATATGCAAGTATACGATATCTGGCAAAAAAAAAAAATTAATAAAAGCAACTAAAGGTACCCGACAACTGTGACAGACTGTTCTTTCTGTAGCGTCCAATAATACAATCCCTCTATTAGTATCTATAAGAAAATACAACCCATAGAATTCTCAATATTATCAAAGAAAAAAAACAATAATGCAGGAAAAAACATGTCAAAGTAATACAACTAAGATCACAGTAGCCTACAGTATACATCATATGCAGTTAAATACAGTAAGCCTGCATAAAAACATAAAGCATGTTCAAAAGCCTTTAAGTGACACAGATAGTATTTTATTAAGTCGTTTAATGAAAACAAACGATAGTGGTAAACTTACATTTCACCATGTCAGTGTCACTGGTGGCCCTTTATTAAGGGACAGAGCCGCTCCTCAGATGGGGTGAGGGGAGGGGTGCTGGGCCCCCACCAGTTAAACAGGCTTCAGCCTTCTTACAGTTGCATCTACTGTACATTTCTGACAGAAAGAATATACTAAATCATGTTCAATAAATAGTTCAGTGATCGTGTAATCAAATATTACCTTTGTGCAGAACATTTGTGTTTAATTTTCACTTGGCTTCTGGTTCCAGAAGGATTAAACCTTATTAAATAAGAAATCATAAATTCCTAGTCAATATAGATTGGTATTTTGACCTAAAGAAATTAATGGCAGGAAAAGTAAATGCTTTCATTTAACAGCCAAAAGGATGCGGAAGGGGTGTTTAATTATTTTGCACTATAATAAAGGGGAGGCGATGTCAAATTTGCAATTTAATACACTCGTGCATTTCCTCTGTCCGTTATTTTTTGCCAAGCCAACTCTCTCTTTATCCGATGCAGCCGTATTGCTTTTTTTTTCTTTATTATTGACTTAAATTCCTCATATGCACGCATTAAAACCTCTGAAGTATGCCTCTCTCTTTTTGATTTTCCATTTTGACTTGTGAAATCGGCGATCCATTGAAAATGTCTTTATGAATGCACCGTGCACGGGCACTAACTCTGGGTAACCAGTAGAGGGGATTAAACTTAATCTTATCAGGTGTTTTGGAACCGACATACTCGCGGTATGCGGGTTGGGGTTAATCAACCCAGAGGTTAAGATTAACCAAATGGTAAGTTAACCAAGCTTTCTTGAACACCCCCCAGGACTTCATCAACAGCTGTGCGAGTGCACACAATAAAGCGTGCAGCAACGTCATCCCTCCTGCTAGCTACATGCGCTACATGGTAAGCAGGAAGTCCAAATAATGGCTTAAAACATTACTGTGTCATTATAAGGTACTGTATATCACTGTCTAAAATATAAAAAGTTTGATCAAGTCATTATTAAGACAGATTAGGGCATTTAAAACTTTGTGTTTGTGGTTAATGATGGAAGTGGGAATGAATTATACTGTGAAGTACCTCACTGTCGGTTAAAGAATATGTTATCAGTGATATTATTATTATTATGATTATTATTATTATTATTATTATTATTTGAGGTTGAAGTCCACGTACATGTCTGTGTGTGTTTCTGTACAGCAGAACTCTCTGTCTAACTTATTAATAGACAGAAATGACATTCTGTAAGGTTGAGCATCTGATGCCTTGTTTACACTAAGTTGTCCTTCTTTGGTGGTCAGACAAATACACTCCCTGTTCGGTAATCGGAGAGAGAATCACAGATCAGAAATGAAAAATGTAGATCAGATGAAGATGAAGTTTTGTCTTAAAACGACTCCAGCGTGTTAAAATTCACTTATAACCACAGCGCTGTTATTTCAGACAAAGTGAAAATATCAACTAATCCCAGTCAAAATATTCACTTTATCTTTTCTAATTAATATCCATTGGTGTTTTTACATTGAGACAGTAGCACATTAGTATATTATTATAATTATATATTTTATAATATATTATAAATATATTTTGTAAAGTATATTTATTTTGTACAGTATATTTAAATGTTTAATTAGTAGCTTACTTTTATTAGATTATTAAATCTGATACATAACTGTTAATAACATCACTTTTACTCAACATTTTGATTTCACTTATGGTGCAGATTAAACTTCAGGCAGAGATCTAAGGAGATCTAAAATCTGTTAATTCTGTACAGATGCTGTGACAAAATCTGACTGGACAGAAAGACAAACAGAGTTTATTTTCTTGAGTCAGTTCTGAACAATGTACAGACAAACCCTTTAATTTATTTAAATACAACTTTTCAGGCAGTAACTCCTGTAATGTATGTAGGTACAGTAGGTGGACAACCAGACTGCTCATTACAGTCGCGCTCACCGCCGTGGAAAAGCGGCAGCGGCCAAAATAAACCAGTAGCATTTCAAAATAATTCGTGAAATGACCGCCAGGTGGCGCAAATTGGCATTTTCCATCGTCTCGGTTTTTAAATATATTTAGAGCTTAAGTCATAATAAAGTCATAACAATATGTTGTAGCGAAGAAATACTACAATTATGATAATTTACACATCCAAGTACTGTGTCCAACAAACATGAAAAACTATAAATATAAAAATGAGTTAAAAAACATTGGTTTTATTTTGTTTAGACAGACTCTGTTTTTATCTGTTCAGTGTTATTATTAAAGAAAACAGCACAAACAGCGCTAGGGCTTTTAAAAAAAAATTTCGACAATACTTACAGTTGTTATAGAAATAACTAAAACAAATAGAGCAAAGTTCCAGAATAGATAAAAAAATAAATCAATAAAAAAGATGTATACAGTATAATCGGGGCCTCTCATTTCATTATTCGCTCGCACTTCGTCTGGCACTGAACCAAAATATATTGTCTTACATTTGTGAATAAAATAGTTTTTTTCAGAGAATTATTTGTGCAAAATAATATTTATGCAATATAATCACAGGCTCTTGATTCGTTATTCATTTGCAATATAAACCAAAATACATTAACCATATAATATAAACCAGAATATAAACCAAAATATTGAATTTGTTGTATTAAATATTTATGCCGTCTCAAAGGATCCAGAGATTTCGTTGTACTAAATAATATTTTTGCTATATAACCATCTTAATTCATTAGATTTTTTCTGCGATTCAGTTGTACTGAATGATGTTTATGCAGTATAATCAAGCTCTCTTATTTCGTTATTTGTTCGCATTTGGCTTGCACTTGTTGCATTGCACACTACTGAGCATCCAAGCGTGGCAACGCATGCTTGGTTTAAGTTGGACATTGACGCACATACTGTAAATGAATGTGAATCATATGGCATTATATTCCTGCCACAATTCTCACAGCTCTACAGTATGTATTGAAATAATAACATTAGTGTTTTTCTTTACTGAATAGAAATATAATTGCGCAACTGTTAAGCATTAGCCCGTACTTGATAATCTATTGTTCGTTCTATCGGGTTTAATTGCCCTAATATCAACAGCAATCGCGTGACACTAATAACATAAATATTACTTACCTGTCAGGGTACAGATTAAACAGGGATGAACCCAATAGCAGATAGGTAATCTCCTTGGAAGAAGTATTGCTGGTAAAAGGCTTAGCCAGAGCCGAGGGGAGAAGCTGTGCTTATGTAACAGGTTGTGTGGGGAATCCCCGATGACGAGGGTGGAGGCGTGTCAATGACGAGGCGGAATCACCGCGAACCCGGAAGTGAGAGTGAGAAGCACAGCAAGCTGGTGAAGCGCCGTTGTCCGCGATCGCGGAAGTGCACACAAGCACACGTAAGCCCAAAACACACACACGTTACCGGAACTTGTGAGTACGGTGAGAGAGAAAGGCTGGGTAGGAAGCCGGGGTAAAAAGCTATGCTTCTTTCGGAGTCACAGGAGAGATCCGGGAGCGCGATCCGTAGGCAGAGTCGTTAAACAGGCGAGTGTCATACACGAGGAGTAATCCAAAGTGATAGCGACAATCCGAAGGGCAAGGCACGAGACGAAATCCAAAGAATACAGGCAAGGTCGAGCACGGAAGAAAAACACTAGGGTAACAGGAGAGACGGGAGAAATAGGCACGCAAGTGAGATACATCGGCGATGAGTGGAGCTCTTGCCGTCCTTTTAAAGCCGAGAGTAGAATGCCGGATTAGAGGCAGGTGTGCTCAGGTAATCAGCTCAGGGAGTGTGGAAAACCTTGGATGGAGTTAAGACCTGGATGTGCTGGGTTGGCTGTGCAGGTTCATGACATTACCAAGATTCTAAAGTGTCCCAATAATACTTTCATTGTAAATTTATACACTGTATAGGGAAATTATTATTATTAAATTAAGTAGTGTTTATTTGCGAAATTAAATAGACTTAACTGGAAAAAATTAAGTAGACTTTAATAGCAAAAAAATATTTTTACATAAAGAAATGTAAGTAGTAAATACAAAGAATAGTCTTGCTTGAACTACATAATAAACTGATGCAAAAAGTTACCTTAATTATTTTAAGTAGATCAGGCTGGATATTTTTATCAGTGTATTGTAATCGTTGTAATCCCCATAAATTCTATCTGGGTTTAATTGCCCTAATGTCAACACCAATCCTTCAGACAACTCGAATCAGAACATTAAGAAGAAAATGAAGAAGAAGAAGAAAAGCAGATTCGTTGTTCGTTTGGACTTCGCACTGTAAAAAAAACAAGCCACCTCAACGTAAAAACCATGTAATTCATTCATTTTAACATTCCATAAATAATTATAATCATGCTGTATCATCATGGCCTCTCAGTAATTCATTATTCGTTCGCACCTTAACTGGTTGTTGTTTTAGTGTTTCTTTGTGCTTTGCAATGTCGGACAACATTCAAATGCAAATAAGGAGCCATCCCCCACTTTAAACTAACCCAAGTCCCACTCTTGGGAAGAAGAAAGCTAAGCTGTATTTCGTTTTCTGCAGCGCCCCACTCACAACTGAGCATTATTCAATTCAATTCAATTCAATTCAGTTTTATTTGTATAGCGCTTTTAACAATTGACATTGTCTCAAAACAGCTTTACACAATCAAAAGAATTATTTAAGTTTGTATGGAATGTGAATGTGTATGAATCAAAATGTTCAGATATTCCCTGGCGAGCAAGCCCGAGGGCAACAGTGGCAAGGAAAAACTCCCTGAGACGGTAATAGGAAGAAACCTTGAGAGGAACCAGACTCGACAGGGAACCCATCCTCATCTGGGTGAAACAGATAGCAGGAAATGATCTGCATTTATACAGTGTTAAGTGTTAGGTTCAGCTATAATAGTTGATGTTAATTGATGTTATAATACTTGATGTAAAATGGAGTCCAGTAGTTATTCGAGACCCAGATAGACTTGTAGAAAGTTCCAGTCCTGAACTATCGAATTGTCAAGTCCTCAGAGAAACAGCTGACCACACCAGTCGAGGCCAGAACCATCTTCTAAGTATAGAGAATCATCCCCAGACACCAGACGCATCCTAAAGAGACACACGGGGCATCCATGCGATGAGACCTCCAACCAGAAACCGGGCACCAGGATGGATCAGACAGGTCCGGAGGGCAGAGGGAGTCTGGATCACTGGCAGCTCAGGAACCACATGTGTAGCTCGACAGAGAGAGAGAGAGAGAGAGAAAGAGTGAAAGGGGGAGACAGGGGGAGAGAGGAAAGAGAAAGAGGGGGAGGAAGAGAAGAGGAGGAGAGATTGCAATTAGGTATGGTCACAGTCACAATGTCTAATGTGAATGTATATTTACTGTAGAGTGCAAGCAGGGACTCCGGCAGGACTAACTATGACAGCATAAATAAAAGGGAGAGCTAGAAGGAAACACAAACATGAGGGCTCCCTGAGATGTAAAGCAAACAATCACCTCACCGTCAACAAACCTGAGTGATCAAATTTACATTTACATTTAGGCATTTGGCAGACGCTCTTATCCAGAGCGACTTACATTTTTTTAATCTCATTATACATCTGAGCAGGTGAGGGTTAAGGGCCTTGCTCAAGGGCCCAACAGTGGCAACTTGGTGGTTGTGGGGTTTGAACCTGGGATCTTCCGAACCGTAGACCAATACCTTAACCACTGAGCTACCCCTGGCCAAATGAGACTGAGGAAGACAGCATCTAAACATACCAGTTCACCATAATACTCTACGTCCATGAGTCCCCCAGATCTGCTCCTTTACCTTATGGCAAATCTATTTATAAAAATGCTTGGCTAAATAAATAGGTTTTTAGCCTAGACTTAAACACTGAGACTGTGTCTGAGTCCCGAACACTATTTGGAAGACTATTCCATAATTTTGGGGCTTTGTAAGAAAAAGCTCTGCCCCCAGCTGTAGTTTTCATAATACGCGGTACTGATAAGCAGCCTGCATCCTTTGACCGAAGTAGGCGTGGCGGATCGTAAGACACTAGCAGTTCGCTCAGATACTGCGGCGCGAGACCATTTAATGCCTTATATGTCAAGAGTAGTATTTTAAAATCAATGCGAAATTTCACAGGGAGCCAATGCAGTGAAGATAGGATAGGGGTGATGTGCTCATATCTTCTGGTTCTAGTGAGGACTCTCGCTGCTGCATTTTGGACTAGCTGAAGCTTGTTTATGCACCTAACTGAACAACCAGACAGTAAGGCATTACAATAGTCTAACCTAGAAGTGATAAAAGCATGAACTAGTTTTTCTGCATCATTTAGCGACAATATATTTCTTATTTTGGCGATATTTCTAAGGTGAAAGAATGCTATCCTGGTGATATTATCTACATGAGCTTCAAATGAAAGGCTGGAATCTATAATCACGCCGAGGTCTTTTACTGTTGCACTTGACGGAACAGAAAGGCCATCTAAAGTTACGGTGTGATCTAAGATTTTACTTCTAGCTGTATGCGGTCCTATGACTAGAACTTCTGTCTTATCCGGATTAAGCAGAAGGAAGTTAATTAGCATCCAATTTCTTATGTCCTGAACACATTACTCAACTTTAGTAAGATGGTTTTTCTCATCAGGTTTTGTTGAGACATATAACTGTGTGTCGTCAGCATAACAATGAAAACTAATACCATGCTTACGGATTATGTTGCCCAGAGGAAGCATGTAAAGGGAAAAAAGCAGTGGGCCTAAAACTGAACCCTGCGGAACGCCAAACTCCACTAGAGAACATGCAGAATAATCACCATTTAAGTCTACATACTGATAACGATCGGTCAAATAGGATCTGAGCCAGGAGAGGGTTGTACCCTTAATTCCTACTAAATTTTCTAATCTGTGAAGAAGAATTACATGATCAATAGTGTCAAAAGCTGCACTGAGGTCGAGTAATACAAGCATAGTTACACAACCCTGATCAGAGGCCAATAGGAGGTCATTTACTACTTTAACGAGTGCTGTTTCTGTGCTGTGATGAGGCCTAAATCCTGACTGATACAGTTCATGTATGCCATTTCTATGTAGATATGAGCATAGCTGCTCCGCTACTATCTTTTCCAGAATCTTAGAGATAAAGGGGAGGTTTGATATTGGCCTGTAATTGGACAGCTGACAGGGGTCGAGGTCAGGTTTCTTAATTATTGGTTTAATAACTGCTACTTTAAAAGATTTTGGAACATAACCAATGCTGAGTGAGGAATTAATTATTCTCAACATCGGTTCTGTTATTACTGGTGCTATCTGTTTAAGAAAATGTGTCGGTATAGGATCTAATATACAGGTTGATGAATTTGCAGAAGAGATGAGTGAAATTAGTTCATTCTCTTCAAGAGGAGTAAAGTATTCTAGGTTTGAATCTGACATGGCTAGGTTAACATCAGTATCAATTACATTGTTTGGTTTCAAAGCCTCAATTTTATGCCTGATATTTACAATTTTATTATTAAAAAAGTTCATGAAGTCCTCACTATTGCATGATGTTGTTGTGGAGATTTCTGTAGTGGTCTTATTTCTGGTTAATTTGGCTACGGTATTAAATAAAAATCTAGGATTATTTTTATTTTCTTCTATAAGAGTGGAGAGATACGTTGATCTAGCTACACTAAGAGCTTTCCTATAGTTCAGGATGCTCTCTTTCCATGCTATTTGAAATACCAACAATTTAGTTTGACGCCATTTACGCTCTAATTTCCGAGCAGTCTGTTTTAAAGTGCGCGTGTGATCGTTATACCAGGGAGCGAGTTTCTTATCTCTAATAATTTTTCTTTTAGCTGGAGCTACATTATCTAAGATACAACGAAGTGTCGACTCTAAATATTCAGTTGCCTGATCGAGTTCTGTGGGGTCAGACGGTGGCCTAATCGAAGTTGGTAACTCTGGGTTTACTGATAAAACTCTGTGTGGTAGTTGATGTGAATGTACGTTTAATACGGTAGCGCGGTACTGTGCGTACATTATCACTGTGAGACACTTGAATGGAGACAAGATAGTGATCTGAGATAATTTCAGACAGTGGAATTGTGAATACATTTCTTATACTTAATCCGAAGAATATTACTAAATCTAAAGTGTGACCTGCTTTATGAGTGGGTCCTACTACACACTGATTTACACCTACGGAGTCCAGTATGGATATAAATGCTGTTCTCAGAGGGTCTTCTGGATTCTCAAAATGAATGTTAAAATCTCCAGCAATTAACACTTTGTCTACAGAAATGACCAGGTCTGAGATGACATCTGCAAATTCACTAAGAAATTCAGAATACGGCCCTGGAGGTCTGTAAATTATAATTAGTGGAATCGACTGAGCTGATTTAATATACTTAAATACACTTATGTTACTATAGAGAATTTCAAATGAGTTAAATTTGTGTCTGTGTTTTTGTACGATAGACAGATTATCATTATGAATAACTGCGACGCCTCCTCCTCTACCAGTTAACCGAGGCTGGTGTATGTAGCTGTATCCAGGAGGACTAGCTTCATTTAGAGCTACATACTCGTCCTGTTTAACCCATGTTTCAGTTAAACAGAGTATATTAAACGCCTGATCTGTGATAATTTCATTAACAATAACTGCTTTTGATGTGAGAGATCTAATATTTAACAATCCTAGCTTCAGATCAGAGGTGCCGGCTGCGCATTCAGTATGATCGGAGTTTGTGGACTTTATGTTAATTAGATTATTGAAACAGACTTTCTGGGTCTTTCTACATTTTTGCTTAGATCGGGGAACAGACACAGTCTCAATAAGGTGAACCCTGAGTGACGACTCTATGCAGCTAGCAGACGGTTGGTTTAGCCTGTCTGTCTGCTCCCTGGCCTGGGCTCTGGATTGTCACCGATTAACTAGACCTCTACTGAGACTATGAGCTATACTACAGGAAATGAGAGCAGCACCTTCCCGAGTGGGATGGACACCGTCCCGCCCTAACAGGCCAGCTTTGCCCTCAAAGGTCTTCCAATTGTCTATGTAGCCCACATTATTTTTGGAGCACCACCTGGACCGCATGATGCATGCTTTGTTTAAGATTAACGTTAATTGCACAACTGTAACAGTCTGTATGATGAGTTTTTGCTGACCACCACAAATAAGTTCATTGAAATGAACGGTGGATCCCATCTGTGTTCTTTATTATTTTTTTAATTATTGAGACCAGTGGCGGTTTTAGGCATGGGCGAAGTGGGCAGTCGCCCACGGCAGCATTTTTTCATGTCACGTGGTGGGCGGCAAACGAACCTGGAGGAAAAATAATAATCTGTGCCGCTAAGCGGTTTTCTATTATCTATGATACCTGCGTTGCGACCGCGCCGCCCTGCTGCTGAAGGAGATAGTCTCACCCGGGGAGCAATTCAGTGTAGAACCGCCACTGATTGAGACACTCTCGTGTATTTTATCCTTTTTTTGGATTCAAGTTTATTTTTGCTTCAAGTTCAAATGCTTGCGCGTTGACATCGCAACCATTTAAGTACAAAAATAACACATTCTGAAACACTATTCATTTTGAATGACAGACATACTGTACAGTCCACACTAAATTAGAAACGCTAAAGGTGAGTGGGTCCAATATCACTGGTCTTAAAAAGTGGGTGGGTCCTGTCCAACCCACATGCATTCGTTTAAATGCTGCGTGGTCTCTTTTTAAATGCTAGCCTATAACTTTGTCTGCGCTCGAGCTTTCTGCCACTCTATAGACCATGACGAAGATTTCCTCTGAGATGAGCATCAAGATCAGGTCTCTGTGGACAGCAGGACACCATTTCTCTAATATCATGACATTCTTGATACAGTCAGGTGTTCATGTCTCCAACTACACGATCAGACGACATTGTCGTTCTCGTCGCCTGACTCCTGCAATTAAAACACCAACTACATTCAAAGTAACCAGGTAGGTTATGTTAGTATATGTTTCGTATAAAATCTAAAATTTTACATTAATCTAACATCGAATAAAATGCAGTTTTTATTTGTATAGTGCTGTACTTCAGTGTACTGAGGAAATGCTGGACGAGGATGATGAACGGTCTGCTAAACATATTCAAAATGAGCTTCAGATCCGAATTGAAATTATCACTTCGCACCGTAAGGAGGTCAATAAAGAAACTTAAATGGACTTTTGGCAAAGCCCGGTAAGCATCTATAATAATTTTAGTGACTATACATTATATTTTGTATTTAATACATTTATCTATATATTTACTTGTTTGTGTTTTTTGGTTTGTTTGTTTGTTTAGCACAGACCCTATGATTCGGGACACCAACAAAGCCCTTCGTCTTAGCCAAGCGCAGCAGTGGATGGCTGTCAAAGAGACCTTTGACAATGTACAGTAATCTTTGCTGACGAAACAACTGTGGCTTTGGAGCACTTTGCGTTGATGTGCTACAAAAAAAAGGGTTGGCACGTAGCGAAACCTAAGGCCAAACATCCCGTAAAACTTCACGTTTGGGGGGCCATATCCCGTCAGGGACCAGGACCAATAGTTGTACTGTATTTGAAGGTAAGTTCTACAGTATATAATGTACACCACATTTTTACTTGATGAGTTACAGTAGCTGTATAGTTGATTAATATTACTGAATTTCGACTTTCCATCAATTTACAGGAATTATGGACCGGCAATATTATGAAGAAAGCATAATAAAATCTGATCTGGAGCCATACATTCAACAACATTTTAAAGGACCTCATCGTTTCTTCCAGGGTAAAGAAAATAATGAGCTTGTGATATTTTGTAATTTCTATTAGTGGAATATATGTTTTATAGTGTTTATAATTCATCAATGTGTTTTATAACGTTTCTTTCATGTACACTATAGACAACGACCCAAAGTATACAGCAGCGAGACAGTGTATTGCTGAGGCGGGGATCAACTGGGTGAAAACACCAGCCGAGTATGTTTCTTATGCCCTGTGTTCCGTTATTTTAGATTCGTTTGTTTATGAAATGTTCACATGAAAATTTCCTCTAATTTGTATTCCTTACATGCAGGTCTCCTGATCTCAACCCAATAGAGATGGTTTGGCACGCGCTGAAGGAGTTTGTCAGACGTGAGGCTAAGCCATGGAACAAAGAGGAGCTTCTTCAGGCCATTGTGACTTTCTGGAAGGATCGCTTGACCAAAACTGCGTGCAGTAAATATATTGATCATCTGCAGAAGGTTTTGCCAGCGGTGGTACAGCACAGCGGGGGTGCTACTGGGTTGTAAAATTGTAGTTTGTTAAAATGGTTTCATTATTTATTAAAGAAAATCATGCATACCAGCCTATTGCATTTCATTCTTATACTAACACAAAAACACAAGCGCTGCTGTATATAACGCAAATTTTATGGTCATTTGGTCATTTATGGTGTTTATTTAATTTTTTTATTTTTGTCTTTGATGTTTACTACACAAAGCAGTGTCTTCCCAGCTGCATCTCCAGCATACTGTATATCAGATTGATGGACATGAGTCCGCATCTGTTAAATTTTTGGTGACAACAGTTTTTTCAGCACACATTTAAGCAATAATATTTTTAAAAAGTTTGATCCGGCATCATAATTCTCCTCTATAATTTCCAACAGTCTAATCAGCGCTCAACCGTATACGCACAAGTCTTCGAGGGCGCGGAGGAATTAATTGTTTTACTAAATAATATTTATGCAGTATAATCAGGGCCTCTTTCTATTTCTATTTACTTTATGTATGTGTGTGAATGGTCGAAATGTGGTTGTGGATAAACCATTTAGTGAATGTAAAAAGTTTTGCGTGTGCGCTCTTCAACTTTGCCGAGTTTTGATCTAAAGTCAGATGAACGGGCGCGCCGATATGAGAGATTAGATTTCTCTTTCCCAGAAATACAACAAACACATATGTATAGGTGTTAAATAAGCGCTGTCTATGCGGCGCTGTGAGAAACACACGCCGATGTGAGCCGCTGTATTTCAGTCATGATATACTAACATATTTTTGCTGTGAAGTGGACCGCGCGCGCAACCTCTCACGAGCAAGCCTCCACACAGCAGGCCAAATCGTCATTAGCGCGTCCCTCCCCCAAACAGCGCAGCAAGGAGCATTTACTTACATCTAAACTGAGTCGTTTACATAAATCACTGATCACATTTAAACAATTTATTCATACAGATTTACCTGTTTTACAGGTTTGTTACTGAATTTACTCCGATAAAGAGTAGGGTTGGGTATCGTTTGGTTTTTTTTCGATACCGGTGCCAAATCGATACTTTGAAAACGGTACCGGTGCCAAAACGGTGCCTGAACCAATACTTTTAAGCCACAAAATTATAGTGGATGACTCAAGAATTAATTTTTATTGAACAAAAAATGTTATGCTTAAAATTTAACAATATATTAAAAGTTTAAAGTATATATATGAATATGTAAGCTTCAAATTTTAGCAATTCTTTTGCAGAAATGTCACCATATTTGCCTTTTCTGGCAAAATACGACACCTTTCCTGACTTATTGCCCTGCATAGGACATGCATAGCCTTCTTTGCAATGGTAAATGGGGTCACTGTTGTAGTACTACTAGTACTAGCTGGAAAGCCATAATTATAAACAGAATCCATGTTACATTAGTTTTTTACAAATCGTTTGACTATTTGTTAGCATGAATGCAAGATTTGCATTTTGTATTAACATTACATTATCCTACTACTAACCTGCGGAAAGTCTGCTGTCATCATAATCGGTGACTCCTTTTTGCTACAGTTGGTGTGACTGGGACTGAGGGTCGTCCACACCGATAGCGCCAGCTGTTGTCCGCATGCTGTTAAACACGGTGCCTCCGTATTCTTTAAACTTTATTCCGTCTGCCCTGCACGTCGCGGTGCCGGAATCCTTTCTTGTGAAATACAGCCACACTTTCGACCGTTTAGTTTTAGGCATTTTAATGAAAGTTGTTTAATTTAGCATGCTAAGCTATCGGTAGACCGCCTGCTGCCGTCAGAGCGAGTGTAACGTTAGTTACTGCATTCACGCGCATGTCGGATGGTCTCTCATTTCCGGATAATTTGTGCTTTTAATTTTTTTATTTAATCTAATAAACTATTAATCTACAAAAATATATGAATCTAGAGAACAAATATTTCAATCGACAGTTCAGGCATTTAAGTGGCACCGAAATGAGGCACCGAAATACGCGTTCTGTTTCGGTCCGGTACATACCGGTTCTATAGGTACCTAGGGTTTTCGGTACCCAACCCTAATAAAGAGCCATATAAGAACTGTGGCAGCAGGCACACCTAAAAATAAATGCAGGATTATTTTTTATAGTCTAAATAAAAATGCTTTTATAAATGTGGGCTACTGTTATCTACTTCAAATATTTGTTAATACATCCAGGAAACTCACTCTGACCATTTTAATAATTCATTGATAAATTAGTGATTCCTTTGGTTTCGGCTGTGCTGAAGGTGATCATGTCATCTCGTCGTCTCCGCAGCAGTGAGCGCGCCTATAATTCACTTTTCATACGAATTACGTAATCTAATAATTTTTTTTCATTAGTTTATATAAAAGCAGATATTTCGCTTTCTATAAGTATATAATTTTCACGTCTGTGAGGCGAGTATACACGGATTATCGGTTCATTTTCTGACGCGCTTAAGGCAAAAACAATACAGAACCTGTAGAATAAGTTTGTTTAGATTTTATGTGATTTACTTATACTTTAAATACTCTTAAGAAATAGAAGGTATCCCAGTTGGAAATAATCAGGGGTATGCGTGCGAAGCTAGACATGTCTGGAAAATATGCTTGCACAAGGAATTTGATATATACGTTGAGTCCCCCAAGAACGGATAGGCCTAACAAGGTCCAGATGTTTGGAATGACATCATTGCCTATAGAATGTATTCCTTTGTCTAGGATGCCTATATAATGGGGGGAATGCTAGCGATCGGGGTGACTCTGGCAGCCTCGCCCGGCCGGTATTGCATGATAAATAAAGGCCGTTATCTTCTGAAACCAAAGCCTGAGTCTTCAATTAATTTCCACGACATCTTGGCGCTGCGAGCAGGGTGGAGAAGGGGCAAAGGTGTGGCTGATCACCGTGGGCATCCTGGGCGAGCAGCACAAACAGGTGGCCACCTAAAAAAGGTAAGCAACTTTTGCTTATATACTTAGTTTGTGTTGTTTGCTGGGAAACCCCATGGTGGTAAGGACACTGATAAAGACCTCTCCAACTCAAGTAATTTAAAATGGGCTTTGTTTTCAGAAAAGAATGCATGCATCAAACTTACTAACTGTTGTACTGATAGTAAATTGATAAAATAAGCATTGCATTGGTCTGGGTGTTGTCAAGTGGGCATTGATTGATGGCAACAGTAGCAGACGGTATGAGGAAGCGCATTTGAGTGTCTATTTGTTTTGTTAAGTGGGCTTTTGATAGATGACAGGACAGGAAAAAGGTAGATAATCTCGATATTAATTTGTACTCATTGTCAAGTGGGCCTTGATTGGATGGCATGGGTGGTACAGCAAATTAATAAGGAATTGCGCTTAATTAGTTATATTGCTTGTGTAAGGTTACCCAGCAATTAATAAGAAATACCCGTTGTATGAGGAACGTACTGTTGTATGTCATAAGCAATTTTTGTAGCCACCGTAAATGTTATATGGTATGAGGTTGGTGGTTTTTAATTGATATCTCTTCGTATGTGGAATGTACAACTGTACATCATAAGAAATCACCCCTTATGTTTTATTGATATGAGGGACAGGGGTAATTAATATCTCTTCGTATGGGGAGCACGATTTGTGCCATTAAGTTGATTTAAGTTGAACGCAATTGCAATTGTTTGTGTCTAAGTGATGTTTTGTGTCTATTTGTTTCTGTCTGAGTGTGTCAGAGCTCTGTGTTTGCCTAGTGTGTGTGTGTGTGTGAGAGAGAGAGAGAGAATTGGTTGAATGAGATAAGCTCTGTGTGCTGTGAGCAGGCTGGACCTCCCGAGGGAATTGTGTGTGCAACCCTCAGAGGGGGGGCAGCTTGCTGCTAGACCAGAGACGTGTGTCTGAATGAGCCCTATTTAAGTAATAGCTAGCCTAATAATTAAATACATAAATAATAATCAATAAAGGGACACGTGTGAGTGGATGAAATGAGCCCTCATTAGCAAGGGGGACAAGTATGAAGAGAATAAGCCCAATTTTCTAGGAAAATTGGGATGAAGTCTGAATGCGGATGCTTATGAATAAAGAAATAAATAAATAGTGTCGAGTGGTGTATGTGGTTGGATTCTATAAATGGTATTAATCAGTACTTGATGAAAGTGTTCACTGTGTAATAAAAATACTGTGCTTTTTGTCAAATATTAATTTGAAAATAGTGAAGTGGTGTAGATTAAGGAGTGACTATCATTGATGAGCCTTGGTAAGTGGAGGTGGATACTTCTGTGATTCTAAAAGAGTGTGTATTGTTGTAAGTAAATTTAGCCATTAAGTAAGTACACAGGCATAAAATAAAATAAAAAATAAATAAATAAATATCTAAGTGGTGACATAGGCTACAGCATGATGGCAGCCTCTCCGGTGGAGACTTTAGTGCTAAAGCATCCGTTGTGTGCAGAACTCATAAATAAGATCTCAAATAAATGGCAAAAGAGAACTAAAGATATGATTACAAAATGGCCAAAGGAGGGGACATTTGATCTAGCACTGTGTTCTGAGATGGACACCTTGATAAAAAATTACAAAGCGGCAGCAAGAGAGAAAAAGCGTGTTCAGAGAGAGTTAAAAAGACAGCAGGAGAGAGAAGTCCTAGCTTTGTTTAAGCAAGAAGGGGAGGAATTGATAAGACAGAAAAAGCAAGTAAGGAAAAAGTCTAAAAAGTCAGGAAGTGAGGCCCGTAGTAGCGACATAGAAGCTGTGGTTACACCACCTCCGTATGTACAAACTGAGGGTCATTTTCCGATGCTTAAGGGCATGGTGGGAGTTTCTGGTGAGATGAAATTGGAAGGTCCTGTAGAATTAGAAGAAGATTATGAAGAGTCGGGTGTGAAGTTGAGAAAGAGGCAAGATAGGAAAGAGCAGAGAGAGAAAAACACACCCTTAGATTGTTACAAGGAGGTAAAGGCAGATCTACAGAGAGTGAAAAGGGTGTATGGGAAGGAAGATACGATAGAGGAACAGGAAAAGATGCAGGCAAGTGGAGGAAAGATAGACAGGAGTGTTAAAACACCAGTAAGAAGTCAGATAGGTACAACATTGGGGACTGGGCATAGACCATTGTGCAGTGAGAAAGATGAAGAGGAGGAGGAGGAGGATCTGTCATTTAACATGGGCAGTTGGAAACAGGGAAGGAACACTGGTAAACTTAGAGACCTAGCTCCACAATTCCCAATTTTAATTAAAGGCGCTCGGGGACAATACATTCCATGGGCAACGCAAGATCTCGAGGGGCTTGTCAACCGGCTGCCAAGCATCCTGGAAGGTGCGAGTAAATGGATACGATGTTTAGAGGAAGAAACATCTGGCAAACTCTTGTCGGTGGGAGACATTAAAGCTTTACTGGCAAGGATTGTGGGGGTAGGGAAATTGGAAGAAGTTCTCCATTCTTCTGACCTGAGTGAGGCTGTAGATACATATCATATGGATGGAACTGTTTTTGATGCTTATCGTCCGTCTGTGTGGCATGCCTTGCGTGCAGAGTATCCCACGAGGGTTGACCCAAAAGCATTAAAAGGTGAACAGTTAGAAGACACAGAGAATCCAACGCTGTACATTCAGAAGCAGTTAAAGAAATGGAAGCAAGAGACTGAAAGTGATCCTGAGGGAGATGCACTGTTGTCTACGCTGTTCAGACAAACCATAGTAAATGCTATGCCTCAACCAGTGAAAAGTAAACTGGAAGATGTGGTCGGCTTAACTTCTAAATCACACAAAGAGTTCTGTGATCACGTCTCACATGCTGTTGAACAGTATAGGAAAAATGAGCAGAAGTTGAAAGCCCAAGAAAAAGAGTTGCAAAGGAAATTGACTCAATTACAGCTTGAAGAACTAACAAAGAGGAACAAAAAAAAGGTCCAAGCTACCCTAAGAACAGATGAAGCCGAGGAATTGTCTGTGAGGGCCCTAAGTAATCCAACACCCACAGTCCAGCAGGCTGCATCCACTGCGATGATGTCACCAGCTGCAGTTTCTCCAAACTCAAACCAGATGCCTGCGCCTGTCGTTAACGTTTTCACACAAAGGCCAGTCCAGAGGGAGTGGAGAGCCAGTCAACAACCTAGAGGACAAAGAAATCCTCAGTCGAACTTCCCCCCAGGCGTGTGCTGGGGGTGTGGACAAGCTGGACACAACCGGTCAAATTGCCTCTCACATCCATGGCGTCAGAACCCAAGGGGTGCGACGGTGGGCGGGTGGCAGCAGCCTCCTCGAGATAGAGTTGAACCCATTAATCCGTGGGCCCCGAGTCAGGGGTGTTAGAGGTGCCCAGAGAATCCTACCGGAGAGAACCAATTGCCTATTTTGACAACTAGTGCAGAACAAGAACCCATGTTACATATTGAGGTTGACGGTAAAAGTACACCCATGTTAGTTGATACAGGAGCGGTTTATACATGCTTAAATTTAAGTCATGCCTCTCATCTCCCCATGTCTGGAAAATTTGCCAAGACAGTAGGATTCTCGGGTAAAAAGCAGTTGATCCCTATGACCGCTCCAGTCCGTCTACAAACAAACAATAAAAGTGTGACTATACCTGTATTAGTCTCAAGTCAGACACCGGTTAATTTATTAGGAAGAGATGCATTATGTAAATTAGGACTGCAAATATGGTGTTCTCCAGAAGGGGTGTACGTCGACTTGACAGGTATTAAAAATCAAATGGTAATGTCTGAGCCACATGCAAATGTGTATTGGATAGGACAGCTGGAAAAAGATGTCAGTCAAATAATTCATAAGTGGGGAAAATTCATTAAAGCACAGATTGCTGAAGCACAGCTACCCTGTTCGGCTTTTCACTGTACAATGATGTATGACAAATCTAAGGATACTGAATTAGAACGGAAATGGCAGGAAGAGACAAAAGGGAACAAGGTTGAATTAATTACACAACACATCATCATAGGTAGGCAAGGAGCAGCTATCAGTGTAGATGAGTGTGATTTTGTAAAGACGTGGTTTAATGTAACTGATTCTGTTCCTCATGTGACATTGTATGTAGGACAAAACAGCAGTTCAAAGGACTTAGGACCAATGATGAAGGAAGCTACAGGAGTCCAGTGGGAGTCAACCATTAACCCGTTGATTTTTCATTCTGCAGATAAGAACTACATCAAGATCTTGTGTGGTAATAGTTTAATTGGTACTCCTCAGGAAATTGTGGTTAGCAGCAAGTCACAGACACAAATGGCATCAGCATCAGAGGTAGTTGAGATGGCTGAAGATGAGTTGTATAGGCAAATGGAAAGTCAAGTCCCATCTGAATTATGGTCACGGCATGATACAGATGTAGGCCTAATTAAATCAGCCAGCCCAATTCATGTACAGCTTAAACCAAATGTAAAACTGCCCAGAGTAAGACAATATCCTTTGCGACCTGAGGCAGAAGCTGGAATAAAAAACACAATTGAAGGTCTTGTTAAAGCATCTGTGCTGGAAGAGACAACGAGTTGTTGTAATACTCCAATTTTCCCGGTGATCAAGCCAGGTACAAATAAATGGCGTCTTGTGCATGATTTGCGTGCAATTAATAATATAACAGAGGATTATCCAGCAGATGTTCCAAATCCACACACACTGCTAACCAATGTCCCTCCCGAAGCCAGATATTTCACTGTGATCGATCTTTGTTCTGCCTTTTTCAGTATTCCAGTGGCGGAAGAGAGTAGGTACTTGTTTGCGTTTACATATGCTGGTAAACAATATACGTACCGACGCATGGCACAAGGATATCGTCATGCCCCACATATATTTAATCAGGTATTGAAAGCTGATTTGGCAGATTTAATGATAGAAAGTAATCTAGTGCAATTTATGGACGACATTTTAATATGCTCGTCATCATTAGATGCATGCCACAGGGATTCCATTAAGGTACTCAGCAAGCTAGGGCAGGGAGGTCATAAAGTGTCTAAAGCTAAACTGCAATACTGCAAGCCTCAAGTTGAATATTTAGGCCGGCTAATTTCACATGGTACAATAGCCATAGCGCCTACTCAATTAGAAGGCATAAGTAAAGCACCGTTACCACAAACAGTTAAACAGTTGATGACTTTCCTAGGCCTAACAGGTTTCAGTGCTGACTGGATTGAGGAATATGCTGTAAAAACTGCTCCAATGAGGGAGATAATGAGAGAAGAAGGACTGCAAAATTTAAGTGCTCCATTAAAATGGAACACAGATGCACGGTTAGCATTTGAGTCCATCAAGAAAGAAATGCAAACAGCTCCTACATTAGGTATACCGGATTATACCAAACCGTTTCATCTATATGTGGCTAACCGAGCTGATGGATATGCCTCAGCTGTGTTGATGCAGGAAACCTGCAGTGGAAGAAGGAAACAGCCCTTAGCTTACTACAGCACTAAACTAGATAATGTAGCACAAGGCTACCCACCTTGCTACCAACAGGGGCTAGCAGCTGTACATTATGCATATGACAAAGCATCCACATTGACTATGGGTTACCCGGTAACCATCTACACGCATCATAAAGTGGTAGAATTAATAGAACAGGGAAAATTTGTTCTTACTCAAGCACGTATTCTAGCATATTCTTCACTGCTCACATATCCCGACATTACCATAAAGAGATGTGACACAGTTAACCCAGCTGAATTGGTTCCTTTAGCGTACGAAGGAGTGCCTCATGATTGTGTGGCGAATTCACTGGCATTTACTCGGTTACGACCTGATCTTGAATCTAAGCCTATAGCTGAAGCGGAAGTGACTTATTTTGTTGATGGATCTAGCTTTAGAGATCATGTAGGTAGTCACACAGGGTATTCAGTAGTGATGAAGGATGGAGAAGATTTTAAACCTATCTTATCTCAGCATTGTACACAACCGTGTTCTGCTCAGTTAGCTGAGTTGAAATCGCTCACCGCTGCTTGTCAATTAGCCAAAGGGCTAGTGGCAAATATTTTTACAGATTCAGCTTATTCGCATGGTGTATGTCATCTGTTTGGAGCAGTATGGAAGCAAAGAGGGTTTAAAAGGAGTGACGGAACGCCCATTCAACATGCTGAGCAAATAGGTAAACTAATGTCTGCTATGATGCTACCAAAATGATTGGCTATCATTAAATGTCAGGCCCATAAAAAGGGGAATGATTATGTTACTAAGGGTAACAACATAGCAGACTTAGAAGCAAAGCGTGCATCGAAGTGTCAACTAGCTGTGCAAGCGCCCGTGGTCCTTATAGAACCGCAGCCACAGTTGGAGGATATTATTCGGATTCAAAATCAAGCAGGTCCATACGAACACTCTATGTGGCTCCAGAGGGGAGCTCAGAAAGATGCACAAGGTATTTGGCGTTCACATGAAGGATTGATCATAGCACCCACAGCTTTGTTGAACATTTTGATTTCAGATGCTCATGGATTCGACCATTGTGCTAGAGGAGAGGTGGTGAGAAAAATCAAGCAACAAGGGTATTGGACTCCATATCTGCATGCTATGGTTGATGAGTTCCTAGCTTCATGTGAGATATGTGCTAAACATAACGTCAGAAAGGGAACAGAGACACCTATTGGCCATATACCGGTACCTGAAGGACCTTTTAAGCATTTGGTTATGGATTATGTGGACATGATAAAGTATGCTCGAGGTAAAAGATATATGCTTGTGATAATTGACAGATTTAGTAGATGGGTAGAAGCAATACCATCTGCAGATGAAGGGTCAGGAACAGTTGTCAAATTCCTCACAAGGGAAGTGATACCTAGGTTTGGAATTCCGTCAGAGATCAGTTCAGACAATGGATCAGCGTTCATTCAGAAAACTGTAAAGCAAGTACTACAACAGTTAAGAATAAAGCAAAGATTTGGGTGTGTCTATCATCCACAGTCCCAGGGTATAGTGGAGAGAATAAACGGCACCCTCAAAGCCAAGCTTAATAAGATTTGTGCAAGTACAAAACTTAACTGGGTTGATGCTTTACCGCTTGCACTAATGAGCTATCGCATGCAAACTAACAGAAACAATCACTTAATGCTTACGGGTCGACCCATGCCTGTGCCATTCTGTAGAGGGCCATATAAAGGGCCACCGCTAGAACAATTGCAACTGGAACTCAGATCATATATGAAGAAACTAACTGCCATACATAAAGCAATCTTTGTGCAGGAGAAGAACAAGGAGACGGAGGAAGAGAAAGACGCTCCGTGTCCCATCACTCCAGGAGACCAGGTCTATCTGCGAGTGTTCAGGAGAAAGTGGCATGAGCCGAGGAGAGAAGGTCCTTACAATGTTGTAGCAGCCACTCCTACAGCAGTCCAAGTGGAAGGCAAAACCACCTGGTATCATTTAAACCATTGCACAAGAGTCCCTAAAGTAAGTAAGGGAACAGGTGCAGAAGAAGAGGACCCACCCAACGACAGTGAAAACCCACAGGGTCTTGAAATCTGTGTGAAAGGGGTGGAGGAAATAAAGCAGAAAAATGGGGAAGATAAAGTGGATAGCAAACCTAATGATCATTATCTTTCAGGTATTACACCAAGCCGTGGTCAGCTCACCTGTACACAGCTCCAATCAGACTTCCCAAGAATTAAGTTTACAACAGTTGACTAGGCCTAACGAGATAACAGTGTCCCTCCATACACAAAATATAACTTCTCGAACTTTCATTAAGAGACAAAATGACCTAAAACTAGCACCCATAAAGCCTCAATTAAATGTTGGTCAAAAAGTTCTTAGTAATAAAACTGTTGGCAGGAAAATAAAAGAAAAACTCTTAAACATAGCTCAAAGTAATGAGTGGTATAAATGGGCTGCCTACACAGCCAAGGAAAACAAAATAACTAGTTGTTTAATTTGCACTCCATCCCCATTAAGGAAGGTTATAGTGGTACCTAATCCATATGACTTTAGACATTGTGCAGAGTTTACTCAGAATTTTTGTCATCTGCATGTCTTCCGACGTCCACTGTGTCCAGCAGAATGTTTGGCAATATTAAGTAGTCCAGATTACTTCAATAACTACCATACACCTGAATGGGGAGAATGGTGTCAGCAGTTGGATATAAGAATTGAAGAACAAAAGATAGAATTCCCCTCTGAGTATGAAATAGATTATACACTTGAGTATGAATGCTTCAATAAAACAGTAGGAAATCATAGTGTGGGGGAATTTCAGGGTAATTGTATGATAATGTGGCACTTGGACACTGACTCTTTTACACGAACGGATGTTCATAAGAAAACAATACTTCATGCGACAGTCACAATGCAAGGGAATATCACTATAACACATAGCTGCATGAACCAAACATTATTGTTTCCACTAAAGTTCCGGTATGATGACCAATCAGTACCAGTAGCTGATTTTTTCTGGCTTTGTGGGGGAACACTATTGAGGGCAACATTACCAAAACGTTGGAAAGGTATCTGTGCTAGAGTCCGAATGATCCAGGAAATGTCAATAGCGGGTTGGGACATAGAACAGCCGGTGATGGGTAACTCAGAAGCCAATCATAGAGTGAAGAGGGCTTACCAACCTGATCCCAACGTGTATATAGACTCAGTAGGACAACCCAGAGGTATACCTAATGAATTTAAAGCCAGAGATGAGGTAAAATCTGGATTTGAGTCAATTTTTATATGGATAACACCTAACAAAAATGCTGAATGGATTAATTATATTTTCTATAATCAACAGAGATTTATTAATTACACAGAAGATGCTTTGGCTGCATTAGGAGAGCAATTAGTGGCTACTAGTACAATGACCTGGCAAAATAGACAAGCATTAAATTGGTTATTGGCTGAGAAAGGAGGTGTGTGCATTCTGTTTGGTGATCAATGTTGTACTTATATTCCTAACAATACAGCACCTGATGGGACTTTTACTAAAGCCATGAATCAACTTAAAAATCTGAGACGGGAAGTAACTGAAAATGCTGGAAGGGATAATAAAATATGGGACTGGCTAGATCTGAAACTGGGAGCTTGGGGAGCATGGTTTGCTAAATTTGGTATGTTCTTGGGATTTGCTATATTAATAGGAGGATTGTTGTTTTGTTGTGTACTTCCTATATTAAAATCCTTGGTCATAAAAGCTACAGTTCAACAAATGGAGGTGTTAAAGTGGCAAGATGAGAAAATACCCCTAACCTATGATAAAGACATTTACAGCTCAGACTGTGATTCCCAAGAATCAGGAGGAGATTCAGGCACCTCGGACGAGGACGAAGAAGATGATTAATGATGAGCCATGCCTTGGGTGAAAGCACTGGCCTAGCCTCTCCCCAAAGGCGACCCTCTACGATACGCAAAGTATCTGGGTTGAAGTTCTTACATCATGACCCAGCTGTTCAACATTATATATGCTTTAACCATTGTACTGTATTATGCATGCTTCATTTTAGACTGTATAAGATGTCCAGGTTATTTAGGTTAGTGTAATCCTAGGAAAAATCATTATATTAATTACATATTCATGTTATGTTATTGTGTAATTGTATGTTCCATTGTAGGTTATATGATTATCTAATTGATGTAATCCTAGAAAATCACTGTATTAAGTACATGTTCATGTCATGTCATTGAGTAATGGGACGTACGATGTCATGGAGGTCGAGTCTTTTACTCCTATTCCTAGTCAAGTGTGGAAGGAGAGGTTTGGCCGATTCTCCACTAGAGGGCGAATCCATGGGTCGGTCATTGATAAAAGTCCAGTGATTTAATTGAATCACTAGATTAGTGTAAGAAGGGCTGGCACATGGATTTGCACTCCAGATAACATTTATTATGGGACTTGTCAGCCCCAGAGGGGGGATGTGTAGAATAAGTTTGTTTAGATTTTATGTGATTTACTTATACTTTAAATACTCTTAAGAAATAGAAGGTATCCCAGTTGGAAATAATCAGGGGTATGCGTGCGAAGCTAGACATGTCTGGAAAATATGCTTGCACAAGGAATTTGATATATACGTTGAGTCCCCCAAGAACGGATAGGCCTAACAAGGTCCAGATGTTTGGAATGACATCATTGCCTATAGAATGTATTCCTTTGTCTAGGATGCCTATATAATGGGGGGAATGCTAGCGATCGGGGTGACTCTGGCAGCCTCGCCCGGCCGGTATTGCATGATAAATAAAGGCCGTTATCTTCTGAAACCAAAGCCTGAGTCTTCAATTAATTTCCACGACAAACCACGTTTACTTTATTTATTTAACAAAATCATAAAGTTTTTTCGTCATTGTGAGTGCACCTAAATAAAAGTAGAGTCTTATAAACACTACAAATTTAAATAACACAAAATATAAGATGACACAAGACCCTACACGTGTAGCTTTTCTAATTATACATAATAAAATCTAAAGGCTCAGTGTGTTAACGTTTACGTTGCTTAAATTCGATCCTAAAAAAACTGAATTTAATTTTAATTATAAATTTGTACTGTAATGTTACTACTGTGATTATGAATTCGTTTAATTACAATGTTTCACTTTATTTTATCTGCAATGATGTGCAGCTGTGGACGACCTGCGTCTCATTAAGCCTGGAGAGAACGAACTGATGCCTGAGGCGTCAGTCTATAGTTATATAGCGCCACTCAGCGGTAAAAGCCAGCAAACGCACAAACCCGAATACTGACGCCGTAGGCCGTGACGGTACAAGTCACATACTGCTTGTGCACCCACTGTATATAGTGGGTATATATATATGTATATATATATACACACACACAACTAAAAATATACATTAGTAGAAAGATTGTTTCAGTAACAATAGATAAAAATACTTGTTTAAGTGCAAGCAGCCATTACCAGGGTTCAAGCAAGGTATTTATTGCTTCTATGCTGTTAACGTGTAGTCCAAGACGTTTAGAAATGAAAGGGTGGTGAAAACTGCCCAGCGTATTATAGGCACTCAACTTCCAGCCATCGAGGTCATTCAAAAGAAACACTGTGTGCGTCGAGCACGCAGTATTCTTAAGGATTACTCACATCCCGCCCACAAACTGTTTTCTCTTCTGCCTTCTGGTCGGCGCTTCAGGTGTCCCAGGTCAAGAACAAGCACTCTGCCCCCCACTGACACCTGCTCACCCCTCACACACCCCTATACTCTTCCCATTACACTATTTACACTGTACACTATTTAATATGGACTGCACTACAATGTACACACCTATTTGAAAATACAAATATCCATGCACAACACATTGTAAACTTCTGATTGAGTATATATATTCGCACATGTCTACTTATAAATTCCTGTACATTATGTTATATCTATTTGCAAATTCCTGACTACAGTTAATAGCAACCTGTATTTAAAGTTCATTCATTGTAATTTTATAAGTATAATTGCTAGTAATCTGTATATTATGCTCACATAATATCTTTCTGTAATAGTTACCCATAGCTTCTCCCTGCACATATCCCTTTTTAAGTGTACTTAGAACTTATACCTTTATCCTGCACTTTCTGCTAATTGCACTTCTGGTTAGACCTAAACTGCATTTCGTTGCCTTGTACTTGTACATGTGTAATAACAATAAAGTTGAATCGAATCTAATCTAATGTATGTTGGCGCAGGGCTGGAACAAAACACTGCAGGGCTGCGGCCCTCCAGGAACTGAGTTTGACACCCCTGGATTAAACTATCATTTATGCAAGGCAGAAGAAGAAAACACCTTCAGTGCATGGCACTTAAAAATTAATTAATAAATAAACAAATTATACTATGGTTTCAGAGTTAAAAGCTTAAATCCCTTAAAACCGATCTTACCTTTCTTGAATAACCATCGATTCCACCAAAGATAACCAAGTTGTTCCTGTAAAAAAAAAAAAAAAATTAAATAAATGTATTATTTATAACTTATTTTAGAATTTTTTATGTATGCAAAATGAATATGTTAGGAATGGTTTGCAGACATACCTGATGAGTTTATGGTTGGTGTCTATGTGTACCATGTACTTGGGGTGAGGAACACAGTATGTTCTGCGAAGAAATACATCACAGGTTGGTCATCCTGGAGAGAACACCGACACTGTCTACACGATGCATGGATGCACACACATTATCAAAATGTACCCGGTTCCCCTGTGCCAGTAGAGACCCTCAAACCATACGATATCCTGCATCTGGCATAGATCTCTTAATCAATGTGATGAGAGCATCAAGCTCTTCATCTGTACATGTACTGTACATAGCTCTCACAGATAAACCGTGTTCAGTCATCCTCCTGAACAGCGTAGCACGAGACACACCCAGTAGCTCTGCGATAGACTTGACTGGCAGCCCGAGTTCTATTAGATGGGTAAGACTGGTTTCTGAAATGGAAATTCTTGGGCGTCCACGTCCTGTTTCTAACATCACTGTGACGGATAGCTCCTCCATATCTCTCTGACGCTGCATGATGTTGCTTAGACTTGACAGGGCTGTCATGACATCATCTGGAATATGATAATCTCATCCAGGACACCAATAACCAGCAGCTCCTGTCTGCAAATGAAGTGAAGGTAATCAATGTTCAGTGTCTGTCTCTCCAAGACATGAACCAAACGATCATGAAGTCGTTGCAGAATGTACTACTGGAGAGATTCCTAAATTATTAAAAAGAAAATGTATTTCAATGTACAGATAGTAATTATACCATTTAAAATAAATGTTTTGAATCATGCTGCATATCTTGTTCAAATCATTGTTTCAACACAGTTGCTACCTAAAGTACAACATGTTGTATGTATTTATTGCTGTAACTGTAAGTTCAAACAGATCAAACACCAGTTTTGAAAAACATAATAAATGATCAATTCACCACTCAAACTATAAAGACAATAATCAGGCACATGATATATTTACTATGCTGAGTGTTTGCATTGTTTCATTTAAAAATGAAAAACTATGACAAATACGTAATGAGGGTGAAGTGTTCATAAACATGATAAAGTGTTGTTGTTTTTTTGGCAACGTTAATTAATGAAACATTTATGAAATAAAGTAACTTACACCTGCATGCTGGTTTGAGTCGGTAAAACTTGATTTCTGTTGTAATTAACTTCGACTGCGCAAAAGGTGCAGGAAGGAAGGTGAAGGAGCTACTCGAGCGCTGTGAGGTACTGGAGGGCTGTGATTGGCTGAATAGTAAAGTCGCATCTGATTGGCTAAAGAGCACGAATGACGCTCCAACGTGCCAAGTCTCAAAAATACACACACACACACATCCCGGTGCTGTGTCGAAGGTTCCCCCATCAGGATGCGTTTTTTTTTTTAGCCCCACCCCCGTGAAAAAGTGCCGATTTCACGAGGGTGGAGCTAAAAAAAACGCATCCTGATGGGGGAACCAACTTCGACACAGCACCGAGATATTCACACACGTAAGTCGATTTTCACATGAATAGTGCATGATGCACTCGTAAATTTTAATCATTCAAAAAAAAAATTTCAACAGTTGTACATTTGTGAATTGTATATTATGAATATGTATTTTTTAAAATGTTTTTTGTGAAAATATGTGAATTGAGTTTTACGCATGTGAACATCGTGTCTTTTGTATGAATTATTTATGAGACCGATCTGCCGACATAAAATGCGGTGGATTTTTTTTCTCCGTGCAAGAAGGTGTTTTGGGTGACATACATGTGAGGATGGCGGCAGCAAAAAAAAAAAAAAAAAAAAAGAAAGAAAGAAGCTGGACATACGGAGCTTTTTTTCAAAGAAAAGTGTAAGTCAAAGTCCATCAAAGTAACGACAACAGTTAACGTTAATGCTAGTGTTTTTTTTTTTTTTTTTTCATTTTTTTTTACCCCTTTGACGCTCATTATAGCAGGGCAGAATATAGTCTGTGAATACGGACTTAAAACTAACAACAGATTAAAGAGGAAAATGTAAAAGTATAAATACATGGGCGTAAATTTAATTTAACAGTAGGGGGGGATAATAAATATAAGATTTCTCATGAGCAATTTTTGAAGGGGACACAAATAATACAGTCAAATTGTACTTACAGTGGTGTGAAAAACTATTTGTCCCCTTCCTGATTTCTTATTCTTTTGCATGTTTGTCACACAAAATGTTTCTGATCATCAAACACATTTAACTATTAGTCAAAGTAAACACAAAATGCAGTTTTTAAATGAGGGGTTTTATTATTTAGGGAGAAAAAAAAATCCAAACCTACATGGCCCTGTGTGAAAAAGTGATTGCCCCCCTTGTTAAAAAATAACTTAACTGTGGTTTATCACACCTCCCAGATAGCAAGGTGACATTGATTCAATGTTGAAATTTCATCAGAATCATCATTTTGGTTGAGGTTGATTTTTCAATGCTAAATAATGTTGAATCAATGTTGATAATTCAATGCTTTTCAGTGTTGAAAAGACAAACATTGAATCAATGTTGATTTTTGGTTGTGGAACCCATCCTCATTCAACAATGTAAGGCAAATTAAATTAACTAAGTGCATTTCTATAAAAATGTGTATGCATGTGTGAATGTGTTTAAAACAGGTTAAAAAATTGACTACAAGAGATTTGCCATGGTGCTTAAAAAAAAATAATAATAATAATTATATATATATATATATATATATATATATATATATATATATATATTGAGGAAAAAAAATAATTTGACGGTAAGTTTTATGTATTTACCTTGCTGTCTAGTTTACTCACTTGAGAGCTTAATTCCTGTTTGCCGTTCAAAAGTACTCAATTTTCGGCTCGCATTTAACATCGGAGGGTGTTTTTACACTGTCGCCACGTCATTATAATACACTCTACAGGCATGAGAATTCAATATGTTGTAGTCTGGAAGTTCCTGCCACTCACGGTGAAAGAATTTTGGCGATGCGACCTACGGTATTCTGTTGGGAAGCATTTGTTTGAGACCTTAGTTCCTGTTTCCCGTTGTCTGTGTCTGACCCAGAGCAGTGTGCGTGCCCCACATGGAAAGAACCTATATGAGGATATATGCGCATATATGAAACCTATATGCAGTATATATGCGCATATAACCGCACCTATATGGGGCCAGGGGTAGCTCAGTGGTTAAGGCATTGGACTAAGGTTCAAACCCCACAACCACCAAGTTGCCACTGTTGGGCCCTTGAGCAAGGCCCTTAACCCTCAACTGCTCAGATGTATAATGAGATAAAAATGTAAGTCGCTCTGGATAAGAGCGTCTGCCAAATGCCTAAATGTAAATGTAAATATGAGGATATATGCGCATATATGAAACCTATATGCAGTATATATGCACATATATGATAATATATATGCTGCATATATGCGTATATATGCTGCATATATGCGTATATATGCCACATGTAGGCAACATTGAGGTGCATATATGTGCATATACAGGCCATATAGGTCTCCTGTATTGCTTCTTTATATCCACATATAAGCCCTACTGTATATGTACATACAAGATATGTCTCCTATGGCAGGATCTGGTCATTTTAGCTCATATCTCACTTTGGCAACTGTCATACATGATGCCTAGCTCATATTTTCTATTATCAAGGCAATAACTAAGAAGTAACAAAAAAAATGCAAAAAACTAATCCTAATTGGCCACATGCAGTATATGAGGATATATGCACATATATGAAACCTCAGTCTCCGTGAAAATCTTTTTGAAACACGTCACTAAAATTAACTGAAATGAGAAATATATCTATATAAAGCTTAAAGTGTCTACTTTTAAATGATGCAAGTCACATTGAAAACAAATATTCTCAGTTTATGTAATCCGTATGAAACCAAGGAGAGGCACAGAATTTCTGTCACACTTATATGCTAATGACCCGAGGCAGGACACGCCCATGCGCCAATCACACGGAAATCAGTCCGGGTAATTTACATACTAGACCACGCCCCCGGACACCGGCATGAAAAAACGAACACAGAGAGACAGGTTTGAAAATACTCCGATTCAGTGAGTTTTCAGCACGTTTTGGAAGATGGCACGCGCTTACACATCCGAGGAAATTCTTCAGAATGTTCTGGAAAGTTTACATTTACCTCAGAAGAAGACTGTGTGACTCCGACGACGAACGGGAGCATTTTGAACAGAGAATAGACCCATGCTACACTGGGTAAGTTATTAAGTCTTATATAACTCTTATTCTGATAATATTAAACTAATATTAGTAAATATTTTCCTCACTACAGCTAGCTCTTGTCAGCTTGTGTGACACATTGGCTTTCAATGCCATTTATATAGTTTAGGTAAATCGTGCTAGCATGCTGCCTCATGTAGCACAAACATGATATTTCCCGGTGGCTAAGCTAATGCCTTATGTAGTTTACAGATGTTTATATTCACCTTGTTTTGGATAGCTTTAGATTATGGTTGCTAATGTGTATTTGGCTCCATTTTGGTTAGCTTATAACACTGCTATCAGTAATGTTATTTAGCACAAACAAGCAAGTTCCAGGTGGCTAAAATACTGCCTTATGTAGCTAAGTGATGCTTATTAATATTTCATTGGTGTAAATGTATATAATCCCTTTTGTTTAGCGTGTATTTACAAATACCTGATAAGATGTAATTGTTTAGAATGTGTTCAATATGTGTGTAATGTCCAGTGGATGGTGTTTTTTAAAACTCAAATTGAATTATGGCTGCAGTGTGTAACATTTGCAGATTGTGAAATAACACATACAGGTCCTTCTCAAAAAATTAGCATATTGTGATAAAGTTCATTATTTTCTGTAATGTACTGATAAACATTAGACTTTCATATATTTTAGATTCATTACACACAACTGAAGTAGTTCAAGCCTTTTATTGTTTTAATATTGATGATTGTGGCATACAGCTCATGAAAACCCAAAATCCCTATCTCAAAAAATTAGCATATCATGAAAAGGTTCTCTAAATGAGCTATTAACCTAATCATCTGAATCAACTAATTATCTATAAACACCTACAAAAGATTCCTGAGGCTTTTAAAAACTCCCAGCCTGGTTCATTACTCAAAACCGCAATCATGGGTAAGACTGCCGACCTGACTGCTGTCCAGAAGGCCATCATTGACACCCTCAAGCAAGAGGGTAAGACACAGAAAGAAATTTCTGAATGAATAGGCTGTTCCCAGAGTGCTGTATCAAGGCACCTCAGTGGGAAGTCTGTGGGAAGGAAAAAGTGTGGCAGAAAACGCTGCACAACGAGAAGAGGTGACCGGGTCCTGAGGAAGATTGTGGAGAAGGACCGATTCTAGACCTTGGGGGACCTGTGGAAGCAGTGGACTGAGTCTGGAGTAGAAACATCCAGAGCCACAGTGTACAGGCGTGTGCAGGAAATGGGCTACAGGTCGCAAATTTTGCATGTCATTCGGAAATCAAGGTGCCAGCGTCTGGAGGAAGACTGGGGAGAGGGAAATGCCAAAATGCCTGAAGTCCAGTGTCAAGTTCCCACAGTCAGTGATGGTCTGGGGTGCCATGTCAGCTGCTGGGGTTGGTCCACTGTGTTTTATCAAGGGCAGGCTCAATGCAGCTAGCTATCAGGAGATTTTGGAGCACTTCATGCTTCCATCTGCTGAAAAGCTTTATGGAGATGAAGATTTCATTTTTCAGCACGACCTGGCACCTGCTCACAGAGCCAAAACCACTGGTAAATGGTTTACTGACCAGGGTATTACTGTGCTCAATTGGCCTGCCAACTCTCCTGACCTGAACCCCATAGAGAATCTGTGGGATATTGTGAAGAGAAAGTTGAGAGACACAAGTACCTGCAAAAGGATTCCCGACCAAGTATTGAGTGCAGAACTGAACATAATTATATGAAGGTTGACTATTTTTGTATTAAAAACACTTTTCTTTTATTGGTCGGATGAAATATGCAAATTTTTTGAGATAGGGATTTTGGGTTTTCATGAGCTGTATGCCACAATCATCAATATTAAAACAATAAAAGGCTTGAACTACTTCAGTTTGTGTGTAATGAATCTAAAACACATATGTCAGAGTCAAGGCCCGCGGGCCGGATGTGGAGAAGGTTTTTTACGGCCCCTGGGATGATCTTGATTTATTATTAGAACCGGCCCGCAGACCGCAGCAAGCCGGCAGCCCGCAGATCTTTTACACGCACCAATACTACATTTCCCACAATGCAACGGTGACGCACCGAGCAGTAGGCTGCTTCATTTCAATATTTATTGGCACAGCAGTCGTCAGCATCACAGTAAAATTAACTTTCAGATACCCATCAAAAATGGCAAAACGGAAGGTGGACACTGAGAACCGGGGGTTTCAAACAAGGTGGGAGTCGGAGTATATGTTCACGGAGGTAGCTGGAAAACCTGTGTGTCTTCTGTGTGGAGAAAGTGTGGCGGTACTGAAAGAGTATAATCTGAGACGACATTATGAAACGAAACACGCGGACAAAAACATTTAAAAATATTTCAGTTGAGTGGATGATAGAAAATTGCTATTATTGTTTTTTTCTTTGAAGTAAATTTAGCCCACTTTTGCTAAAATAGAAAATATAGGCTACTGATGGTGCCTTGAATACCGGTTTCTTTCATTTAATGTTCATGTTATGGGGATTTTTATATAAAGGAAATTTGTCTTTTGTGTCTGTTGAAAATTAAAGATTACTGACAGAGCCATAAGAAAATATTGCTTTATTTATCTGATCATATTGGAATATATTTGTTAGGTTTTCAGTAGGTTCAATTAGGTTCACTAGACTATATGCGTCATTTAAAAATTTTTCAATGAACATTCGAACAGTCCGGCCCTCGGCTTGTAGCTAAATTTTTTATTTGGCCCTCCGTCCATTTGACTTTGACACCCCTGATCTAAAATATGAAAGTCTAATGTTTATCAGTACATTACAGAAAATAATGAACTTTATCACAATATGCAAATTTTTTGAGAAGGACCTGTATATTAAAAAAAATCTAATGTGTGCATTGTATCTATGGAAGATTGTAGGACATTTCAAAACATATGTTGCATATCTGTACATTTGTAAAAGTCACATTTCCAAAAATTTAGGACCCACCTTCTGTCATTCATAAACAACTACCACTCCCAAGTTTTTAGAGCATTGTATAGTTCTAACCTTTTGTTTGTTTTTCATTCTTTAGATGCACTACTACAACAACAGCTGAAAGCTGAAGAAAAGGAGGCCACAGAGTTTCTTTGCTTCAACAGTTCAGAAATGGCTTCGTTATGCCCCAGAACGGCTGGGGGGAATTGCTCGTGGTGGAAAACCATAAGTTCAGACTTGTGTCTTATTATCTGTTTTGCTGAGTAAATACATTTCAACTTACGAATAATGTTTCGGTCATCTGTTGTGTTTCTGACTTGGTTGTTTCTATTTGCATTTGACTGAATTTTGCTGAGGCAGGCTGCCATTTTTATATTATGGTTTTCCAGTCTCTTCTCTTGGCAGTTAGATTCTGTTTTATGAATTCAGAATTAACAATCTCTTCTAATAGTTCTCTTCTAAAAAGTCATTTTGTCATCCAGTTTATAATAATTTGTATGTAAGTTGTAGTATGTTTTATTATATAGTTGTTTTATTGTAATTGTGATGTTACTTCCTGTTTAAATGGGTATGGAGCATAAATAAATATGTTTACATGTAAACTGAAGGATGTTGAGTTACTGACTTTTTGTTTAAAAAAAAAAAAAAAAAGCTTTTCAGCCCTACATGGTCTCTGATTTAAAGAAATAAATCAAAACGGACATGATTTACTGTCATAGAATCTTGCTGTTCATAAAGCAAGACTAAACTATAATTGTTTCAATGTTGATTCAATGTTGATTCAATGTAAAATAAGTGATTGAATTTACGTTGAACAAACATTGATTTTATGCCCATCTTGATCTATTTTTCATCATTGAAATAACGTTATTTCAAGGTGCAAACCTGATGAAAAATCAACATTTAACATTGAAATTTCAACATTGATTCAATAACAAGTTGGTTGATGCTTTAATGTTGATTCAACGATGATTCAATGTTGTTCTGCTATCTGGGCTGAGTTCAATTTCTGTAGTCACCCCCAGGCCTGATTACTGCCACACCTGTTTCAATCAAGAAATCACTTAAATAGGAGCTACAGTACCTGACACAGAGAAGTAGACCAAAAGCACCTCAAAAGCTAGACATCATGCCAAGATCCAAAGAAATTCAGAAACAAATGAGAACAAAAGTAATTGAGATCAATCAGTCTGGTAAAGGTTATAAAGCCATTTTCTAAAGCTTTGGGACTCCAGCGAACCACAGTGAGAGCCATTATCCACAAATGGCAAAAACATGGAACAGTGGTGAACCTTCCCAGGAGTGGCCGGCCGACCAAAATTACCCCAAGAGCCCAGAGACGACTCATCCGAGAGGCCACAAAAGACCCCAGGACAACATCTAAAGAACTGCAGGCCTCACTTGCCTCAATTAAGGTCAGTGTTCACGACTCCACCATAAGAAAGAGACTGGGCAAAAACGGCCTGCATGGCAGATTTCCAAGGCGCAAATCACTTTTAAGCAAAGAGAACATTAAGGCTTGTCTCAATTTTGCTAAAAAACATCTCAATGATTGCCAAGACTTTTGGGAAAATACCTTGTGGACCGACGAGACAAAAGTTGAACTTTTTGGAAGGTGCGTGTCCCGTTACATCTGGCGTTAAAAGTAACACAGCATTTCAGAAAAAGAACATCATACCAACAGTAAAATATGGTGGTTGTAGTGTGATGGTCTGGGGTTGTTTTGCTGCTTCAGGACCTGGAAGCCTTGCTGTGATACAGTAGATGGAACCATGAATTCTACTGTTTACCAAAATATCCTGAAGGAGAATGTCCGGCCATCTGTTCGTCAACTCAAGCTGAAGCGATCTTGGGTGCTGCAGCAGGACAATGACCCAAAACACACCAGCAAATCCACCTCTGAATGGCTGAAGAAAAACAAAATGAAGACTTTGGAGTGGCCTAGTCAAAGTCCTGACCTGAATCCTATTGAGATGTTGTGGCATGACCTTAAAAAGGCGGTTCATGCTAGAAAACCCTCAAATAAAGCTGAATTACAACAATTCTGCAAAGATGAGTGGGCCAAAATTCCTCCAGAGCACTGTAAAAGACTCGTTGCAAGTTATCGCAAACTCTTGATTGCAGTTATTGCTGCTAAGGGTGGCCCAACCAGTTATTAGTGTCACGGGGCGAAACGGACGAGGTGAATCCAGGCGCAGATGAATGACAGCAACGTAAAACGAGAATACGGTCGGAATGCGGAAGCGGAGGTCAATACCGGGAGATCAGTCAGCGTTGCGTCGAAGCCAAATCGTAAAATGAGAGCCGTAGTCAGAAGGGGAAGCGCGAGGTCAAAACCGGGAGATCAAAGGACGAGGCAAACAAAATCGAGACGAGAAACCGAAGGCAAAAAACAAGAGACAAAAGCGGGCTTGGCAACGTGAAAGCAGGGAAAAATAAACGCGAGAGAATCGAGGCAAAAATACACAAGATAATCCAGCGATTTAAGCAGCGCACAGCGCGTGCTTAAATGCTGGAGTAATCAGACAGGGATTAGAGACAGGTGTGCAGACGGGGCGGAAACAGGGGCGTGGGAAAGGATGCAGTCAGACAGGAGTAAACATGAGCACATGGGGAAAGTGACAGCGTGGGAAAACAAACGGCCGACAGACCGTGACTCGTGACAATTAGGTTCAGGGGGCAATTACTTTTTCACACAGGGCCATGTAGGTTTGGATTTTTTTTCTCCCTAAATAATAAAATCCCTCATTTAAAAACTGCATTTTGTGTTTACTTGTGTTATCTTTGACTAATAGTTAAATGTGTTTGATGATCAGAAACATTTTGTGTGACAAACATGCAAAAGAATAAGAAATCAGGAGGGGGGCAAATAGTTTTTCACACCACTGTATAAAGATACAGTATGTCCCTATAGTGAAAAACTTTGCTTCTATCATTATTATTGTACAAACCGGATTCCAAAAAAGTTGGGACACTAAACAAATTGTGAATAAAAACTGAATGCAATGACCAGTGGAGATGGCAAATGTCAATATTTTATTCACAATAGAATATAGATGACAGATCAAAATGTGGCAGTGTGGGCAATGGGGGCTTCCCATTGGCCCACTGCTAGGTGACTGTCACCCATGGCAGCCTATCAGTATGAGTTCTGACAGTACTTAAGGCTGGATTTTGTTGTACCTGGCATACGTCACGACTGGGACCGCCTTCACGGGGGCGTGTGAGTACTATCTGTAGCTATGCGGCTAATGAAGAGGTGGACATATATCTTAAACTTTGATTATTTTCTTCTTATTAGGGTGCACGCTGGTTAAACGAATATCTGGTTGAGACGGACTGTTCACGGGTTGTCGGGTAGGTACAGGCTCCTCATGTGCTGCGTATGCTGCCGTTGGGTGATGCTAACGGGCGTCTGTTTACCTTTTAGCTGTGAACCATTCTTTATGCCTGTGTACTTTTGCGTGGGTCGCGGCGAGCTGTGAGCGGCGCTGCAACTCGCGTGGCGCAACGATTCATCCGGGTAAGTGAGTTTCACTTTCTCTGGCTTCTCCTGAAAAAGCATACGACTTAGTCATGACTCTCTCTCTCTTAGTGAGCTTCGGATGGTTAATGCATTTTGATGGTGGATCTCGTGACGGCGGAAGTATTGGTCCTCTGTTTTGGTTGAGGACGGCGCTGCTGTTTTCTCCTCTGTTGTTGTTTGTTATTTATTTTTTTTGTATGTGTTGTGATGTGATTGGTAGCTCGGAGCTGCTCGGCTATCGGTTGGAGCTAGTATGGACTTTGGCTCTTTGAATTTATGAGTCTGTGGTGAAGATTGTAATATAGCTCAAACTTTAGAGGATAATCACGGCGAGCTGTCCGAGCTACATATAATTTTGTATGTTATTTCTTTTTCTGCCTTTTATTTATATATATTTTCTATTGATTTGGGTGTCCTTTTTGTATTTCGTGTTTGTTGACTTCGGGCATGGCTGGGTTGGGGGAAGGTTAGTTTGTAGTGCTGAGGGTAGTAACAGTGTGTGGAGTGCAGTGTAGCTGGGATTCATGTTTTCCTTTGAGTGAAATGGTGTGAAGTGCACTTGTAAGGTTAGCACTTCCTTTAATCTGCCCTTGTTGCCAAGACGCCTGTCCGAATTATTCTGTGATTTATTTCGTTTGGATTGTTGTTGTTTTTTTTCTTTCATTATTGTGTGTACACAGAGTGCCGTGTCCTTATTTTCATATATTGCATGTGATTGCCCTTATGATATTATATATGAAAATATTTTAATTTGTTTAAAAAGTAAAATGGCAATAAAGTTTTGTACTTTTGTACCTTGTGCTCCTTATTTGGGTTATTTCCCCGGTCAACCTCGGGGTGGCGTAATCGAGCTAGAGAAATTTTATACCTGATAATTGTCAGATCACAGTGTTGCCACAAAGTTTAATCCGAGAAAATTTATCATTTTAAAGGAAAAATATGTTGATTCCAAATTTCACGGTGTCAACAAATCCCAAAAAAGTTGGGACAAGTAGCAATAAGAGGCTGGAAAAAGTACATTTGAGCATAACGAAGAGCTGGAAGACCAATTAACAGTAATTAGGTTAATTGGCAACATGATTGGGTATAAAAAGAGCTTCTCAGAGTGGCAGTGTCTCTCAGAAGCCAAGATGGGTAGAGGATCACCAATTACAGTATCATCATCAACTGTGCATAATATCATCCGAAGATTCAGAGAATCTGGAACAATCTCTGTGCGTAAGGGTCAAGGGCGTAAAACCATACTGGATGCGCGTGATCTCCGGGCCCTTAAACGACACTGCACCACAAACAGGAATGCTACTGTAAAGGAAATCACAGAATGGGCTCAGGAATACTTCCAGAAACCATCGTCAGTGAACACAATCCACCGTGCCATCCGCCGTTGCCAGGGGAGATGCCACACAGTGGTGAAAATGGCCTTGTCCCAACTTTTTTGGGATTTGTTGACACCATGACATTTTGATTCACCATATTTTTCCCTTAAAATGATACATTTTCTCAGTTTAAACTTTTGTTCCGTGATTTATGTTCTATTCTGAATAAAATATTGACATTTGCCATCTCCACATCATTGCATTCAGTTTTTATTCACAATTTGTTTAGTGTACCAACTTTTTTGGAATCCGGTTTGTAGCATGGAGACTGCAGCATTATGGTTATTTTCAAAGTTTTTCTCAGGTTCAATGACAAAGCAGATTTTTCTTCAAAACAATTTATTGCATAGTTTATGTTGTTTAGTCAAGACATCAACATACAATAAAATTTAAACATGATTGTTATTGTGAAAAAGATAAAATAATTAATGTTTTGTAACAAAATCAATTAAGTAATCAATTCACAGTAACTGCTCTATGTAAAAAAAAAAAAAAAAAAAAAAAAAAAATTCTGTTATTATCCCTTCAATAAAAGCACCACACTTACGTGACACTGTAGATCTGATTGACCCCGGTCTACCTGTCCTCAATTATTTCTGTCTCCTTTGACTGTGATTGATATTATGACATTAGTATTTTCATAAGGACCCATTCTTAAAGCCAAATTGCCTTAATATGTGAACTTGTACTTACTTGGCATTTAGGTCACTGAAAAATGATCTTATGTCCATTTTTCTTTTCTCTGTCATTTTATCTATGACACTGCAAGGCAAGTTTATGGTCATTCAATGGTCATTCAAATTGCTTTACATAAAGAAAGTAAAACTATCATAAATAATCACAACAATAAAAACAAGGAATTTAAAAAAAGGTTTAAATTTTTATTTTAAATGAATTAAGACACTTAGAACAGAATGGATATTAATTATAAAATACAGTGGTGTCAGTTCGGACTAGGCACAGTGCTCCTTATTTGGGTTATTTCCCCGGTTAACCTCGGGGTGGCGTAATCGGATCTAACAAACTTTGTATTCATTTGCCCTACCACGACAGAACCTAAACTACTGTGCTGTATATCAGACAGCGATGGAGAGAGAAGGGGTCACAGGTGATGTCGAACGATGACTTGATATTATTATACCTAGTTGTCCTGAGATTTAACATTGTTACCAATAATAGACTGAGACATTCTCTGTCCATGCTCATAAGGAATCCCTCAATGTTTTATTATTACGGGACAAAAGCAGATCAGCCATGTTGTAGTTCAGGTGAAGAGGCAAGGTAACAAGAGGTCAATCTGAATGTTGATTATATATAACATATATGTGTGTGTATTATACATGTTGATTATACTAATATTTAGCATTATGAGGAGTGATAGGCTGAGGATGTAAGTGATTCATTAGTGTTTTTCGCAAAAGTTTTGAACTGACATGTCTCACTTTTTTGTCACGCTATTTCATCAGGTGGCAATCCTGTCCGGTCCTAGTGCAGTCAGAGGGGAAGAGTTAGGGTCAAAGGTCAAGGCCTATTAAAGGCATTGTTCACCCCCCAAAAAACTTTACTCACTATTTACTCCTTAAATGGTTCCAAACTTTTATGGTTTTCTTTATTTTGTTGAATACAAAATAAGATATTGTGAAAAAAGCTGAAAACCGTTAAAGGGCACCTACGGTGCTACATGGACTTTTTCAAGCTGTTTGGACTGCATTGTGTGTTAGGAGAGTGTGTACACAACCACTCTACAGTGATAAAGAGTCGTCCAGCGATTTTCTTTTAATTTAATAATATAAGATGCCCCATCTGAAATCAGCCCGTTTTCAAAAGCCTGTAGGTGTGAACTCACACCGACAGAGGCCGCTCCTACTACAGTTGATTGACACTGGTGTTTTAGCAAAGACCCGCCCCGAGTGAAAAAAAGAGCTGTCGGCCATTGTTATTCTACACTGGAGCAAAATGGCACCTACATGAATGTGGTGTGCTGTTTGTTGCAGTATTGTGGTGGTCTAGTGGTTAGGATTCGGCACTATCACGTGGGAGACCCTGGTTTGATTCCTGCTTTAGGTACATGCTTTTTTTGCACTACATATTTATAAAGTTTTTCTAAAGTTCGTTTAGTAAAGAGGCGAGTGCGCTATGCTTCGATAAGCTTTTCTGACATAAGGAGAGACTCAGTCAAACACACACACACACACACAATGCTTCGCGTGTATGTTGTCCTATTCCCGGCATCTATATGACTCATTCATACACACAGACACACACACACACACACACACACACAAGTTGTCTGTCAGAAAGGTCTCTGTTTATTAACAGCAAAAGATCGGTATAAATATGTTTGACTAAACGCCTGTGCTATAGACATATGTTACTACAAATTAACCATTGTAAATGTCCTGGTGAGATCCCGAAAAAACAATGCTTCGCGTGTATAAGGTCGAGGGTTGAATAGCCGGCATTTCCAAGCGGCAGCCATTAATCCTCCGTGGTCTAGTGGTTAGGATACGGCGCTCTCAGCGCAGCAACTCGAGTTCGATTCCCGGTCTAGGAAGTCAAAAAAGTTTTACAACCAGATTCACATGTAAAATTTTATATACATATATAACTATATATATATATATATAAATATGAGGGCATAATAAAAATCTTACAAAATATAGGGGAAATATATATTATTATTATTATTTTTATTATAAATATATATATATATATATATATATATATATATATATATATATATATATATTTATAATAAAAAAAAAAATAATAATATATATATCCCCTATATTTTGTAAGATTTTTATTATGCCCTCATTTGTACATTGTATATTTGTACAACTATTTTACTAGTTACATTTATTTTCTTTAGTATTTCTTTTTATTGATATTTATTCCTTACGTATTTATTTTATTTTTAAGGTCACTGGCTGTCGTATAAGCATTTCACTGCATATCATACTGTGTATGACTGTGTATGTGACAAATAAAATTAGAATTTTAATCAAAGGAGAGGAAGATAAGTGGAAGGAGACAGAGAGAGAGAGAGAGAGACAGAGAGGGAGAGAGAGAGACAGAGTATGGGAAGGTGAGCATGAATGAACAGATGCAAGAGGAGACAGGAAGATAAGCAGCAGGGAAGATTTAACACGTTAATATCAGATCTATGAGATAGAGAGCAAGAGAGTAGAAATAACTCCTTTATATATAAAATAATTCTAACATCATGTAAAATTATTTTTAACTGTTTTTTAAATATTTTTAACTGTTGTCAAAGCTATACCCCACTTGTATTGTGAAGACACGCCCCACAGAACTGGGGGGCGGGTTCAGTAGAGGTCATTAACATTTAAAGGAGCATGTACTGAAACAGGTTGCTGAGAACAGAGCTACTTTTTACCAGGTAAAAGTAATGTTTTTTTTACACAACAATTGAGAATTTTTAATTAAAGTATATTACAAACTTTTCATTAGGACCCTAAAGAATCATATTAACTTATGCAAAATTGAGTCTGTATGGCTCCTTTAAACATTGACTTCCATAGCAGGGGGGTTGGAGTCATAGGTCCCCACCAATGTCCAGAGCAAATCTACACCCTTGGTCAAATCTTGTTAAGTTAATCGCCTGCAGCAGGGCTGCATTGGAGATGTCAGTGTCGTCCGGTTTGACCTTTTTCTGAAGATTTTTGGTTGAGGTAATGTGAGACACATCTACCAGTGCCTTTAATTAGCGAGTTTCTCCCCCTGCGGTATCGAGGAAGTTTCCTTCACCGACATTCACTGCAAACAGAGCAGTGCGCACCATGTGAAGTACACTTCGGAATGGAACACAGCCAGAGTGTGTGCAACAGCTCAACTGTTATCAGCGGTAAAAGTTAATAGCTAAAAGTGTTGGGTTCTGTCTGACAACGTCACTGAATCGAGAAGCCAAGCACTTTAACCTGTTTTAGTCATTTGAATGCGTGATCTTTGGGGGTGAACTGGCCAGGTGTTGCTGATTGGAGGGGAAGGGAGTGTATGGGGTCAAAGTGTCCTCATCCGTCGTAAATGACCCCTATGCCCACGGACACGGCCACCAGCAAACATCACCGCGACATGTCATTCGAGCCTCAGTGTGATTAGAGAGCTGAGGTGAGTAGAGATCTCCTGTCAAGTCTGTGTTCAGATGAGATTCATTTCTATAATAACATTAAGGATCTTTGTTTTTTCGGTCCGCAATAAAAGTTGGCAAGCAAATCTAAATCACTGGGTCAACTCTCTGGAGGTTAGCTAAGGCTAGCTTTTAGAGCAGTCATTCTCATCCGGTGTGCATGAAGTAAAATCAACTGTACCGGAATTCATATGTTCAGTTCATTTTTATACACGCTGCAAATGTGTCTTTCACCCATATTTCCACATCAATTTCAGTATCAGGAGGAAAAATTATTATTTAGCTGCACATCAAATCATGTAATTCCCTCTCTTCCTAAAATGTGATGCTAATTCGACAGCTACTTTATGATAACGGTGATTCTCCAGTTTCCTCTCCAGGCCGTAGATCGCATCAGCAGCTAGTATTGTAGTAAAGTCTACAGTAAGATCTGTCACAAAAACACCTAAAAGGTCAGGGCTGTGAGGATTTTTCCCCCGCGTTTTTCTCCCTCAGAATCTGAACCGACAACTTGTCCCTCCTCCAGTCTCTGATTGGCTCATCCCGTCCCTCCTCCAGTCTCTGATTGGCTCATCCCGTCCCTCTTCCAGTCTCTGATTGGCTCATCCCATCCCTCCTCCAGTCTCTGATTGGCTCATCCCATACTTCAGTCATAGATAGAACCTTTGTAGTCAGGTGAAATTAAGGTGCAATTGAATCAGATGTGTTCAGAAATAAGAATGTGACAGCTTAGTCGCGGCACCATTGAGACACAAAGCATAACGTGTGTGTGTGTGTAAAAATCTTTTTCCAGAAAAAGCCAACATGAGAGAACTAGAAACAATTAGAATTAGGCTGCGTTCCATTCCGAAGTGCACTTGAATGAATGTCGAGGGAAGGAAACTTCCCTCGACAAAACTCCATTTGGAAGTAGCACGTGTAGAAGTCACTTTCTCAGTGCGTTACCATGGTAACATAAGCACCTGTCGCTGCTGCTGTGGAAGTTTCACACTACAGACATTAAATATTGAATATGTATTGAAACAAAAACTGATACCATTATAAAACATGCACTATTTAAATTTTTATAATCTGTAAATACATTGATTAATAATAAAGATGTACAGAGATTTTTTTTTTACACATTACTAGCCTATAAAATACTAAGGATTACTTGATTAAATATTTTTATACACATTAAATAAAGAGTTCAGCTAAATCACATTAATTTGATCATCTGTTCCACAGAAAATGCTAAGAGGATGTGGGTCCGGGATTGTATGGTGGCTCTTGCGCCATGTGAGTTTTATTTTCCCAGTCTAGGTTTGGGCCGTACAGCAAATGATTGGTTCGGGGTTCTATTTGAAACTGTGTGAAAACGTGGAATATAATTGTGTAATATACCAGAAAGAAAGATTCTTCAGCTGGCAAAAAGATGGTTTGTATTGCTTTACACAAAGCAAATTCAAATAAAAAGGTACAAACACCACACCAGGGGGGTATTCCAGGAAGCAGGTTATGTGACATACCCGGATAAGTTTGAGGGTAAGTTAGTGGATAACCTCAACTTCCGGTTCCAAAAACGGAGGTAACTTTCTGGGTATGTATGTAACCATAGCAACTTACTCTCTGAAGATAACCTGCTCGGTAGCAGGTTATGTTCCAGGGTAAGTTTGTTCCAGAAGGTTATTCAGCAGGCCACGCCCCTTTGATGAGGATCCTGTGGACGCGGAGGCACAAATTATACAAGGTTTTTTTTTCGCCGGGAGAGAATTATAAGACCTCGTATTGATGTTTTTTTTTTATTTTTTATTTTCTAATGATTATTTGAAAGAGCGTTATTGGTTTTCAATGGAATTAATTTACTTAACACATCTCTTGAAACCGCATATTGCAAATGTCACACACGGCGGGTCTGCGCTTGGAAAACATTCCGTGTATATCACTTCGGTTTTTTCCAGGGCATTTTTTGTACAACGTGGGTGATGCAGAGCATGTGGGAAAGGCAACTGTATGTCTGGCACTTAAACACTTCTTACACACATGTGTACAGCAGGTCCCTGGCCATAAACCTCTGTGTGGTATTAAAGAGGAATTCCACAGAGTGGCAGGTTTTGTCCTTTGTAGTAAAAATGACATGTCCTTAATTTTTTGCCTTGTTAAAATCATTAAACTCATTACTTTTTTCCACATATGTGAGGCAACCCACATCATTACTAATGATAAGACAAAATGGCCAGGATCTGTGTCATCATTATGCCAGACATTTCAGCAGGGTATGTTTTTCTTCATACAATGTTTTTTTTTTTTCTTTTTACTATATTTGTATTGTACACTTGAATCATTACAGGACAGTACAGTAGTTACTTGCTGGGGGACAGAGGATACCCTTGTCTGCCCTATTTAATGCCACCCTCCCCTGAACCTGATCCTGGACCATAGACACACTATAACCTGACTCACAGTCGAACACGGGCCAAGGTGGAGATGACCATAGGGATCCTCAAGTCTAGGTTTCAGTGTAGCTCAGTGTGGGCTCCGGGTCAGTCCAGAGAGGGCATGTGACATCATAATGGCTTGTGTTGTGCTTCACAACATTGCCACTATAAGAGGAGAGAGCCACCCTCCTTATATTGAAGAAGATGGCCCAGAGGAACCTCTACAGATTTTTGCACACAACAGAGATGGAAGACTTTTGAGAGACAGGATTTGTCAAAATTATTTTTATTAAATAGTTTGCACTGGTCTGCTGTACAGTTCATGTCTTTTTTTCCTGAAAAACAATGAAAGTAAAATGAAATAAAATGTCTCTTTTTTATGACATTGCTTTATATACACAACACTTTTAACACGCAACAGATTAATATACACACAAGTTCTCACCTTAAGGCGATGCTCCAGTAATTAAATTTCTATTGTTGCTTTTTTAATGGATAGCCTTTTCTCTTCCATTTGAAGCTGTATAAGGTCCATCTCCATGTCACTTTTTCTTATTTGTTTTTGAAGATGGACCTTATACAGCTCCTGGCAACTACAGTAGGAAGGAAACTAGGAATTATTATTCAAAAATAATTAAATAAATTCTGAGATTCTGTCAGAAAATAAAATGTAAATATGGACAACTGCACACAAATTCTTACACCGCTTAGATCGTGCATTGAGGTTGAAGGACTTTCATCTGTGAAGAAATCCCCAGGTATGTACTGTGAAAGAACAATGACAGTTTGTTACTCTAATGTAAAAAGGGGGCGCTGCATTATAATGGTATGCATCCCACCTCGGTGGATCTACCAGCATTGTCCACTTCTGTCACAGCAGATGTGTCTCTTCATCTTCATCCTTCAGTGAAAATATGCAAGTATATGTTATCTGGCAAAAAAGAAAAAAAAAAAACCTAAAAGCAACTAAAGGTACACAAAACACTTGCAACTGTGACAGACTGTGTTCTTTCTGTAGGGTCCAATAATATAATCCCTTTATCTAATCAACCCAGTATCTATAAGAAAATACAACCCAGCATAAAATTCTCAATATTATCAAAGAAAAAACCACTAATGCAGGAAAAAACATGTCAAAGTAATACAGCTAAGATCAAAATAGCCTACTGTATACATCATGGGCAGTTAAATACAGTAAGCCTGCATAAAAACGTTAAGCATGTTCAAAAGCCTTTAAGTGATAGAGATAGTAATTTATTAATTCATATAATGAAAACAAATCATAGTGGTAAACTTACATTTCTCCATGTTAGTGTCACTGGTGGCCCTTTATTAAGGGACAGAGCCAGAGCTCCTCAGATGGGGTGAGGGTGGGGGGGTGGGTCTCCGCCAGTTAGATGGGCTTCAGCCTTCTTTCTATTAGCTACATGACAGAACGAATATACTAAACCGTGTTTAATAAATAGTTCAGTGATCGTGTAATAAGATATTACCTTTTTGCAGAGCGTTTTTGTGTTTCATATTCACTTGGCTTCTGCCTCCAGAAGGATTAAACCTTATTAAATAAGAAACCATACATTCCTAGTCAGTATACACTGGTATTTTAACCTAAAGAAATTAATAGCAGGAAAAGTAAATGCTTTCATTAACAGCCAAAAGGATCCGGAAGGGTGTTTAATTATTTTTGCATTATAATAAAAGGAGAGGCGATGTAAAATTTGCAATTTAATACACTCACACATTTACTGTCTTTTATTTTTTGCCAAGTCAACTCTCTTTCTTTAGCCGATGCAGCCGTATTGCTTTTTTTTTATTTTTGGCTTAAATTCCTCATATGCGCGCATTAAAACCTCTGAAGTGTGCCACTCTCTTTTTTCACTTTGATGTTCCATTTTGACTCGTGAAATGAAATCGTCGATCCATTGAAAATGTCTTTATGTACGCACCGTGCACGCGCACTAACTCTGGGTAACCAGTAGGGGGTTGATTAAACTAAATCTTATCAGGTGTTTTGGAACCGACATACTCTCGGTATGCGGGTTTGGGGTTAATCAACCGGTTAAGATTAACCAAATGGTAAGTTAACCAAGCTTTCTGGAACACCCCCCAGGATCAGCTTCAGGGTGGACCCAGGCCAAAATAATAAACAAAACCGGTATCTGGGGTTTATAAGCTAATTTACCTAGCAAACAAAACACACAAAAATACAAATACCTTACCTAACTTCCTAAACCAAAAACAGTGAAAGCCCTTTTACCCAAAAGAAATTGGCAGCCACAATCCTACTCCTGGTGACTGCACAAACATACAGTGAAATAATTTACAAAAATATATACAACAAAACCAAGCAAACAAACCAAAATGGACAAAGCAAGAATCAAAATCATGGGATCCAATAAAGTCAAAACCAGAAAACACAAGCCAATGTCAAAAACGCCTCCTCGTTCCCGCGTCTCTCTCTCTGGTTTATAACTGGTACGCTCGTTGATGACGTCACTCAGGGCGGAAGTGCACGTGTGGAAGGTCAGGCCTGGAGTGAAAACCTGGACTGGAATATGGAGCGGCGAATGACCTGGACACGCTGTAGTGGCAACCGGAAAACCTGGAGCGGAACCTGGACACAATATACATACAGTACACACGTTCCGAAGCACAGCAACACAGACGCACAACACACAGACAGCGACCAACATGTTGCAGGTCGTAACAGTGTAAAACACCAAACACCACTCATGACTTTACACATATACTGATAAATAAGTTAATGTTCTGTTTCACAAGATCACTCTGAGCTATTATTATTATTATTATTATTATTATTATTATTATGTGTAATAGCACATGGTGGTGGTCAGAAGGTGTTCATTAATTTTCTGCACCAGCAGCTCTGTAGTAGTTGTGCATCTGCAAATCACAGGTTTATATTAATGAACTCGTTCTATTATTGTTTTCATTCTTATAGTAAGAGCTCACTCACAGTTACATCACGTAAACAGATTAACATGTATGTGCAATCATTAATTGGTTGATGAATCTTTTTGTTTTTGTTGATAAATCTTTTTGTATGCTAAATCATGTTAATTTGATCATCTGTTCCACAGAGACGAGGGAGATGAAGCAAGGCAGTTTACTGACAGATAAGTCTCTCTGTTCTGTTTTACAAGATCTAAGCTGTTATTATTATTATTATTATTATTATAATCTTATGTAATATTACAATGTGCAGAAAGTGCTGATTAATTTTCTACAACAGCAGCTAGTAGTGAATAGTTTCACCGATTTCTTAAATTATAATTTGCTGACGGTGAACACGGATGTTTTTGTTGTTTGGGTTGAGATGGTGAAAAACATTTTCTCACTTTATAAATCAACTCCCATGCTCTGTCACGCGCGTTCGTCACTCGTATAGTCAACATCCGTGCATGCGTGTACTGTTTATTTTTACATTGTGACAACGTGTGCGCGCAATATTTTTGTTTTATTTTATGTCTAAATGTAGTAACTGTCCTTTAGTAACTGTACTGCAACAACGGCCTCCATGAAGAAAAAATAATGTAAAAGTCTGTAGCGGTGCGATGATTGTGTATAGAGGAGTGATTCACATAATCTCCTGCACAGCACTTAAAAAGACATTTCTTTGAAACCGATACGACATACCTGTGTTTCTCTTTCTACACATAGTGTCACCCAAAGCGGCGCATAATCCCCACACTGTCTGCTGAATCTGTCGAGCACCGTTTCATATCTACACAATAATACAGAGATACTACATATTCTTCCTCCTGACCCTTCGTCTGCACTTGGATCCATCATGACCTCTCTGAGCCTTAACAGAAATAAATGGAGATTAATGTAAATGCACTTGGGCTGGAGCGCAATCTAATGTGCTTCTCCTGTCTCCCCAGATGTTGCTGCCTGCCTTGCGCTCCTGCCTGCACTGCCGGAATGAAGACTGTTAGTTGACAGTTCGTGGACTGTTAAACATCTTAAACAACACTTTGTCGTTTTTCTTAATATTATATAATCTTAATTCTTTTTTAAATATAAATATTAAATTAAATTTTTAATAATTGCTTGTTAATAATAACTCAGTTTTCTGAGTTGGTTCTATCGTGCTGTAATAAGACTGTTCATGGTTCCCATATTAAAAATGAATAAATAAAAGCCTACTTGACTTCTTTCCATGTCTCAACACTGTTACAGTCATCTTACACAACACTTTATTTACTTAATAATTGCTTATAAATCATTCCCAATGGCCTTCAAGTTGTGTTATTTATACCTAAGCCAAACTAGGAAGCTAACTAGCTTCAGACACACGGTTGTGTCCCAAATCCCTCTCTAACTCCTGATCAAGGGCACTACTTGGTGTTTGGAATGAGTGATTGTACAGCCTACATAGCACACGCTAACGCTATTGTTTTATTTACCCAGGAACCTGGAAGTTACTAGAGCTGATATTCTAAAGCAGTATAAGTGGAAATATTGTAATTATCTTGTAAGTTTATCAGGACTGTCCTCCACCTCCATGTTTTATTCTCTTCTCCTTTTGGCTTCATACTGCCCGTAAGAATTTAAAACCACTTTTACACTAACTCACTCGCTAACTGTTGCTCTCCAGATCTGCCAGTTGCAGGTAGCTCCGCCACATGCAGAAGGACATGTTGGCAGAGCAAAATAACTGATTATATAAACAAACATATCATAATCTGTTGATAATAAATGGTGTCTGTGGAACTGCTGTATAAAAGCGATATCACACTCGAGACCAGACTGCACTCTTGCGCTTACATCCACATCACAACTGTGCTGATAAACACAACAGCACTCCCTCTGGTGTGATATTTTTAAAGTATAAGTGTTTAACTAATGTGGAGCAACTTGTACAGCTGTCAGCGCTCAGCAGATTATTTGTTTATTTATTTATTTATTTTTATTTTAAGTCCATAAACTTTACAATCGTGGTTTACAAAGCTTTTTTAATTCCTTTACAATTTCTTGTTTGCGACTTTTATTTTTTCTTACATCTGTGGTGAGTTTACTTTGGAAGTGTAGAAATGATAGCACTCAAAGAAAGCACATGAGTTATGAGAATGGGCCCCTCATACAGTATATGTTGTGTAACTTGCGCCACCAGTCTGCGAGCTTGGGTGAAGGGTGTACATCCATCCACGCCGTTTGTCATTGAGGGAGCAGAAGAACCATGTAACTGATATTTACTTCTGCATAACAAATGTCTCAGAATTTTCTTCCATGAACAAGAAGTTTGAGTACTCAACCCTTCCCTCAATGAGACCAGTCTCACATAAAAGTCAAGTCTTCCTGTACCAAAACTATACAAAATGTACAAAACTGTACAAAAATACACTTACTGTACCATATGTTAAATATGGGTTAAATGTTTATGGTGTGAGATATACTGAGATCGCCACAAGTCCATGAGTGGACGACCTCATTGAGTGGCTGAGAAAAGGCCGCTTCATACCAACACTATAATATTGATCATGATGTTACACTGCTGTAGTGAGTGATTTGTGTTCGGTTAAACTTTCACTCTAAAAAATAAAACTGTGCTGTAATGAATTTATTTGGTGAAAGTAAATATAAAAGTTGCAAAATCATGTAAAATACACTTCACGAATTGAAAAAATTAAGTAGACCTGAATAACTATATTTAGTACAATGTACAAAATCGAGTAAATGTAATGAAAAATCAGAAGTTAATGCAATGATTATGTCATGTTCGTGGGTTATTCAATGAGGACGCAAGATACAGGTTCAAGTTCAAAGTCAGATTCACGTTTTATTTCTCTTCTTAAATTAAAGTTCTTTTCCTTTTTTAAAGTCTTGGTGAAAATCAGAACTCAAAATAAAAAACAAACAAGCACGTATCACACGAAACACAACGAACAAAAAACGGGTAAGTTCCTCAGGGAACCTCCTCAGGCTGGGTCTGCAGGCGGGCAGTAGCAATCACTCGAGATAATGGCGCTCACGCTTCACGTAGCAGCATTGACTTTAATCCAAGATACCTGTTATGACAGGTCTTACCCCGACCCTGCTCAGCCCTGAGGAGGAGACACAAAGAAACATAACGTGAAGACAACAGTGAACGGACAAACGTGTCCGGATCTGACTGGCATTTATAGAGACACACGAGGGAGTGACACAGGTGCACATCATTCTGTTGATGAGGGGAAGACATACCACGTTGACACACTAGGGGGGGACAAGGTGCAGCTCAGTAGTCCGGAGACCCAGATCGTATTTCCCAGGACCGTGGTGGCACAGATGTGACAGATTACCCCAAGTGAAAATGAGTAAAATAATTGAGTAGAATTGAAATGCAAAGTAGAAGAAACTGAAAGTTAGACTATTATTTAAAAAATAAATGTTCTACATTTACTAAATATTTTAACTGAATTTAATTCATACTGTTCTATCACATAATTAATATGTTACACTTAATTTTTTTAAATATATTTAGCCTTTACTCCATGGGTATTTTAATTCAGGTCAATGTATCTAATGACACCAAATTATAAACAAAGAAACAATACACACATTTTAATTAAACATTTATTTGCCGAATTTGATGACATGAAGTCTAAACTCAACCTGGTTTACTTTGCAAATGACATGTAACAAGATCATAAACAATGAGCTGAATTAATCTTATTAGTAAACAGTCTCACAAACAATACTTCTGCCACAAACATTATACAGTTAATATGTGGAAAGTAGACTTTTGTTTTAGAACAGAATCACAGTCACATTTTACATCTGAAAGATTGCAGACCTTCACACTTCAGTTTCCCGCAAATTGTGGGATCCATACAAATGTGTGTGCAGTCATTCTCAGGTCTTAAAGAAGCAATAACAGTCTAAATGAGGACAGGACACTGAATATCATTGATCAACACAACAGTACCATGCTTACCATGCTTCACTCCGTAATGATCGAAATTCCTTTTGATGATGCGACACATGTGCAGAGCTTACACCGCCATCCCATAAGCTGGCACCTAAAACAGGAATTATAGCGTACAAGTAAGTACAAGTGTGACTGTTACTGTAAAGTCTACCAGACTGGTAAAATAGTACTTCTGTTCAAATACATACTTTTTGGTCTAATATACATCATCACACTGATCTACCAGTGGTGTTCAAGTCAAAGCAGGACTAGTGAGGAAAATTCTCTGAAACAAAGACGTAAAACTGATTTGATTTTACAGAGCCCATTGCTGGTAAAATTCCAGTGAACATTTCAGTGGAATGCTAAAAAAAAACGGACTGCTTTGATCACCAAAGGCATTTTGCTCTTGCAGAACAATGCACAACCTCATATACCAACCAGCTTCAGATACCTCGGTGTTCACATCACGCAGGACCTATCATGGTCCTGTCACATCAGCACCGTGGTGAAAAAAGCCCGGCAGCGTCTCTACCACCTCAGACGCTTGAGAGACTTTAGACTGCCCTCCAAGGTGCTCAGGAACTTCTACTCCTGCACCATAGAGAGCATCCTGACGGGAAACATCACGACCTGGGTCGGGAACAGCACCATGCAGGACAGACGAGCTCTACAGAGGGTGGTGCAATCAGCCGAGCGCATCTTCCGCACTGAGCTCCCTGACCTGCACTCCATCTACACTGTAAAATGTAATAAGTTGACTTTACTTAGAAAAAGTGAGGAAACCGATTGCCTTAAAATTTCCAAGTAGAGTATTAATGTTTAGTTGGCATAACTTAACACAATTTGTAGGGACAACTTGTTAATCAAGTATACTTAAGTACTGTTGACTTAAAATCATTATTTGAGTTAACTTTCTATTAGTGTTCACATTACTAGGAAAAAGTGAGGAAACCGATTGCCTTAAAAAAGCCAAGTAAACATTACTCGAATAACTTAAGTTCATCAATTGTTTATTACATTGTGGCATGGGCGGGGCGGTGGCTGACGACCATCATGCCTTGCGGGGGTTCTCTATGTGTCCACCGTGTTGGAGAAAGGTGTTTGGGTTAATGGCTTCAGCTGTGTTTATGTGTGCTATCTCAGTGAATGTGCTGTTCATGCCATACAATGCTGAGACTTAATAAAATACTCCCAGACATTACATTGGGCAGCAACCAAGCTCACTCATCTCCACTTAGAGAGACTAAGTAAGCTTAATTGCTGCCCAATACAATGGCTGGGAGAAGTTTATTCACCACAGTCACTGTATAGCATGGGAACCAAATCCAAATCAGCCTTAGCATGAACCGGGGCACATTCAACAGGTCACACACATACGTGTCTCAAAACACCCAGCTTGGCCGAAGCCACTAACCCAAACAACTGTCCTGAAAAGGGTAAAAAGCAAAAACCCCGCAAAGCATGATGGTCGTCAGCCGCTGGCCCGCCCACGCTAAAGTATAAAACACTGAGAATATATATCCACTGTCAGGAACAATTGAAATCTGACCCAAATCATCACTATTCTTACACATTTTAACCTAACATGTAACTTAAAACCGTAATGAAGCTTCAGATGTTAAAAACTTCCTGCTGCTTCTTTCAACATCAGAAAATTGGCGCCAATTCACCCGTTCACGAGCAGAGCACGCACAAATTCTACTACGCATGCTCTCTTGCTTCTTCTTCCCCCCCTTTTTTACTTCTTCATTATTCTTGGGCTCGCTGCTGCCTCTCACTGGTACAATAACGTCATTGCTTTATTTGTTGCTACTTATGTGTTGCAAGTAAGCATCACTAAAACTATTAAGTACATTGTTTTACTCACCCTGCAATTAAGTGTTACTCAACAAAACCTTGTAAGATGTATAGTTTGAATTTTTTGAGTAAAGTTTACTATTTATATGCGAGTCAGCAAAGCAATTGGAATTTACAGTGTACAGCAAGCGGTGCTGGACTAAGGCCAGGAAGATCATGAAGGACCTCAGTCACCCCAGTAATGGACTGTTCTCTTTGTTGCGGTCTGGGAAGAGATTCCGCTCCCTAAAGGCCAACACAGAGAGACTGAGGAGGAGCTTCTTCCCGCAGGCGATAAGGTCTCTCAATCACACAATCACAATCACACCTCCACACAGGACTAATAACATCTTTTAAGCTCACAACACTGACTGGACACATTCATACACACTTGCACTAAATACTCATACATCTGGACAATTGCACGTCACCTCCATGCATATTTGCACAACCACTGTCACTTTAATCCTATATTTTTGCAATATTTTATTATGCCCTTATGCCAGTGGTTCTCAAAGTGTGGGGCGCGCCCCACTAGTGGGGAATACAGACATGACAGGTGGGGCGCAATGAACGGGAGGAAATAACAGGAAAGTACCTATTCTAATTCATGCTTTTCTTTATTGATAATGAAGAGTGTACGCTAAAAACTAAACAATCACACACAAATAAATGGATCATTAATACAAGTAAATTTAAAATAACATCAGTTGTGGGCCGGGAGAAAAAGTGGAACCATAGTGGAACAATAACGGTTTAACGTCGGGCCAACTTCAGCAGCGCTGCTCGAATCACAAACCTGCGCGAGCCACTGGGCAGCGCTGCGCGACTCTGACAGAAATAGACCGCGCCGACCATCAAAATAAATTTTCTGGGATGCGCACATACAAACCAGGCATGGCAAGGCGGAAACAATAATAAACAATTCCTGACATTTTAAATAGTTTGTAAATAAAAACATAGTGGGTCGCATTCGAGCGGCGCTGCACGATCCACCGGGCTGCGCAAATAAACCAGATCATCACTGCGCTGTATTTGCGCAGATATTTGGTTCAATCGGGTGCCGCGGTTTCGTCCCACTTTTGATGTGTTTGGCTTCACATACACTTCGACAATGGAAGAAGACGAGCAGTGAGCTTGCTTATATGTGACAAAACCAACAACGAGGAGATTGTAAAGAAAAAAAGGTGCCTCGTCTGTGGTGTGGAATTAGTTTGGGTATAAGAAAAGTGATACGAATGAGATGAACGTGATCCACTTTAAACATGTGGATTGCACAACTCTGGACATTACCATTCTTTTCCTACTCGTACAGCTGCTCTTATTGTTTACATATTCTTCATATATTTTCTATATTGTGTATTGTTGTACAGTTATTTTATTTTAACTTTAGTTTTTATATTTTATTTTATTCTTTCCTAGTTAAATTTACCCCCTATTTTATTTTTCATATTTATTTCCTATTCATAGTCTTTTATTTTAAGGTTTGAATTAAATAGAATTTTTGAATTTGATTTGCAAGGTACGCAAGTTCACTGTTTTAACAAGTGGTGGAAACACGTTAAACCTCTTCTATCATCTGAAATCCAAGCATCCAAACGAATATGGCCAAAGTAAAAAAAAATGCGGCAAACCTCAGCAATTCACAGTTTATATAAAATTACACTATGTAAAACAGTTTCTTTGTGTTTGAATTTTTATTTTATGCATTTTCAGATACAAATTGCTATATTGTGATTATATTGTTACCGAGGTAGAAAATAGATTTAGATTTTAGAAAAAGATTTTGGTTATATCGCCCACCACTAATGAAGCCTAACTTGCTTCATGGTGGGGATGGTGGGGGCAGAGGAGAGACCTGTGTGTGTTTTGTGTCTTATACTGCTGGCAGCAGACCGCATGAGACCCAACAAATTAGGAAGACACTTAGAGACAACACACGTTAATAAGCCACTCGACTTCTTTCAAAGAAAGCTGCCAGAATACAGACAGCAGGAGAATCGCATGGTAAAATCTGAATCAGTGGACAGCAAAGCACAAATGGCTTCATTCAAAGTTGCATACAGTATTGGCCAGTGCAAAAAAAACTACAAACGATTGCTGAGCAGCTAATAAACATGGGGTCAGTTATGCAAAGATAAGTGACAACGTAAGCCTTTTATAACAATTGCACGTGTATTTTATCTGTTTTTAACTTGGTGTTGTTTGATCTTATTGGTTTAGAAATTGATATTTCAATAAACAGTAAACTTGGCAGATTTCGTTATTATTTTGTTGACAAGTGGGGCTTGAAAATTTGCTCACCCCCTTAAGTGGGGAATGACAGAAAAAGTTTGAGAACCACTGCCTTATGCACAGTTAATTTTACTAGTTAAAATTATTTCTTTAGTATTTCCTTTTTATTGATTATTTGTTTTACGTACAAGCTTTTATTTTCTTTTTTTAAGGTCACTGGCGGTCGTATAAAGCATTTCACTGCATATTATACTGTGTATGATTGTGTATGTGACCAATAAAATTAGAATTTGAATTTGAATTTGATATAGAGAAAAAATAGAGAGAAATAAAGGGAGCTTTTACTCTAATAAGTGTGTTCTGTTATTCTGCACAAACAAAGGTCCCGCTTTGACTTGAATGTCCCTTGTACATGTCTTTGTCCCTTGTATAAAAATGATACCCAACATTATTTATGCATTACTATCAACTATATAAATGTTTTCATTTAGTGAATGGAAAATCTAGTATATTCTAGTGGAAAACTTGTATATTCTAGATTCATTATAGGTAAAGTGAAATATTTCAAGGCTTGTTTTAATTTCTATCTTTGATTCAATGATAACACATTTAATACTTCTGTAGCATTCAGAAAGTTAACATTTACCTCCTGTTTTATCTCCATTCAACTTCTCTCCTTTAGTGGTGTTGGTGCTGTGAAAGAGATTACAAATATATAACATGTTTCACACAAGCAAATAAATTGAAAATCAGTTTTAGTTTTCTTTGCTTACATATCACAACATACACAACATATTTCACTTCAATATTTTAATTTCATATTACTTTCTCCCAATTATAATTCTTAGAGAAATGTTCTATTTTTACTAAATCTTTATTTTTACTAATAGCTTTAGTTACTAGTACAGTACTTAGTACATTTATTTCATCAACAGCAAATTTAATAATGTTTAAGTACACTGTTTAGTACTTTTGCACTTCAAATGCAACATTATACGGCTAATCAAACTGCCTGCTGGTGATGGGAAGTTTGAATCATTTTAGTGACTCGGTTCTTTGAAAGAGAACTTTTCAAAATGAATGAATCTTTTTTTGAGTCATTTAGTTAATTTCGTTCTTTTGACCAGAAATAAAATAAAATGTTACATTTTAAATAAACAGACCCCCAACACATCTACATACACAAACTTTGTCTATAGTTCCAGTAATGAAAAAATATTACAATACAGCTAAGCACATATTATAATAAACAGAATGAACAGCTCACCATCATATCTTCTTGTTTGAGTTTTTTTTTTTTGTGTGTGTGTTTTTTGTTTATTTTAATTGATTTATTGAGACAATACAAAAAGAATACATATGAAACACATTTAAGAATAACAACAGCAGCAGCAGCAACAACAGCACACACACACACACACACACACACACACACACACACACACACACACACACAAACACAAAACATTAATTAGAACAAATAAAATATAAAGGACAAAGAACTATAGATTTGAAAGCCCCCAAAAAAGGATAAAATACACGAGAGGATCGAAATTATGTACAAACTGTGTAAAAGATGTAGCAAGATATACTTCAATTAAAAATAATATAGAAGTCTAATGCACCCATGGGGGGGGGGCGCAATCCAGTGTTTTCTTGTGCCAGTCCCAAGTCTGGATAAATGCAGAGGGTTGTGTCAGGAAGGGCATCCGGTGGAAAACATTTGCCAGATCAAAGACGCGAATCACAAATATAATTTCCATACTGGATCAGTCGTGGCCTGGTTAACAACGACCGCCACTGGTGAAGGAGAGGAAGAAGGACAGGAGGAAGGCGTGTTCGAAAGCAGAGAGAGAAGAGGAAAGGCAAGAGTTTAGGAGTGATAGTAGGGACTTTGAATGTTTAGCCCATGACAGGGAAGGCAAGAGAGTTGGTTGATATGATGCAGAGAAGGAAGGTGGATATACTGTGTGTCCAGGAGACCAGGTGGAAAGGTAGCAAAGCTAGAAGCTTAGGATCAGGGTTCAAATTGTTTTACCATGGTGTGGATAGGAAAAGAAATGGAGTAGGAGTTATTCTGAAAGAGGAGTTTGTTAGGAATGTTCTAGAGGTGAAGAGAGTATCAGATAGGGTGATGAGTCTGAAGCTGGAAATTGAAGGGGTAATGTTCAATGTTGTTAGTGGCTATGCCCCACAGGTAGGATGTGTGTTAGAAGAGAAGGAGAAATTCTGGAGTGAGTTAGATGAAGTGATGCAGAGCATCCCCAGAGGTGAGAGAGTGGTGATTGGTGCAGACTTCAATGGACATGTTGGGGAAGGGAACAGTAGGGATGAAAATGTGATGTGCAGGTTTGGTCTTCAGGACAGGAATGTAGAAGGACAGATGGTGGTGGACTTTGCAAAGAGGATGGAAATGGCAGTAGTAAATACTTTCTTCCAAAAGAGGCAGGAACATAGGGTGACATATAACAGTGGAGGCAGAAGCACTCAGGTGGACTACATCTTGTGTCAACGTTGTAATCTGAAAGGGATTGCAAAGTGTTTGTAGGGGAGAGTGTAGTCAGACAACACAGGATGTTGGTGTGTAAAATGACCCTGGTGGTGAGGAAGGTGAAGAGGACAAAGGCAGAGCAGAGGACAAAGTGGTGGAAGCTGAGAAAGGAAGAATGTTGTGTAGTCTTTAGGGAGGAGTTGAGACAGGCTATGGGTGGTCAGGAGGTGCTTTTAGTTGACTGGACAAATACAGCCAATGTGATCAGGGAGACATTTAGGAGGGTACTTGGTGTATCATCAGGTAAGGGAAAAGTGGACAAGGAGACTTGGTGGTGGAATGAGGAAGTCCAGGAGTGTATACAGGGAAAGAGTCTAGCTAAGAAGAAGTGGGACACTGAGAGGACTGAAGAGAGTAGACAGGAGTACAGGGAGATGCAGCGTAAGGTGAAGGTAGAGGAGGGAAAGTCCAAACAAAGAGCATATGAGGACTTGTATGCTAGACTGGACAGTAAGGAGGGAGAGGTGGATCTGTACAGGTTGGCAAGGCAGAGAGATAGAGATGGGAAGGATGTGCAGCAGGTTAGAGTGATTAAAGATAGAGATGGAAATGTACTGACAGATGCCAGGAGGGTGATGGGAAGATGGAAGGAGTACTTTGAGGAGTTGATGAATGAGGAAAACGAAAGAGAACAAAGAGTAGAAGAGGTGACTGTTGTGGAGCAGGAAGTAGCAAATATTAGTAAAAGTGAGATGAGAAGGGCGTTGAAGAGGATGAAGAGCGGAAAGGCTGTTGGTCCTGATGACATACCTGTGGAGGTTTCGAAGTACTTAGGAGAGGTGGCAGTAGAGTTTCTGACTAGTTTGTTTAACGAGATCTTGGAGAGTGAGAGGATTCCAGAAGAATGGAGGAGAAGTGTATTGGTGCCGATTTTTAAGAACAAGGGAGATGTGCAAACCTGTGGCAATTACGGAGGTATAAAGCTAATGAGCCATACAAAGAAGCTGTGGGAAAGAGTAGTGGAAGCTAGGTTAAGGGCAGAGGTGAGCATCTGTGAGCAGCAATATGGTTTCATGCCTAGAAAGAGTACATCAGATGCAGTATTTAGTTTGAGGATGCTGATGGAGAAGTACAGAGAAGGTAATAAAGAGTTGCATTGTGTCTTTGTGGATTTAGAGAAGGTGTATGACAGGGTGCCGAGGGAGGAGCTGTGGTGTGTATGAGGAAGTCTGGAGTGGCAGAGAAGTATGTTAGAGTGGTGCAGGACATGTATGAGAGCTGTAAGACAGTGGTGAGATGTGCTGTAGGTGTGACAGAAGAGTTCAAGGTGGAGGTGGGTCTGCATCAAGGGCAAGCCCCTTTTTGTTTGCTCTGGTGATGGACAGGATGACAGATGAGGTTAGATAGGAGTCTACATGGACTATGATGTTTGCAGGTGACATTATGCTTTGTAGCGAGAGCAGGGAACAGGAGGAAGAAAATTTGGATAGGTGGTGGTATGCTCTGGAAAGCAGAGGAATGAAGGTTAGCCGCAGCAAGACGGAATACATGTGTGTGAATGAGAGGAACCCAAGAGGAACGGTGAGGATAAAGGGAGCAGAGGTAAAGGAGGTGCAGAACTTTAAGTACTTAGGGTCAATGGTCCAGAGCAACAGAGAGTGTGGAAAGGAGGTGAAGAGGTGGGTACAGGCAGGTTGGAATGGGTGGAGAACAGTTTCAGGTGTGTTGTGCGATAAAAGAGTATCAGCGAGAATGAAGGGAAAGGTGTACAGGACAGTGGTGAGACCAGCGATGCTCTACAGCTTAGAGACAGTGGCACTGAAGAAAAGACAGGAGGCAGAGCTAGAGGTAGCAGAGCTGAAGATGTTGAGGTTCTCCTTGGGAGTGACAAGGATGGATAGGATCAAGAATGAGTTCATCAGAGGCACAACCCATGTGAGATGTTTTGTAGATAAAGTCAGAGAGGCCAGATTGAGGTAGTTTGGACATGTTCAGAGGAGAGATGATGAATATATCGGTAAAAGGATGCTGAGATTGGAACTGCCAGACAGGAGGTCTAGAAGAAGACCAAAGAGGAGATTTATGGATGCAGTGAGAGAGGACATGAAGTTAGTTGGTGTGAGAGAAGAAGATTCAGAGGATAGGGTTAGATGGAGGCAGATGATTCGCTGTGGCGACCCCTGAAAGGGAACAGCTGAAAGACAAAGAAGAAGTGTATATATTCATATGTACAGTATGTATATATGTGTATTCATTCATGTCCTCCGATGATGGGGACACATTTTTACGTTTTAAATATCAAAATTCAAATCAAATTCAAATTTTATTAGTCACATACACAGTCATACACAGTATAATATGCAGTGAAATGCTTATACGACCGCCAGTGACCTTAAAAAAAGAAAATAAAAGCTTGTACGTAAAATAAATAATCAATAAAAAGGAAATACTAAAGAAATAATTTTAACTAGTAAAATTAACTGGCATAATAAAATATTGCAAAAATATAGAAATATAGGGTAGATAGAGTATATATGTATATAGAATTAAAGTGTCAGTGGTTGTGCAAATATGCATGAAAGGTGACATGTGCAATTGTCCAGATGTATGAGTATTTAGTGCAACTGTGTATGAATGTGTCCATGATTGTCCAGTCAGTGTTGTGAGCTTAAAAGATGTTATTAGTCCTGTGTGGAGGTGTGATTGAGAGACCTTATCGCCTGCGGGAAGAAGCTCCTCCTCAGCCTCTCTGTGTTGGCCTTTAGGGAGCGGAATCGCTTCCCAGACCGCAACAAAGAGAACAGTCCATTACTGGGGTGACTGAGGTCCTTCATGATCTTCCTGGCCTTAGTCCAGCACCGCTTGCTGTAGATGGAGTGTAGGTCAGGGAGCTCAGTGCGGATGATGCGCTCGGCTGATCGTACCACCCTCTGTAGAGCTTGTCTGTCCTGCATGGTGCTGTTCCCGAACCAGGTCGTGATGTTTCCCGTCAGGATGCGCTCTATGGTGCAGGAGTAGAAGTTCCTGAGCACCTTGGAGGGCAGTCTAAAGTCTCTCAAGCGTCTGAGGTGGTAGAGATGCTGCCGGGCATTTTTGTTGATGTGACAGGACCATGACAGGTCCTGCGTGATGTGAACACCGAGGTATCTGAAGCTGTCCACTCTCTCCACTGGGCTCCTGTTGATGACGGGGGTCTGGTAGTTCCTCTCCTGCTTTGTACTAAAGTCCACTATCAGCTCCTTTGTCTTACTGACGTTCAGGAGGAGATTGTTGAACTCTGGCACCAGTTCTCCAGATTTCCAATCTCCTCTAGGTAGTCCGACTCATCATTGTTGGTGATCAGTCCGACCACGACGGTGTCGTCAGCAAACTTGATGATGGAGGTGGAGTTGGTAGTGGCCACGCAGTCGTGGGTGTACAAAGAGTACAGCAGGGGGCTCAGAACACAACCCTGGGGGGCTCCAGTGCTGAGAGTGAGTGTGGCTGAGACATGTCCGCCCATCCTTACTGCCTGTGGTCTGCCAGTCAGAAAATTGGAGATCCACTGACATATAGATGAGCTCAGTCCCAGGTGCTCCAGCTTGGTGGTGAGTGTGGAGGGAATTATGGTATTAAAAGCAGAGCTGTAGTCGATGAAGAGCATTTTAACATAATTCCCTTTCCTAGTGTCCAGGTGAGTGAGTGATGTGTGGAGGAGATGAGAGATTGCATCGTCTGTGGAGCTGTTCTGACGGATCCTGAGATGCCGTCTGGTCCTGCTGCTTTCCTGGTGTTCACTCTCTTGAAGGCTCTCCTCACGTCGTGCTCGGAGATGATGAGCGCGTTCCCGGTGCTGGCAGTGTCTTCCTGTCTGCAGCCGTTAGCGCCGCTAGCATTAGCGCCGTTAGCATTAGCATCGCTAGCGTCTTTAGCTGCAGCCTCGAAGCATAGAAGGTGTTGAGCTCGTCTGCCAGAGTCGCGTCCGCGTTCGTCATACCGGATGCTGGTGCTTTATAGTCCGTTATTGTTCTTAGTCCCTGCAGGCTCTCAAATAAGACATGTTGGCATATTCACGAATCAGGACATTCGCATAGTTAACACTATCAGATTATAAGGTAGTCTGTCTGGTAATTAAATTAATTTAATTTAAGACCATTTAAACCGAGGCATTGCCAGGTCTTTGTTTTGTCCCTGTTAAGACATTACAAAAACTATATAAGAAACTTACTATAAATTTCATAAGCACGAACTTGGGCATCTCATTTTATCCTTATGAAAATAATATAAAGCACATGAACACACATTCATCATGAAAGATCTGTTGTAAAACAAAGTAAAATTCATGTTTTCTTCAGCATTGGAAAAATATTGTTTTAGGCTAACTAATTATACACAACTCTTCATTGTACTTGGTATGGCTTTTAGATAAAGTCCTTCCATGCGCCATCTGGTAGATATTCAGTGAAGCACAACACATTTATTTAAATTCCCGAATGCTGCTTGCAGCATCTCACGGGAAAACGTGCATTCTTAATGGCCACATCTGTAGGGCGAAGGTGAGAAAACAGAGGTGAGCCAAGGACAATATGATGTCATATTAGCAAAGACATCATGAAGTGATGTTCAGTATGCAGTATGTACTCAATGAACCCTAGACAGGTAGCCATCTTAGATATGAGATGTTCAGTGTACGGAGTGTGCCTAACGTACATGATGTCACAGTAACCCTAGATACGATACAAGCTTAGTATACATGATGTACTTACATGGTTACCAACATTTACATGACCAGGTTTGACATAAGCCGGAGTGCTAGAATCTGGGTGTATGGGCCTAAAAGAAGAATGAGAAAAGGGGGTACCTGGATGTAGTCTTTTAGAAGGACCAGGCTTGGAGTCATTCTTGTAGGAAAAAGCAAGTCTTTTCTCCTGTAGAAATTGCACCAATGATCCAGATGGCTCAGGCTCATCCTCAACAGACCTCACCGAGGCCCAGTCCATGACAGGTTCAGTGGGATTGTAGTCTGAGTCATCCAGAGTGGTACAGTGAGCATTTGGGCAGTTGCAATTAGCTATGAGAATAAAATTGAAATATTTACATACAATAAAATTATGAAAATAAAACAAATAATGAGAGTAATCTGACAGAGATGCTTACCCATGACCTGTCGCTTGATAACTGTAGAATAAACCGGAAGCACCTGGAATATATAGTAAATAAACGCTACCCCCAATATTTTTTACATTGAAAAAGAAAAGTGTAAAGATAATGGAAGGTAATTTGTAAGGAAAATAAATGATAATGGATTATATGATTGTACGCAGTGTCTCCGAGCAGCAGCACTGTTAATCAGTAATATTGCTAAGCTATTTAAAGATGACACAAATAAAGGAGGAACTCAAAGAAATGTGTCAATGACTTACTGGCGTGCGTGAAACCCAAGACATGTATTGAACATGTCTTGGTTGATCATCATGAAGTCTCATCTCCACTTCATTCTTCATTATTGTAGCAATATCGTCCCTGATTTTTTGTTTTTCTTTATTTGTATGACTGCCCTTAAACCTGCTGGAAATTATATGTATTTGTAGCTCCACCTCCTCTAAAATAATATTAATTCCCTCTTTTTGAAAAATGTCTTTTCTTCGTTTTTTGGTTTCAGCCATTTTGCTAGTGTTTCCACCCCTAGATATGTGCTTATTTAAAAAAAAAATAGCCAAGATTAGCCAATCAGAGCTCAATATTGTAACATGCTGCTCATAAGTTCATAATTTTTCATGCTGTTGCAATTTCACAATGGCCAAGAGAACTGTTCAAGCAGAGCTTTTGACATATTAAAAAAATAGAATGATACATACACACAAATCACCCCCACCCAAATAAATAAATAAATAAATACTTGCCCACACCATCGCCCTTGATGTTTGTATTACACTACATCACACATTTAAATTGTAGAAATACTGTTAAAAATGTCTGCTTTATTTAAATTGTGTATACTCATATATGTTATTTGCAGTTGTTGTTGGTCTTTCGGCTGCTCCCGGCAAGGGGTCGCCACAGCGGAATACCAGTCCGCACAACAACTTGGCACAGGTTTTACACCGGATGCCCTTCCTGACGCAACCCTCACATTTTATCCTGGCTTGGGACTGGCACTGCTTCCAGTGGCTGGGGGTTTGGGCACTGGCTGCGAATCGAACCCGGGCCTTCCGCATGGCAGGCGAAACACCGACCACTGAGCCACCAGTGCCCATATATGTTATTTGCAGTGCAACTCCTATATTAACTGCAGTAGCCATTTAATATTAACCGAATTATATAAGTGCAAGATGGAGTCAGATGACGAGGTATACTGTATGATGTAACAAAAGGGTTTCAGATGACGAGGTATATGATGTAACAAAAGGGTTTCAGATGACGAGGTATATGATGTAACAGATAAGGAATGGACAAACGAGCACGTACAATCACTGTCAGTTTAGTTCTCGATGAGGCTTGGAGGTATATTGGTACTATTGCTCACTTTGTTTTATTGCCGGAGTCTTTCTTTGATTTCTTTTACTAAAGTTACAGTATTTGTTTAATATTTTAAATTAGGGCAACATTGATGTGTGGAGAATAAAAATCTACCACATATCCCTCAGCCAAACCTGAGCAGTGTCCCTTTAACATTATTCAGTTAAGTGGTGACTGGGAACTTAACATAAAATATTATATAAATTATATAAAGCCTCAAACTCCACACGTGAGACTAAAGACGCCCTGCCAGTCCAACAGAACAGCTGTGATAGGTGAGTAAGTTGAGTTGATATTTTTATAAAATTTGGTTATTTCACATATAATCATACACTGATTGCATGCAGTGTCTCCGAGCAGCAGCTCTGTTAAACAGTAATATTGCTAAATGTAAAAGTGCTTTCATGGATGTTTTTTTTTGTTTTTGGTGTTTATAGTTGTAAGCGTGATCCTTTATTATATTTTTAAACTAAATTAATGAATTTCAATTAATGAAATGAATTGCAATCAGGGTTTGATTTGAGGGGGGATGCGCAGCCCCAATGTTGAAATAAATGACAAAAACCATCCCCTCTATAGAACCACCACCCCCTTTAGATTAATAATACTGCAATATTTGTAATAACATTGTAATATTTGTCATGAAAATTAAATATTAAAACTTTCTATGTATGATCATTTTTTAACTAATCTGTGCTGCGTTTCCCAAAATAAGCCTAAGAAGTTTGTAAAAATGAACGTATGACTGATCTTAATATTACGGTCTGTTTCCCAAAACCATCGTAACTTAAGTAGCACTTGAAAATCTTGGTAGCTCTCCGAGTGATCTGGAGTAATCGTATAGCCTTAAGTGCATCGTAAGGAGACAGAGTTATGAGGACACCTGCTGGACAACCGGCAAATTGCACCTAAAATTTACTTCTCTTCAAAATTCATTTTTCATTTTATTTCTACGTATATTTTTTATTCATTTCTATTTTCTACTCATTACACAATTCAATATAGAAATAATAACTAATAATGAAATAGAATAAAAATTACATAATAAATGAAAAATGAAATGAAAATGGGTACAAAAAAAAGTACACTGTTGTATTTGGGCATTTTGAGGTTAGTACAGATGTTGTATTTAATAGAAAATATTTAATGTGCTTTAAAGATGACACAAATAAAGGAGGAACTCAAAGAAATGTGTCAATGACTTGCTGGCGTGCATGAAACCCAGTCATGTATTGAACATGTCTTGGTTGATCATCATGAAATCTCATCTCTCATGGAAGAGCTTATTTATTTAGTTATTTATTTATTTTGATGTGAGATAAGCAATTGATGATAAAGAAATTTATAAATAATTCTACTTAAGTAATTAAGGTTTCATATAAATATCGAATGATGCTGATGTCATTTCCGTCAAGGACGGTTAGACTAGAACGACATTCCAGTTAATTTATGTTTTTAAACTTGCTCAAGAAGAAATTACAGGACTTTTTATGTTATTCGAGTTGCAAATACATTCACACAAGTAGAAGAAGAAACGGAAATCAAAACGTAGATGTATTGCTATAACAGCATGTGCAACAATGACGAGCCATTCTACAGCGTGTCATTTTAACACGTGACCAACGGATAGCGACTCCTAAGTAGGACTTAAAGCAGGGCTACGTGCAATTGTGTTAAGTGCCTTTTTGGGAAACGCATGTGAAACAATAACGGATGTTCGCAAAAAATGACTCATAGAAAACGCTCTTAATCGCTAAGATCAATAGTTATCGGGAATCGGCGCCCTGATTAGCCAATTGGAGCTCAATATTGTAACATGCTGCTCATACGTTCACGCAAGTTCGTGTCATTTCTCGTGCTGTTCGCATTTCCGCAATGGCCAAGAGAACTGTTCAAGCACAGCTTTTGACATATTAAAATATATGATACATACAAAATAGAATGATACACACACACAAATCCTCCCCCTCCAAAATAAATAAATACTTGACCACACCATCGCCCTTGATGTTTGTACAAACCGGATTCAAAAAAATTTGGGACACTAAACAAATTGTGAATAAAAACTGAATGCAATGATGTGGAGATGGCAAATGTCAATATTTTATTCAGAATAGAACATAAATCACGGAACAAAAGTTTAAACTGAGAAAATGTATCATTTTAAGGGAAAAATATGGTGAATCAAAATGTCATGGTGTCAACAAATCCCAAAAATGTTGGGACAAGGCCATTTTCACCACTGTGTGGCGTCTCCCCTGGCGACGGCGGATGGCACGGTGGATTGTGTTCACTGACGATGGTTTCTGGAAGTATTCCTGAGCCCATTCTGTGATTTCCTTTACAGTAGCATTCCTGTGTGTGGTGCAGTGTCGTTTAAGGGCCCGGAGATCACGCGCATCCAGTATGGTTTTACGCCCTTGACCCTTACGCACAGAGATTGTTCCAGATTCTCTGAATCTTCGGATGATATTATACACAGTTGATGATGATAACTGCAAAGTCTTTGCAATTTTTCGCTGGGTAACACCTTTCTGATATTGCTCCACTATCTTTCTGCGCAACATTGTGGGAATTGGTGATCCTCTACCCATCTTGGCTTCTGAGAGACACTGCCACTCTGAGAAGCTCTTTTTATACCCAATCATGTTGCCAATTAACCTAATTACTGTTAATTGGTCTTCCAGCTCTTCGTTATGCTCAAATTTACTTTTTCCAGCCTCTTATTGCTACTTGTCCCAACTTTTTTGGGATTTGTTGACACCATGAAATTTGGAATCAACATATTTTTCCTTTAAAATGATACATTTTCTCGGATTAAACTTTTGATCTGTCATCTATGTTCTATTCTGAATAAAATATTGACATTTGCCATCTCCACATCATTGCATTCAGTTTTTATTCACAATTTGTTTAGTGTTCCAACTTTTTTGGAATCCGGTTTGTATTACACTACATCACACATTTAAATTGTAGAAATACTGTTAAAACAATTCTGTTTTATTTAAATTCTGTATACCCATATATGTTATTTGCAGTACAACTACTATATTAACCGCAATAGCCATTTAATATTAACCGAATTATTACAATTACTGCAGTATTAAAGGTGAAGATAAAAATGTAGTGCTGTGTCCTAATCACTACATTTCCTGCATTTACAGTGGTGTGAAAAACTATTTGCCCCCTTCCTGATTTCTTATTCTTTTGCATGTTTGTCACACTTAAATGTTTCTGCTCATCAAAAACCATTAAATATTAGTCAAAGATAACATAATTGAACACAAAATGCAGTTTTTAAATGAAGGTTTACGTTATTAAGGGAGAAAAAAAACTCCAAATCTACATGGCCCTGTGTGAAAAAGTGATTGCCCCCCTTGATAAAAAATAACTTAACTGTGGTTTATCACACCTGAGTTCAATTTCTGTAGTCACCCCCAGGCCTGATTACTGCCACACCTGTTTCAATCAAGAAATCACTTAAATAGGAGCTACCTGACACAGAGAAGTAGACCAAAAGCACCTCAAAAGCTAGACATCATGCCAAGATCCAAAGAAATTCAGGAACAAATGAGAACAAAAGTAATTGAGATCTATCAGTCTGGTAAAGGTTATAAAGACATTTCTAAAGCTTTGGGACTCCAGCGAACCACAGTGAGAGCCATTATCCACAAATGGCAAAAACATGGAACAGTGGTGAACCTTCCCAGGAGTGGCCGGCCGACCAAAATTACCCCAAGAGTGCAGAGACGACTCATCCGAGAGGCCACAAAAGACCCCAGGACAACATCTAAAGAACTGCAGGCCTCACTTGCCTCAATTAAGGTCAGTGTTCACGACTCCACCATAAGAAAGAGACTGGGCAAAAACGGCCTGCATGGCAGATTTCCAAGGCGCAAACCACTTTTAAGCAAAAAGAACATTAAGGCTCGTCTCAATTTTGCTAAAAAACATCTCAATGATTGCCAAGACTTTTGGGAAAATACCTTGTGGACCGACGAGACAAAAGTTGAACTTTTTGGAAGGTGCGTGTCCCGTTACATCTGGCGTAAAAGTAACACAGCATTTCAGAAAAAGAACATCATACCAACAGTAAAATATGGTGGTGGTAGTGTGATGGTCTGGGGTTGTTTTGCTGCTTCAGGACCTGGAAGGCTTGCTGTGATAGATGGAACCATGAATTCTACTGTCTACCAAAAAATCCTGAAGGAGAATGTCCGGCCATCTGTTCGTCAACTCAAGCTGAAGCGATCTTGGGTGCTGCAGCAGGACAATGACCCAAAACACACCAGCAAATCCACCTCTGAATGGCTGAAGAAAAACAAAATGAAGACTTTGGAGTGGCCTAGTCAAAGTCCTGACCTGAATCCTATTGAGATGTTGTGGCATGACCTTAAAAAGGCGGTTCATGCTAGAAAACCCTCAAATAAAGCTGAATTACAACAATTCTGCAAAGATGAGTGGGCCAAAATTCCTCCAGAGCGCTGTAAAAGACTCGTTGCAAGTTATCGCAAACGCTTGATTGCAGTTATTGCTGCTAAGGGTGGCCCAACCAGTTATTAGGTTCAGGGGGCAATTACTTTTTCACACAGGGCCATGTAGGTTTGGATTTTTTTTCTCCCTAAATAATAAAAAACCCCATTTAAAAACTGCATTTTGTGTTTACTTGTGTTATCTTTGACTAATAGTTAAATGTGTTTGATGATCAGAAACATTTTGTGTGACAAACATGTTAAAAAATAAAAAATCAGGAGGGGGGCAAATAGTTTTTCACACCACTGTATACTAAATTTTTTTTCACTTGGAGAAAAAAAAAGTTTTGACACTTTTTTTTTCTCCAAGTGATGAGAAAATATATTTGTTTAATCCTGATGAAATTAGGAACCAATCACAACTGAGGGTAATAATTTGACCAGTCATGTTATTGCTGAACAGATCAACAATCTAATAAAATAATTGAACATTCAAATGCATTTACAGCCGCTGCAAAGTCACTCTGAGTTATTTGCCTGTCAGTGAGCTGAGTGTACACACAGACCCGAAGCTGATCACAGCCTCATTGTTAACAGCAGGGATGGAGACGCTTCACCTGGTTACGATCCTACTCACACTTTCTGGTATCAAACCTTCATTTCACACTCAGTTTTTATCCATAATTACTGATCAGTGTTGTGTGTTTTTCACTGTTTGCTGGTTTATGTTGTAGTTTGTACTGGATTATATACAGACATGAACATAGTTACATATTCAATTGTGTTTGATTACAGTCTTCTGATGATGGTCTTGTTTTTAATTATTTTATTTTTTTTATTTAAATCTATTACTAGTACATTACGGCAGCGCGGTGGTGTAGTGGTTAGCACTGTCGCCTTGCACCGCCAGGGTCCGGGTTCGATTCCCCGGCCAGGCTCAATTCCCGTCTCTGTGTGCATGGAGTTTGCATGTTCTCCCCGTGCTTGGTGGGTTTCCTCCGGGTACTCCGGTTTCCTCCCACAGTCCAAAGATATGCAGGTTAGGCTAATTGACATTCCAAATTGCCCGTAGTGTGTGAATGAGTGTGTGTGTGTGTGTGTGTGTGTGTGTGTGTGTATGTGTGTGTGCCCTGCGATGGATTGGCACCCTGTCCAGGGTGTACCCCGCCTAGTGCCCTAAGTTTCCTGGGATAGGCTCCAGGTCCCCCGCGACCCTGTATATAAGGATAAAGCGGTACAGAAAATGAATGAAAAATGAATGACTAGTACATTACAAACATTCTACAAAAGCTTGGCTGTCTTTACACGTCAAAGACACACTGGTGTGTGTGTGTGTGTGTGTGTGTGCATGTTTATTTGTGTGATGAGGAGTTATAACCTTTAAACCAAAGTGTATCATTTCCTTTAAACTTTTGTTCTTAAAAGAGATGTTTTTTTAAACTCTGAATAAAAAAATTAAACATATAATAAAATCTGGTTTTATATTTCTCTACACAGGTGTTCTCACTCAGGTCAGTAGGTGGGGTGTGAATTATCCTGATAAGCCGATCTGTGCTGTGAGAGGATTCAGTGTCTCCTTTCCCTGTAGTTATTATTATCCAACATCAAATCCCAAGATGCAGGTGACACAAATGCATTGGTGCCCAATGAAATCAAACACAGGAAGTTGTACAGTCCCTCCATATGTTTATAGCAGCTCATCAAACACCAAGTCAGACTTTGAGTACGTTGGAGACAACAAATCAAACTGCACTTTGTTAATCCACAATGTACAGTTCAGTTATTCTGGAGAGTACAGATTCAGATTTATAACTAATGTGGACAGATACACAGGACGTCCTGGAGTGACTCTACAAGTTGCAGGTAAATGCTACGGTTAAGTAAAAACTACAATAAAATATTATTTATGTGTATGAAATAATTAACTTTCCATGCAATTGTTAGCAATGAATTGGATAATTATGAAATTATAATTAGATCATTTAAATTACAAGTAAGTACAGAGTTAGCGCTGTCGCATGGCACCTCCAGGGTCTGGGTTCGATACCCGGCCAGGCTCGATTCCCATCTGTGTGTGCATGGTGTTTGCATGTTCTCCTTGTGCTTGGTGGGTTTCCTCCGGGTACTCCGGTTTCCTCCCACAGTCCAAAGTTATGAAGGGTAGGTTAATTGGTGTTCCCAAAATTGCCTGCAGAGTGTGTTTGTGTTTGTGAGAGTGTGTGAGTGAGTGTGTGTGAGTGCGTGTGCGTGTGTGTGTTTGTGAGTATGTGAGTGTGTGTATGTGTGTGTGCCCTGCGATGGATTGGCCCCCTGTCCAGGGTGTACCCCGCCTCGTGCCCTAAGCCTCCTGGGATAGGCTCCAGCTTCCTGTGACCCTGAATCCAGGATAAAGCGGTATAGAAGATGAGTGAGTGAGTGAGTGAGTGAGTGAGTGAGGGAGGGAGGGAGGGAGTACAGAACATGAATAGTGGACATACTGTAATACAGCCTAAATTCAATTGATTATTTTCCTATAACTGCACATCCTAAAGTGTACTATTCCTCTTATATCACAGCAATTTGACAATAATTACATTTTTACAACTTATTCCTGTTCTCACTTACTTTATAGCGAGTATAAACAGTTGTTCCTTTGCCAGCATCTCTTTACTTTTCTTGTTAAACAACAAAAATACAGTTTCCAATGTTATCAAGAAATCACAAACCGTAGCTGAAGCTCTTAAACCCTTTTATAAATGTTAAATAAACTTCTCCTCAAACAAAACAGACTATAATCTGTGATGTGCAGCTGCACTACAGTCAGAGCTGCTGTTATAGAAAATTGATCATCAGTTTCTGACCAATCACATTCCAGAATTTAAAAGCACTGTGGAGTAAAACCTGTAAAAAATAATTAGTAAAGAAATGAGAAAGTACATTATTTTTAAACATCTTATTGCTGGTGGATTTTAGGACTCTACTGTATTATAATTATTGACCCCCTCTCAGTGCTGATTGATTGACATGGTCTTTCCTGCTCTCTGTAAAAGATTTAACGGTGTCACTAATCAGGCTCAGTGGAAGCGGAACCCTTAAACAAGGAGACTCGTTAAATCTGACGTGTGATGTGAGCTGCACACACAGTTCCTCACAGTTTGTGTGGTCTAAGAACAACGAGCAGTTAAACACATCAGGACCCGTTCTTCACGTTCCTGCTCTAACCGTGAGGGATTCTGGGAATTACACCTGCACTTGGAAAACCAGCGAGACGTCAGGATCTAAAACGATCAGCCTTCAGGTCGAGGGTGAGTCCGTCTGCTCACAATCACTTATACCTGTGTGTCGGTGTGTGTTGGAATATTTGGAGAAATGTCTAGAATTATAGATCTGTACATGCTCTGTCTCCGGTGTAAAACTGGAAAGAGAGATACAGTATCTGTTTTAAAATCGTACCTTTTGAAATCTTGATGCATTAATGTAAACACTTACTTCTCAGGTGATTGGGGAGTGAAATATCCAGGGCTGGTTCGTGCTGTGAGAGGATCCAGTGTCTCCATTCCCTGTAGTTATTATTATCCAAAGGGAATTCAGGTGACACAAATGCTTTGGTGCTCGATTAACTCAACCACAGGAAAGTGTACAGACCCTCCATATGTTTATAACAGCTCATCAAACACCAAGTCAGACTTTGAGTACGTTGGAGACGACAAATCAAACTGCACTTTGTTAATCCACAATGTACAGTTCAGTTATTCTGCAGAGTACAGATTCAGATTTATAACTGATTGGATTGATGATCAATGGACAGGTGAACCAGGAGTGACTCTACAAGTTGCAGGTAAATTTACTTTATCTACATAATGAACTTTCCAAAAGGTTTCACTGTAAAGGAGTGTTTTTATGCAGCTATTAAAAATGTTATCAGCTGCTGATAGATTAAAATGTAAGGATGTAACATGTGCATGCTGTTATGAGAAAATAATAATTGCCCTTTTATATGCAATCGACCATCAGAGTTAATAATTCAGTGGTGCTGTGATATAAGGAATTATACAGAAAACACATAATAAAATTTATAGATTTTTTTTTTGAGGAAATATAATTCATAAAAATAATGACAAAGCACATTATTGAAAAAAATGTTGACTCAGCAGGCCAGATCTTAGGATTCAACTGTATTATAATTATTGACCCCCTCTCAGTGCTGATTGATTGACATGGAGTCTTTCCTGCTCTCTGAAAAAGATTTAAAGGTGTCACTAATCAGGCTCAGTGGAAACGGAACCCTTAAACAAGGAGACTCGTTAATTCTGACGTGTGATGTGAACTGCACACACAGTTCCTCACAGTTTGTGTGGTCTAAGAACAACGAGCAGTTAAACACATCAGGACCCGTTCTTCACTTTCCTGCTCTAACCGTGAGGGATTCTGGGAATTACACCTGCACTTGGAAAACCAGCGAGACGTCTAAAGGATCTAAAACGATCAGCCTTCAGGTCGAGGGTGAGTCCATCTGCTCACAACACTACTGAATGTCTCGAGTGATTACTGAAGGAAAAGGAAGAAGTCGATTGTGATGATGCGCTTACACTCTTGTGTTCTGTCGTTTACTTTTCCACAGGTGATAATCCTGATCGACTGCCAGTCTGGATCATTGCTGTAGTGACAGTTGGAGTGATCTTCATCATCTTATTCATCTTAGGAGCTGGAGTTTACATCAGGAGGTAAAACACTGTATTTTTTAAACATGTTGTTGCACAGAGACCCTAAATGTTAGGAATACACTGCTGATTATTAAATATACAGCGCCGCCTTCATGTGTAAAGTGTGCAGTTCTTGAGTAGATTTGCACAACATCTAACTATCCATTTTTCTGAGCTGCTATTCATGCTATAACACAGAGCAGCATAACACAGTGCAGTGTCATGATTCATGACCTCTCTGCCTCGTTTTTTCCCAAGCTGTCACTTTCCCCACATGCTCATGTTGTCGCTGGCCCACTCTATGTGCTGCTTCAGTGCTGGATTATTATTCTCTTGCAGGTTTGTGTCAGATAGAACTAACCCCGGTGACCAGAAGACGTAGCTTTAGCGGTTAGCCCAATGTAGCGTGGATGGTGAACCCAAACGCGGGGATAGGCGAGTGGATATGATAACCACGCGATTTAGTCTAAGGACTCTCACAAAAGGGGAGCAAGGGAAAAACACAAATTTAACCCGCGTCCTATAAACACACTCAAGATCAGAAAGCAAAAACCCAAGAATGGTGAGTACTCACAGTTTCGTAGAATGACAACCGGAGCCGTCATGGGCCGAAACTCAAAGACTGAGCGTCGTACTGTGGTTTGTTTACTCCTTTTATACTTCCTGGTTTGACGCCCGCCTTACTTCCAGGTCCTAGTGCCGGGCGCAGATTGAGTGTGCATGACAGTTTGTTTTATAGCTCTCATGTTTCCAAGCATTCTCTGCCTTGATTCGGATTGTCTCCTCGCTCTTCGATTTTTCAAAGTTTTAGTCTCGCGCTTCCCTGTCTGAGTATGGCTTTTGTTTCACGTTTTTGAATCCTCACTCTTTGATTTCCCGGTTACTGAACTTACACTGCCCCTTTTGACTATGGCTCTCGTTTTGCGATTTGGCTCCGTAAACCTTGTCAATTGATTCCTTGTCAATTGATTCCCTTCCGACCACGCTCTTGTCTAACGCTACAGTCATTCATCTGCGCATGGATTCCTCTTGTTCTGCTCCAACCCATGACAGCAGTCTGCCTTCTTCTGCATACTTGAGCTCATAGATAGACCATGATTGCATTCCTGTCACAGTAATTGATAAAGAGAAAGTAATGTGAGTAATGCCCAGACAGCATGCCAAGTTTTGCTCTCTAGAACTCATAGCCATGTGGCATCAGTGGGACTTTCATCTGTGTGTATCAAAGATAACAATCTGAACAATGGGTAAGAACTAATGCTGTACGCAGTGGAAGCATCAGGTTTACTGTTTGCTAGTTCCTTTATCTAGAAACCAGGGAGATTTTACTGACATTCATTAAATATACTGATGATTTCGGACTGTGTCTGCTTACTTAAGTAATATTATCTACAGTTATTCTACAGCGAGTCTCCATAGGGGGTATAAAGACTTTTTAAAATTCAAAATGTAACAACGTTCACAAAACCACCACTACATGATTATAATCTCTTTGTAAACACACACACACACACACACACACTGAGATATCTTGATGAAACACTCTGGAACACTTTGCTAAAAAGTATCTCCTATGTACGTATGTTCTAATGGGGCACTTTTGGGACACCATGTGGAATTAATAGTGTTTAAAGTGAACTCAGTTCACTAGCTAATTCCAATCTACTACCGGCTAGCAAACCTAGTTTACAGTCCTCTGTTCTGCCTCAAATTTCCAATTAATTTTAATGTTACTGATCTCTGGGTTCTGTCTCCTCTCCATCACTGAGTTTTGCCCCAACTGTTTAGCATTTTCCATTTTTTTAAAAACTATTTGTGTTGAAAATTTTATTCATTTGGAGCATATTTCTAAGCCTGCTTTGCCTGTCTTTATTGAAAAACTTCCTAAATGTGTTTGTGTGTGATTGCAGGCATGTCCACACTAAGCAGAAGAATGTGTACATATCCATGATTTTCAAGGACTTCGAGGAAGACACAGAAAGGCTTTCAACTGTGTCTGTGACCAGCGTTTGAAACCTGGATTTATAGGGCGACATTGGTGACACCTGCTGATGAAGAGGATGGCTCACACACACACACACACACACACACACACACACACACACACACACCTGCCGATATAATGTGATTCTGACATAGGTTTTGTGAATAATTATTTGTAAATGCTCTGCTCTGGATTTTTTTGTCTTAGACCTTATTTACCGCTACTCACCTTCCTGCTGCAGTAGATAATCTCATCTAGACACCACAGATTTGATCTCACTGCAATTCTATTTGATTATATATGCAATTCTATTTGATCTGGCTGTAATTCTATAAGATAATTTCATACTCATTTCAGGTTTCTGATTCACAAAATGATTATACAGAATCATATGATTCTAACACACATATTAGTGCCTTTTCTCTGTAACAATTTATAATGTCAGCAGAAGGCCCAGAAGAGGATCTCAATTCAGTTTGATTTTCCTTGCATAGTATTTGCATATAGTATTTGAACAATTCTGTGTATATCTTTTGTTCATTTATATTTTATTCATGGCAGTTAGCAAATGCTCTCATACAGAGTGACTTACATATTTTTTTTATCTGATTACACATATGAGCAGTTGAGGGTTAAGGGAATTGCTCAAGGGCCCAACAGTAGCAGCTCGGTCGTGTTGGGTTTGAACATAATATCGTCCCAACAGTATTCCAACACCAACGCCAGAGTATGAGCAAGCCATAGGTAATGTTAATAAAAAAAAATTAATAAAATGACATGAAGGACCCTTTACAGGATTTAAGTCCGACTGGAATAGCCAGGAATTTCTTTGTACAGTTAAACCTTGGATATGAGCATAATTTGTTCCGGAAGCGTACTTGTATATCAAAGCGAATTTCACCACAAGAAATGATGGGCTTTAGGGTGGCCATTGTTGCAGTACAGTTACTAAAGAATGGTCACTACACTTTGACACAAAAAAAAAAATGCATTTAGTGAACAGTACATGTGCACAAGGGATGCATGTGCACTGAGACTGAGCATGGGAGATGATTACCCATAATCCCACAGCATGAGAAAGAGAAGAACCATTGGCTCTGTTGTGATCACGTGACGCTCAGCAGACAAACCCAGATTTTAAGGACCTCACTCGTTTATCAAGTTCAAATTTATTTACAAATGTTGCTCGTCTTGCAAAACGCTCGCAGACCAAGGTTCTACTGTAATTAAAAAAATCTTTTTGATCAAAGTTAATTATTTCGCTTAAATTCTGGTTTCTATCTCACCTCTAGATTGTCAGATCAGTTAGATAAATCTGCATCAATATTTCTGTAAGGCTGATTTAGATTTTTTAAATTTAATCATTTGTTTGTAATGCTGTTGATGTATTGTAGTTATTACCACTGATGTTTTGTTACATAAGATAAGATAAAAGATAAGATAACTTTTATCTAATCTTATCTTAAGTTAAGATAAGATAAACCTTTATTAGTCCCACAAGTGGGAAATTTGTTTTTTCATGGCAGCAAGTGGACAATACAAAAGTAAAAAATTAAGAAACAACAGAATAAAGTAAAATAAAATAGAATACAAACAGTAAAATATTTACACTATACAATCTGGCTATAGAATATGTGTGTAGTAAAAAATTTAGATATATATTTAGACTATAAGTAAGGAAAAGTTGAATGTACAGTAAACTTTGTACTTTTACAAATTAAATATTTAAAAAAAAAAGTTTTTTTTTTTTTTTTTTGCTTTTTGTCCACTTGACCACCTCATTACTGTATGTTAAACAGTTTGTTGGTCCTGGAGGAATGTTGTTTCGTTTCATTGTGTAGTGAACTGTATTCGGTTAGAATGACAATAGAAGCTTGACTACTCGACTAAACTACTGTACATTTACTGTAGCTCTCCTGCCTTGTCAGCCTTGCTGTTAACATTTGTGTTTGTTTTACGCTAGTTTTCTACTTTTACTACTAGTTTTAAACTTTTCTGGGTTTTCTTAAAAATTTCTTCAAATTTTCAACAAACTTGCTCATGTAGCTTCTTTAACATCACAAGAAATAAACCAACTAAACAAACAAACAAACTAAATAAATTGTGATTTTTCCACTAGCTTATAAAATTGTTTGTGTTTTGAATCTAATATATATTCTTTAAACTGGTAAACTCGTATGCCCACCTTAAAAAAAAGAAGAAAAAATGTTGCATGATGCTTCCACATCCCTAGTTGCTATAGTTTTTTTAAACGAAACTTCTCTCTTATAGTTACCAAATCAGTATATAAATAAGTATACTCTGCAAAAAAAAGAAATGGCCTCTGACTTTAAACTGTTTTTACTTTCAGTAAACTTAATGTGTAAATATTTGTATGAGCCCTAAAAGAGTCAACACCATAAGACATTAACTAAAAATGTTTCCCAATGTGTCCCTGAATGAAGGGAGGCTCAAAATCAGTCAGTAGCAGTCAGTATCTGGTGGCCACCAGCTGCTTGAAGTACTGCAGTGCATCTCCTCCTCATGGACTGGACCAGATTTGTCAGTTCTTGCTGTGAGATGGAGGGATTGTGTGTTCCTGGTGTGACTCGGGCAGTTGTTGTGGCCATCCTGTACCTGTCACGCAGGTGTGATATTCGGATGTACCCATCCTGTGCAGGTGTTGTTACACGTGGTCTTCCACTGCGAGGATGATCAGCTGTCCTTCCTGTCTCCCTGTAGCGCCGTCTTAGGCGTCTCACGGTGCGGACATGGCGATTTATTGCCCTATAGCCACATCAGCAGTCCTCATGCCTCCCTGCAGCATGCCTAATGCACGTTCACGCAGATGAGCAGCGACCCTGGGTGTCTTTCTTTGGGTGTTTTTCACAGTCGGTAGACGAGTCTCTTTAGTGTCCTGCGTTTTTACAACTGTGACCTTAAATGCCTACTTTCTGTAAGCTGTTAAGGTCTTAACGACCATTCCACAGGTGCATGTTAATTAATTGATTATGGTTAATTGAACATGCATGGAAAATATTGTTTAAACCCTTTACAGTGAAGATCTGTAAAGTTATTTGGATTTGTACAACATTATTGTTGAAATACACAGTCCTGAAAAACGGGCGTGTCTTTTTTTGCTGAGTATATATACACAGAAACAAAGCTAGGGTGTTCAGTTCTTGCTGAAAAAGCGATGAAGATCCTGTACTTGTTGATGTTCATGATCTCGCTGTCTGGTATGAAACACAATCTCATACTGTTGTTAAAATATTTTTGTGTACTTTCTTTTAGTGGATAAATGTTAAGTAGTTAGTGTTATTGTAGAAATTAGAAATTATTTTAAGATTTAAAGATTTAATTAACTGTGTCTGATTAAGACTTAATGTAGATGAGAAATATTAATTATTGTGTTATAGTGTTCTGTTAGTTTAAACTTTTAAATATTTTAAGACTCATATGGGGTATGGTTCTGTGTCACACCATAGTATTTAGTTTAAACCTATTGCAAGGAATTTATGGCAATGTTTTTTTGTAGACTCTGTAAGTTATTAAATTACTCAGAGTGTACTCTGAGCTTGACCTGGATGCGGGAGCGGAGCGCTGGCGTGAGGTGAATGAGCTCCGTGTAGAGAGCCGGCGTGTGTGACTTGAGCTTGCTTGGAATGCGGAAGCGGAGCGTCGGCGCGAAGTGAATGAGCTCCGTGTAGAGAGCCGGCGTGTGTACATTGAGCTCGGGCAGGCTTGCAGATGACGCAGATGCATGGGGATTACTCGTGGTCGAGAAACAGGCATAGGTTGAAGCCGTAGAGTAGGGGAAAGGTCCATGATCCAGGCTCGTGGTCGAGAAACAGTTCCAAAGGTCAGTACCGGGAAGATCCGAGATGGCGAATGATCCGTGACGTGAGGCGAAGACGTGGTCATTGAAACGAAGCGAGGTCGGAAACGAGAAGGCAAGATGAGACAGAACGCTGGAATATTGGACATGGTGAGTGCACAATAATCTGGCGAGTAAGTGTAGTTTGAGTGCGAGTTAAATAGGGGGGAGAGGTGATTATAGATTGAGTATAGGTGTGCAGAGTGGGGAATGAGGCGGTGGAAAGAAAGCAATGGGATGGATCATGGAACTGGAGTGTGCAGGTGATTCATGACAGGGCTGTGGCTTGGCGTGTCATGACAATTATCAACTTTTTGCTGTCTGTGAGTTTACCACCGGGCCGATGCGAGCCCTCCGCGCTGTTAGCGTCTCCACCACGCTCGGCTCCTCTGATGGGTGAGTTAATGCTCTCTCAGTCGGTTGCGCTGTTTGTTCATTGCTTGCTATTTGGGGGTGTTGTCTCCTATTTAGCCTGTTGTGTTTGGTGAAGTGGCATTTCAGGGTCGGGCTAGCGCTGTTTTCTCCTGTGTCAGGCAGTTTCTGTCTGACTGTGTCTGGCTCTCACTTGCTCAGGGCCCGGTTTCTCGAAAGCTTCTTATCGCTAAGTAGTTCTTAAGTTGTACCTTAACCTCTCTCTTAACTTTATGGCGCATTTCCCGAAACGTTCTTACGCTAAGTATCTCTTAGCTAAGTCACACGTCCGTAAGGTTGGTCTGGACCAACCTTAACTCATACTTAGCGTAGTTTCAGCTCAAGACGCTAGTCACCGCCTCTGAGCAGCAGTCTTTATAAATCAGCGGTGTATGCAAACACATTTTCTCATCAGGTTTTGTTGAGACGTATAACTGTGTGTCGTCAGCATAACAATGAAAACTAATACCATGCTTACGGATTATGTTGCCCAGAGGAAGCATGTAAAGGGAAAAAAGCAGTGGGCCTAAAACTGAACCCTGCGGAACGCCAAACTCCACTAGAGAACATGCAGAATTATCACCATTTAAGTCTACATACTGATAACGATCGGTCAAATGAATTAATGCCTTTATTGTCACTATACACATGTACAATGAGATTAAAACAACTCCTTCAGTGCAAACATATATATTATATGGGGGGGAGGGGAACAAGAATCAGTGCATATGTAAGTTTAAAGTGATTACTGCTTTTGGAAAAAAACTGTTCTTGAATCTATTTGTCCTTGCTGTGATGCACCTGTAGCGCCTCCCTGAGGGCATCAGGTCAAACATCAAAACCCGGGTGCGAATTGTCTTTAATTATATTTTTTGCTTTGATGAGGCAGCGGGAGGTGTAGATATCCGTCAGGGAGGGGAGAGGGCAGCCGATGATCTTCTGTGCTGTCTTTACTATTTTATGGAGCCTCTACGTAGCTCTGCTACTGCTCAAGATGGTTCAGCACAGAGTGGAGGGCTATAGCGATGGCATCTTCTGTAGATCTATTTGCACGATATGCGAACTGGTAGGGATCAAAATCTTGAGGGAGATAGTCCTTAATGTGCTGGAGAACCAGTCTCTCAAAGCACTTCATGATTACTGGGGTGAGAGCCACAGAGCGATAATCATTTAAGCTGGTGATGGAAGACTTCTTTGGTACTGGTATAATTATGGCTGATTTTAGGCAGGATGGAATAACTGCCTGAGCTAAAGAGAGGTTAAAATTTTTAGTGAAGATGAGGGTGAGCTGCTGGGCACACGCTCTGAGCACCCTACCAGGCACTCCATCTGGACCGGCAGCCTTCTTGGGGTTTACTGCCAGGAGTACCCGTCTAACATCATGCTCCTTTAGAGTGAGTGGAATGTCACAGGAATCGGATGGGGGTAAGAGCAGGGTTGGAGCAGGTGAGCGCTGCTGTTGTGGTGATTCAAAGCGAGCAAAGAAGCAGTTTATCTCTTGTTGTTACGTACATCACAGCCTCTATAGTTTGTAATATTTTGTATTCCCTGCCACATCTCCCGTGTGTTGTGGCTGGACAGGTGGGACTCTATTCTCCTCTTGTACTCCAACTTGGCTTTTCCATTTCCCTTTTTCAGAGCGGCTCGGGCAGTTCTGTACAGAGCTCTATCACCTGACCTGAAAGCAACATTACGAGCTCTGAGGCATCTACGATGGTCATCCAGGGTTTCTGGTTTGGGAAAACCTGAACGTTTTTGTCCACTGTTACGTTTCCAATACAGAACTTGATATAGTCTAGTACTGTTCCTGTAAATGTTTCCAGCTCTTGGTGTTCAAATATGTCCCAGTTTGTCTGTTCAAAGCAATCCTGTAATGTGGATAGTGCATTTCCAGGCCATATTGTGACAGTCTTTGTCATGGCCCTGGCAGAACGTCTGAGGGGGGTGTAGGCTGGGGTGAGCAAGAGAGAAAGATGAACACCGTCAGAGTGGGCCCTTTGCTGTTCATTAATGGTGTTCAGTAGGAGAGAGAGTGCTGTGTTTACGTTGGCGTCGGGTGGAATATACACTGCCGTGACAATCCATATTGTTAGCTCTTTAGGTAAAAAAAAAGGCCGACATCTTACAGACATGTACTCGAGATCGGGGGAACAGTGTTTATCTATAATTGTCCCGTTGTTACACCAGTTCTCATGTACATAAATACAGACATTTATTACAAAACATTACTTGTTCTTACCGGATTCCTTTGTCCTGTCCCAACAGAGCAGAGTGCGACCTGTTAGCTGTATGCTAGCATCGGGAATCGCCGGGTGAAGCCAGGTTTCAGTGATAATCAAAACACAGCAGTCCCGAACAAAACGATTTCCGACTAGTTGTAATTCCAAATCATCCATTTTATATACCAGGGATCAGGCATTGGTGAGATACAGACTCGGTAGAGGTGGCTTGTACGGATGTTTCTTTAGCCTTACCATAACTCCGGCTCTGCAGCCCCGCTTCTGCTTCCTCTCCCTTCTCCGTCTGCGCCGTCTCCCAGACCCGACAACAATCCACGGAGAGCCCGCTGGTCTCGCTATGCTGTCTGGGATATTGTGTGTGCGATGAAAAACATTCGAAACAGGTGTTTGGTGCTGGACACCAATGTCTATAAGATTCTGACGGCTGTAGAAGATGTTTACGGTACCAATAGTGCGCAAACAAATACAAAAGAAATACAAGAACAAAAACAAAGAAAAAGAGCACTGAGAAGGAGAGCCATAAGCCGCTGCAACCATGTGCACCGCCATCTTCATTTATCCTTCAAATAGGATCTGAGCCAGGAGAGGGCTGTACCCTTAATTCTTACTACATTTTCTAATCTGTAAAGAAGAATAGCATGATCAATGGTGTCAAATGCTGCACTGAGGTCGAGTAATACAAGCATAGTTACACAGCCCTGATCAGAGGCCAATAGGAGGTCATTTACTACTTTAACGAGTGCTGTTTCTGTGCTGTGATGAGGCCTAAATCCTGACTGATACAGTTCATGTATGCCATTTCTATGTAGTTATGAGCATAGCTGCTCTCCTACTATCTTTTCCAGAATCTTAGAGATAAAGGGGAGGTTTGATATTGGCCTGTAGTTGGACAGCTGACAGGGGTCGAGGTCAGGTTTCTTAATTATTTCTTTGATAACTGCTAATTAAAAGATTTTGGAACATAACCAATGCTGAGTGAGGAATTAATTATTCTCAACAGCGGTTCTGTTATTACTGGTACTATCTGTTTAAGAAAATGTGTCGGTATAGGATCTAATATACAGGTTGATGAATTTGCAGAAGAGATGAGTGAAATTAGTTCATTCTCTTCAAGGGGAGTAAAGTATTCTAGGTTCCAATCTGACATGGCTAGGTTAACATCTGTATCAGTTACATTGTTCAGTTTCAAAGCGTCAATTTTATGCCTGATATTTACAATTTTATTATTAAAAAAGTTCATGAAGTCCTCACTATTGCATGATGTTGTTGTGGAGATTTCTGTAGTGGTCTTATTTCTGGTAAATTTGGCTACGGTATTAAATAAAAATCTAGGATTATTTTTATTTTCTTTTATAAGAGTGGAGAGATACGTTGATCTAGCTACACTAACCATTAACTATTAACCATTGCCTGCTCATTGTCAGTTCCTATTCTTCTGCTTGGCGACTTCAATATTCATGTTGATACAGTCTGCCCCAACACCACCCAATTACTGTCTGTTTTCGAATGTTTTAATTTGACACAGCATGTTCGCGTGTCTACTCATACTCGTGGTCATACCCTTGATCTAATATGTACTTCAAGGGGAGATATCACTTCTATTTCTGCTTCTGACACCGGTATTTCTGACCATAAACTTCTTGATTTTAGCCTTAATCTGCCTATGCACTCTAAATGCCTTAAAACTGTTATATCATACCGTAATTTGAAAGCAATTCAATAATACCATCTTGAATAATACCAAGATGGCGCCGGTGAGTTCGGCTGCCGTCACGACTGCTCCGACCACCTTTTCTTTGTTTTTGTTCTTTAAGTTAGTTTTCAGTGTTTTAAAATCGGCAAAATCACCACCATTGAGTACATTAGGTATGATAGAGACACTCTTGTTTTTTATTGGTATACAATGTACTCACAATTCGACGGTTTTAACTCCGGATCCGAGCTGGCCGAGTGAGATCCTGAGGGAGAACAATGGACGCGACGCGAAGCGGAGAACTCGAGGGAAACGAGCCGGCGTGAGGAACAGGCTCAGGGCCCGTGCACACCGCACACCTCTGCCTAGTATCCTGCTCGCCAACGTCCAGTCACTGGAGAACAAACTTGATGACCTCAGGGCCAGGATAAAGTTCCAGAGAGACATTCGGGACTGCAATCTCCTCTGCTTCACCGAGACATGGCTGAACCCAGCGGTGCCAGACCACGCCATACAACCAGCCGAGTTCTTCTCGGTTCACCGCATGGACAGGACGCGGGACTCGGGGAAGTCAAGGGGAGGCAGCATGTGCTTAATGGTGAACAACAGCTGGTGCAACAGCGCGAGCGTTGTTCCTCTTACACGCTCCTGCACACCAAACCTGGAACTACTGTCCATCATGTGTCGTCCATTTTATCTTCCACGGGAGTTCACATTGGTCATAATCAGTGCCGTTTACATTCCTCCACAAGCAGACACAGACAAGGCCTTATGCGAGCTGCATGAGGCACTCACACAGCACCAGACACAACACCGGGACGCTGCGCTCATTGTGGCGGGGGATTTTAATAGTGCCAACCTCAAACGCGCAGCGCCGAACTTTTATCAGCACATCACCTGCCCCACCAGGGGCGAAAGGACACTGGACCATTGTTATATCACGGTCAAAGACGGTTACAAGGCACAATCTCCTCCAGCGTTTGGTAAATCCGACCACGCCGCCATCTTCCTCAAGCCAAAATATAAACAAAGACTGAAAGTTCCGGTCCTGAGGGAGGTCGCGCGCTGGACGGACCAATCGGTGGCCGCGTTACAGGACGCACTCGATGACGCAGACTGGGACATGTTCAGAAACAGCTCCGATGATGACGTCAGCGTGTTTACGGAAGCGGTTGTGGGATTTATTGAAAAGCTGGCAGACGATATGGTAGAGAAAAAGACTATCAGAACGTTTCCCAACCAGAAGCCGTGGGTGGATAAAACCATCCGCGACGCTCTGAGATCTCGCACCGCTGCCTACAACACGGGACTTGCGTCGGGCGACATGGAACCGTACAAGGCTGCGTCATATAACGTCCGGAAGGCGGTGAAAGAGGCGAAGCAGCGCTACGGGAGAAAACTAGAGTCACAGCTTCAACAGAGTGACTCTAGGAGCCTGTGGCAGGGACTGAGAACAATAACGGACTATAAAGCACCAGCATCCGGTATGACGAACGCGGACGCGACTCTGGCAGACGAGCTCAACACCTTCTATGCTCGCTTCGAGGCTGCAGCTAAAGACGCTAGCGATGCTAATGCTGCTAATGCTAATGGCGCTAATGCTAACGGCGCTAATGCTAGCGGCGCTAATGCTAGCGGCGCTAACGGCTCATCTCCGAGCACGACGTGAGGAGAGCCTTCAAGAGAGTGAACACCAGGAAAGCAGCAGGACCAGACGGCATCTCAGGTCGTATTCTCAGAGCCTGCGCAGACCAGCTAGCACCTGTGTTCACTGAGATATTCAACATCTCTTTATCTCAGTCGGTGATCCCCACATGCTTCAAAGAGTCCATCATTGTTCCTGTTCCAAAGAAACCACATCCTGCTTCTCTCAATGACTATCGCCCTGTAGCCCTCACCTCAGTAGTGATGAAGTGCTTTGAACGCTTTATCAGAGACTTCATCATTTCTTCACTACCCGACACACTGGACCCACTACAGTTTGCATACCGTCAGAACCGCTCCACAGACGATGCAATCTCTCATCTCCTCCACACATCACTCACTCACCTGGACCTAGGAAAGGGAATTATGTTAAAACGCTCTTCATCGACTACAGCTTTGCTTTTAACACCATAATTCCCTCCACACTCACCACCAAGCTGGAGCACCTGGGACTGAGCTCATCTATATGTCCGTGGATCTCCAAGTTTCTGACTGGCAGACCACAGGCAGTAAGGATGGGCGGTCATGGCTCAGCTACACTCACTCTCAGCACTGGAGCCCCCCAGGGTTGTGTTCTGAGCCCCCTGCTGTACTCTTTGTACACCCACGACTGCGTGACCACTACCAACTCCACCTCCATCATCAAGTTTGCTAACGACACCGTCGTGGTCGGACTGATCACCAACAATGATGAGTCGGACTACCTAGAGGAGATTGGAAATCTGGAGAACTGGTGCCAGAGGAACAATCTCCTCCTGAACGTCAGTAAGACAAAGGAGCTGATAGTGGACTTTAGTACAAAGCAGGAGAGGAACTACCAGACCCCCGTCATCAACAGGAGCCCAGTGGAGAGAGTGGACAGCTTCAGATACCTCGATGTTCACATCACGCAGGACCTGTCATGGTCCTGTCACATCAACACCGTGGTGAAAAAAGCCCGGCAGCGTCTCTACCACCTCAGACGCTTGAGAGACTTTAGACTGCCCTCCAAGGTGCTCAGGAACTTCTACTCCTGCACCATAGAGAGCATCCTGACGGGAAACATCACGACCTGGTTCGGGAACAGCACCATGCAGGACAGACGAGCTCTACAGAGGGTGGTGCGATCAGCCGAACGCATCATCCGCACTGAGCTCCCTGACCTGCACTCCATCTACAGCAAGCGGTGCTGGACTAAGGCCAGGAAGATCATGAAGGACCTCAGTCACCCCAGTAATGGACTGTTCTCTTTGTTGCGGTCTGGGAAGAGATTCCGCTCCCTAAAGGCCAACACAGAGAGACTGAGGAGGAGCTTCTTCCCGCAGGCGATAAGGTCTCTCAATCACACCTCCACACAGGACTAATAACATCTTTTAAGCTCACAACACTGACTGGACAATCATGGACACATTCATACACACTTGCACTAAATACTCATACATCTGGACAATTGCACATGTCACCTTTCATGCATATTTGCACAACCACTGACACTTTAATTCTATATACATATATACTCTACCCTATATTTCTATATTTTTGCAATATTTTATTATGCCCTTATTGCACAGTTAATTTTACTAGTTAAAATTATTTCTTTAGTATTTCCTTTTTATTGATTATTTATTTTACGTACAAGCTTTTATTTTCTTTTTTTATGGTCACTGGCGGTCGTATAAAGCATTTCACTGCATATTATACTGTGTATGATTGTGTATGTGACCAATAAAATTTTAATTTGAATTTGATTTGATACGGTATCATTTTGTACTTCTATTGTCTCCTCAAATCTCTCTGATGCTATTAATATTTCTTCTCCATCTGTGGTACTATCTAATTACAACTCTACAATTTCTGAAATCCTACAGCAGCATGCTCCTATCAAGACCAGAAATGTCCCCGCCAATCACTCTTCTCCTTGGTATACCCCTGAGCTCCGTATTCTTATTGTCATGACACGCCAAGCCACAGCCCCGTCATGATCCATGTTTGTCAACCACTCTCGCATCGCACCGCGCCCCCTCTCCTCCCTGTACACCTGGACGCTATTAGTAATCAGCCTTGTTACCTATTTAAACCACACCCTGACACTGCCACGTCGCCAGATTATTGTGTGCCTCACTAGCCCAATATTCCAGCGATTTTTCCTCATTTGTCTATTGGATCTCGACCACGCTTTGTTTTTCCCGACCACGATTTTGTCTCTCGTTTTTGGATATTATACTTTGGATATTTCATGTTGCCGACCTCTTACCTGTTTACGACTACGAGCTTGGATCACGGACCCCCTCTCGTCTCTCCGGCTTCGACCTCTGCCTCCTTCACGACAACGATTAGCCCTCGCGGCTCGCTGAGCTCTCTCCCCCTCCATCCACACCGGCATCTCATCGCGGAGCTCTCCCTCTGCATGCGCTCGCTCTGCGCGCCGCCACAGCTCAAGCTCACGCTGCACGCGCCTGCATTGATCCCAGCTGTCACTCGCGCCGGCTCGCGCACTTCCGTGTTTACGCTACGCTTGCGTCACACGCATCGCCTCCCCATCTCGACACAGTCACAAGCTGGTACTCCGTGTTTCCGCATTTCGGCGAAGCCTCCTGCCTGCATAAGGTATTTTGCAACGCGGAATTTAATCACTGCCCTGCCTGCTTCACTGTTCACAAGCACCACTGTCTCCCATTTACCCTGTCTGCACTTGGATCCCTCACGCCCCCTAGCGGCCCCTGACAGAATAATCTGGCCATACTAAAATGGATCCAGCAGAGGCAGCTCACCTGAGAGGAGCATTAGAGAGTCAAGGAGTACTCTTAGGCGCCCACCAGCAGGAAATAAGACAGATCACGAGCTCACTTCAAAGCATCACGGAAACACTGCAGTCTCTCTCCGCTCAGGTTGGGAACCTACAACCTCCTGCACACACTCCTCAGCCCCTCCCTCCAACACTCTTGCCTGGTCTAGAGCCCCGCCTGCCAGCACCGCCCACCTATGATGGAGATCCAGCCACCTGCCGCTCCTTTTTGTCTCAATGCTCTCTCGTCCTGGAACTACAGGCCACATCATTTCCTACGGAGCGTTCCAAGGTGGCCTACATCATCACCCTCCTGTCAGGAAAGGCGAGAGAGTGGGGGACGGCATTGTGGGATGCCCAAGTCCCGTGCTGCTTCGCCTATAGGACCTTCACGGATGAAATGAGGAAGGTCTTTGACCGCTCCTTTACGGGACATCAAGCGGCTGATCACATCCTTCAGCTACGTCAAGGAATTCGTTCCGTTTCTGATTATGCCATTGAGTTCCGGACCCTGGCTCCCTCTTGCGACTGGGACGAGAGGGCCCTCTTCGACTGCTTTTTTCATGGGCTCTCAGACCCAATTAAGGACGAGCTGGCGGCCCGGGAGCTGCCCTCAAACTTACAAGGACTCATCGACTTAACGACCCGCATTGATGACCGTAAACGGGCACGCCGAAAGGAGCAGCAGCCTTATCGTGAACCACGCACCCCAACACTCACCTTGGCCACACCCCAGCCACCCCCTGAGCCCATGCAGATAGACCGTGCACGCATCTCGCCGGAGGAGCGTCAGCGCCGTAGAAATGAGGGCGCCTGTTTCTACTGTGGCCAGGCCGGCCATGTTGTGCGATCCTGTCCACTAAAAGGCTAGGCCCCCCCGTAGTTCTGGGGATGCAGGGGGGCCCAGCATCTGTTTCGTCCCCGGACCAGCGATCATGCTTCTCCGTAACTCTGACCCACGGCGACCAATCCTATGCCACGTACGCACTAGTGGACTCCGGGGCTGATCAGAATCTAATTTCTTCTTCCATTGTTTCAAACTTCAAGATCCCCCTCACGCCCCTGCATCAACCCTTTACGGTTCAGGCTCTTGATGGCAGCAGACTCTCCCCCATCACTCATCGCACCAACCCCGTGACCCTGCAGTTTTCAGGCAATCACACTGAAACGATTACCTTCCTAACCGTTCAAAATTCCCATGCACCCATCGTTCTGGGCCTCCCTTGGTTAAGACTACACAACCCGCACATCAACTGGATTAAAAGGAGAGTCCTGGACTGGAGTCCCACCTGCCTCTCTTCATGCTTACGTTCAGCACATATGGGCCGAAGTTTACCCACGCCACAAGAGGAAACTCCCGACCTAACCAAGTTACCCACGGACTATCATGACCTTCGGCAGGTGTTTAGCAAATCACGGGCCACCTCCCTACCCCCGCATCGCCCCTATGACTGTGCTATCGACTTCCTCCTCACTGCCTGGTAGCAATGCTCCAATTCAACGTGGAACGTCTGGTTCAACAGACCCTCGAACGAGAACCCGGCCCAAGCACCGTTCCACCCAACAAGCTCTTCGTCCCAGCTTCTGTGAGACCACAGGTGCTGGACTGGGCCCACAGCTCCAGACTGGCTTGCCACCCTGGGGCCGCACGTACGCTCTCCCTCCTACGCCAACGTTTTTGGTGGTCCACCATGAAAGAGGATGTCAAGAGCCTTGTGGCTTCCTGCGACACCTGTGCCAGAAATAAAACAACCAACCGCTCCCCTGAGGGTCTCCTTAGACCCCTCCCCATCCCTCACCGCCCCTGGTCACACATCTCCATCGACTTCGTCACTGGCCTGCCTCCTTCCCAAAATAACACGTGCATATTAACTATCGTGGACCGCTTTTCCAAATCGGCGCATTTCATCCCACTATCCAAACTCCCATCGGCCAAGGAAACAGCCGAACTCCTAATTAATCATGTCTTTCGACTTCACGGACTTCCCGTCGACATTGTCTCAGACAGGGGTCCTCAGTTTTCTGCCCAGTTCTGGAAGGCCTTTTGTAACCTTGTCGGCGCCAACCCCAGCCTCTCATCCGGATTTCATCCCCAAACCAACGGTCAAACAGAACGAGTGAACCAAGAGTTGGAGAAATCCTTAAGATGCATGGCCTCGCGGGATCCATCCTCCTGGAGTCGTTTCCTACCATGGGTCGAGTACGCCCACAACTCGCTCCCTACCTCCTCGACAGGCATGTCCCCTTTCCACTGCTGTCTGGGGTATCAACCACCCCTCTTCCCGGTCCAAGAAAAGGAAGTAGCAGTACCCTCAGCCCAAACCTTTGTCCGTCGCTGCAAAAGAACATGGCAACACGCCCGGCAGCAGCTCCTACGCACTGTAAGCACTTTTCAACGCCAGGCAAATCGTCATCGGTCACCAGCTCCCAACTACCGTATCGGCCAAAGGGTCATGCTGTCTACGCGGGACCTCCCACTCAAGACCACGTCCAGAAAGCTCTCACCAAGGTTCATCGGACCCTTCCCCATCAACCGAATCATAAACCCATGCTCTGTCCGTCTTGCTCTACCCCTCTCCATGCGCCGGATCAACCCCACATTTCACGTTTCCCAGATTCGTCGTTTAGTCTCCTGCCCATTGTCCACCCCCCCCCAGCCCCCCCGACTCATTGATGGGGGAGAAGCCTTCACAGTTCACAAGCTCCTCAAGTCTCGCCGCCGGGGGCGGGGCCTCCAGTACTTAGTAGACTGGGAAGGCTATGGCCCTGAAGAGAGGAGTTGGGTACCCGCCAGGTTTATCCTAGACCGTTCTCTGATCTCTGATTTCCACAGACTTCACCCCGAAGCACCTGCAAGAACGCCTGGAGGCGTTCATAGAGGGGAGGGTACTGTCATGACACGCCAAGCCACAGCCCCGTCATGATCCATGTTTGTCAACCACTCTCGCATCGCACCGCGCCCCCTCTCCTCCCTGTACACCTGGACGCTATTAGTAATCAGCCTTGTTACCTATTTAAACCACACCCTGACACTGCCACGTCGCCAGATTATTGTGTGCCTCACTAGCCCAATATTCCAGCGATTTTTCCTCATTTGTCTATTGGATCTCGACCACGCTTTGTTTTTCCCGACCACGATTTTGTCTCTCGTTTTTGGATATTATACTTTGGATATTTCATGTTGCCGACCTCTTACCTGTTTACGACTACGAGCTTGGATCACGGACCCCCTCTCGTCTCTCCGGCTTCGACTTCTGCCTCCTTCACGACAACGATTAGCCCTCGCGGCTCGCTGAGCTCTCTCCCCCTCCATCCACACCGGCATCTCATCGCGGAGCTCTCCCTCTGCATGCGCTCGCTCTGCGCGCCGCCACAGCTCAAGCTCACGCTGCACGCGCCTGCATTGATCCCAGCTGTCACTCGCGCCGGCTCGCGCACTTCCGTGTTTACGCTACGCTTGCGTCACACGCATCGCCTCCCCATCTCGACACAGTCGTACAAACACTGGTACTCCGTGTTTCCGCATTTCGGCGAAGCCTCCTGCCTGCATAAGGTATTTTGCAACGCGGAATTTAATCACTGCCCTGCCTGCTTCACTGTTCACAAGCACCACTGTCTCCCATTTACCCTGTCTGCACTTGGATCCCTCACGCCCCCTAGCGGCCCCTGACACTTATTCTCCGTATTCTTAAGCCGTCTGCTACCGGCAGACGGCTTGAACGTCTTTACAGGAAAACCGGTCTTACTGTTCATTATTTGGCTTTTCTAGATCATCTTAAATGTTATAAATCCGCCCTCTTTTCAGCTCGCTCTAACTTTATCTCTGCCACAATCAATATATCGAGCAACAGGCCAAAAGCATTATTTAACACGATAAATAAACTTACCAACTGCCCACCTCAGGATGCTCTAGTATCTAATGAGTTTTGCTGCTCTAATGCTGTCCACCAATGTTTCCCTACTGATACTGTATAGAGCTCAGCCATCCAACAACTATATCCAATCAGCCTCTCACCTTGTCTCATCCTGTCACCTTGATCCTGCTCCTACTTCTCTTCTGAAACTTTGTCACTCTGCCATTTCTTCACCTATTTCTCATTTCATCAACGCATCTCTTACCTCTGCTTCTTTTCCTCTGCCACTAAAAACTGCTGCAGTTACACCTGTGCTCAAGAAACCCAACCTTGACTCCTCAGTTTTATCTAACTATCGTCCCATCTCTAATTTACCTTTCATATCCAAATTACTAGAAAGTACTGTTGCTGCTCAACTCCAGTCTTTTCTAGTCGATAATAATCTCTTTGACCCTTTTCAGTCTGGTTTTCGCCCCCTTCTTAGTACTGAATCTGCACTTGTAAAGGTAGTAAATGATTTACTGCTTTCTCCTGATTCTGGCTCATTGTCTATACTCCTGCTACTTGATCTCAGCTCTGCCTTCAATACTGTCTCCCATGATCTGTTTATTTCACGTCTCTCTGGTCTGGGTATCTCTGGTACTGCTCTGTCTTGGTTTTCCTCCTATCTCTCAGATAGACAATTTTATATTTCTGTTAAGGATTTTCGATCGCCCACCGTCCCGCTGAAGCGAGGTGTGCCCCAGGGATCTGTTCTTGGCCCACTATTATTCTCAATTTACATAATCCCACTCAGTCTGATCCTTCAACGTCATGGTCTCAACTATCACTTTTATGCCGACGACATTCAACTTTATTCTATCTGTACACCTACTCCATCTGCCCAAATCGACAAAATATCTGCTTATGTGAAGGACATTAGAGACTGGCTTAGCTTAAACTTTCTGAAACTCAACATGGACAAAACTGAGATAATTTTCATTGGAACCCCGGCACTCACCAGCAACATTTCCACCGATAACACCGAATGTTTTCCGAATGTTACACCTGAATCCATCTCAGGTGGACTACATCTTGTGTCGACGTTGTAATCTGAAAGAGATTAGTGACTGCAAAGTGTTGGTAGGGGAGAGTGTAGCCAGACAACACAGAATGGTGGTGTGTAAAATAACCCTGGTGGTGAGGAAGGTGAAGAGGACAAAGGCAGAGAAGAGGACAAAGTGGTGGAAGCTGAGAAAGGAAGAATGTTGTGTAGTCTTTAGGGAGGAGTTGAGACAAGCTATGGGTGGTCAGGAGGTACTTTCAGTTGATTGGACAAATACAGCCAATGTGATCAGGGAGACAGGTAAGAGGATACTTGGTGTATCATCAGGTAAGGGAAAAGGAGACAAGGAGACTTGGTGGTGGATGAGGAAGTCCAGGAGTGTATACAGGGAAAGAGGCTAGCTAGGAAGAAGTGGGACTTTGAGAGGACTGAAGAGAGTAGACAGGAGTACAGGGAGATGCACCGTAAGGTGAAGGTAGAAGTGGCAAAGGCCAAACAAAGAGCATATGAGGACTTGTATGCTAGGCTGGACAGTAAGGAGGGAGAGGTGGATCTGTACAGGTTGGCGAGGCAAAGAGATAGAGATGGGAAGGATGTGCAGCAGGTTAGAGTGATTAAAGATAGAGATGGAAATGTACTGACAGATGCCAGGAGGGTGATGGGAAGATGGAAGGAGTACTTTGAGGAGTTGATGAATGAGGAAAACGAAAGAGAACAAAGAGTAGAAGAGGTGACTGTTGTGGAGCAGGAAGTAGCAAATATTAGTAAAAGTGAGGTGAGAAGGGCGTTGAAGAGGATGAAGAGTGGAAAGGCTGTTGGTCCTGATGACATACCTGTGGAGGTATGGAAGTGCTTAGGAGAGGTGGCAGTAGAGTTTCTGACTAGTTTGTTTAACGAGATCTTGGAGAGTGAGAGGATTCCAGAGGAATGGAGGAGAAGTGTATTGGTGCCGATTTTTAAGAACAAGGGAGATGTGCAGAGCTGTGGCAATTACAGAGGAATAAAGCTAATGAGCCATACAATGAAGCTGTGGGAAAGAGTAGTGGAAGCTAGGTTAAGGGCAGAGGTGAGAATTTGTGAGCAGCAATATGGTTTTATGCCTAGAAAGAGTACATCAGATGCAGTATTTGCTTTGAGGATGCTGATGGAGAAGTACAGAGAAGGTAATAAAGAGTTGCATTGTGTCTTTGTAGATTTAGAGAAAGCGTACGACAGGGTGCCGAGAGAGGAGCTGTGGTGTTGTATGAGGAAGTCTGGAGTGGCAGAGAAGTATGTTAGAGTGGTGCAGGACATGTATGAGAGTTGTAAGACAGTGGTGAGATGTGCTGCAGGTGTGACAGAAGAGTTCAAGGTGGAGGTGGGTCTGCATCAAGGATCGGCTGTAAGCCCCTTTTTGTTTGCTCTAGTGATGGACAGGATGACAGATGAAGTTAGACAGGAGTCTCCATGGTCTATTATGTTTGCAGATGACATTGTGCTTTGTAGCGAGAGCAGGGAACAGGTAGAGGAAAATTTGGAGAGGTGGAGGTACGCTCTGGAAAGCAGAGGAATGAAGGTTAGCCGCAGCAAGACGGAATACATGTGTGTGAATGAGAGGGACCCAAGAGGAACAGTGAGGCTACAGGGAGCAGAGGTAAAGAAGGTGCAGGATTTTAAGTACTTAGGGTCAACGGTCGAGAGCAACGGAGAGTGTTCAAAGGAGGTGAAGAGACGAGTACAGGCAGGTTGGAATGGGTGGAGAAAAGTGTCAGGTGTGTTGTGCGATAAAAGAGCATCAGCAAGAATTAAAGGAAAGGTGTACAGGACAGTGGTGAGACCAGCAATGCTCTACGGCTTAGACACAGTGGCACTGAAGAAAAGACAGGAGGCAGAGCTAGAGGTAGCAGAGCTGAAGATGTTGAGGTTCTCTTTGGGAGTGACAAGTATGGATAGGATCAAGAATGAGTTCATCAGAGGGACAACCCATGTGAGATGTTTTGGAGATAAAGTCAGAGAGGCCAGATTGAGGTGGTTTGGACATGTTCAGAGGAGAGATTGTGAATATATCGGTAGAAGGATGCTGAGGTTGGAAAAGTCAGGCAGGAGGTCTAGAGGAAGACTAAAGAGGAGATTTATGGATGCAGTGAGAGAGGACATGAAGTTAGTTGGTGTGAGAGAAGAGGATAGGGTTAGATGGAGGCAGATGATTCGCTGTGGCGACCCCTGAAAGGGAACAGCCGAAAGACAAAGAAGAAGAACACCTGAATCCATCTGTCCTCTGCATTTTTCGGTGTTGTCTTCTACTTTATTACTTAAATATCTGTTTGTTTTATTCTTTTTTTGTTTGTTTTTGTTTTCACTCATTGTAAAGTGTCCTTGAGCTCTGGAAAGGCGCTATATAAATAAAAATTATTATTATTATTATTATTATTATTATTATTATTATTATCAGCTGTAACTTCTGTAAAAAAAAAAAAAAAAGCTGTCACAGACTTTAGGGAAGTAGTTTTCAAAAACAGAAAAAAAAATCCATGAATCTGATTGATTATTGCTGTTCAGTCATGCCTTTTCACTGTAGTCTCTGGTAGACAATACAACGTAACTAAATAAACTATATCATAATAAACACATTCATTTGACATCAGAGATGATGCAAACGTTTTAATGATGACCTCATTAGTAAATTAGTAAATTCAATTAGTGAAAAATTACATTTATCTAATCCACTGGCTCAGTCATCCACAAGCATTCACTAACTCCACTTCATTTCTACCCACAATCTCTCTCTCCATCTGCACTTGCATCCACCCACCATCTAACAGAATAAACTGGCCAAGAAATGGATCTAGCAGAGCTACCTCACCTGAGGGTCCTTTTAGGCACCCACCAGAAGGAAATCACACAGATCACTAACACACTTCAAATTAAAATTTTATTTGTCACATACACAGTACGAAATGCATTGAAATGCTTGTACGACCACCAGTGACCTTAAAAATGTAAAATAAAAAATAAAAACTTATGCGTAAGGAATAAATATGAATAAAAAGAAATACTAAAGAAAATAAATTTAACTATTAAAATAAACTGTACAAATAAGGGCACGATAAAAAAAAATTACAAAATATAGAAATATAGAGATATTGAAATATAGAAAAATTTGAAAGTGGCAGTGGTTGTGCAAATATGCATAAAAAGTGACTTACAATGGTTCAGATATGTAAATATGTAGTGCCAGTGTGTATGAATTTTTCCCTTTTCCCTCTTGGCTCTTGACGAAGGCGGTCGCATCTGCTCTCCCTCCCTTATCTCTCCCCGCTTGCTTCTCTTGTCTGTCTTGTGAAATACTATTCAGAGACTCTTCTCGTCTTGCTCTTGAAATAAAAAGGAAATGGATTTGATCAAGTGGTCTCTGAATGCAATTGACACGATCTTCTCGACGAGAAATGTGTAAGAAATGTGTTTTACAGCCGGCTGTAAAAATACAAAAACAAAGAAAAGTAGGTCGGAGCAGTCATGACGGCAGCCGACCTCCTCGGCGCCATCTAAGGCAGAACCATGGTCAGAACCACTTCAAACCATGACAGAAACTCTGCAGTCTCTCTCTACTCAGATACGGAACCATCCACCTCCTGCGTTACGATCCCCCCACTCCGATATGCTTTCCCCTGACTAGGACCCATGCCTCCCCGGCCAACCCACCTATTATGGGGATCCGACCACGTGTGGATCTTTTCTGTCTCAATGCTCCCTTGTTCTGGAACCACAGGCCATGTCATTTCCCACAGAGCGTTCCAATCTCGCTTATATCATCACCCTCCTTACTGGGAATGCGAGGGAGTGGGGAACGGAATTATGGGAAGCCCAAGTTCTATACTGCTTCACATACAAGACTTTTACTGATGAAATGAGGCATGTTTTTGATCGCTCGTTCATGGGGCATCAGACGGCAACCCAAATACTTGAGTTACGCCAGGGAATCCCGTCCGTTTTTGACTACACCATATATTTCCGGACCCTGGCTCCCTCTTGTGGCTGGGATGAAAAGGCTCTGTTCAGCTGCTTCCTCCATGGGCTCTCAGACCCATTTAAAGACAAGCTTCCCGCGGATCTGCAGGGGCTAGAAACCTGCATTGACACCCGTAAACGGGCGCACTTTGGCACCCGACCTTGGCCACTCAAGAGGCAACCCCCTGAACCCATGCAGACAGGCTGCACACGCATTTCACCAAAGGAGCGTCAGTGCCACAGAGACGATGGCAGCTGCTTCTACTGTGGTCAGACTGGCCACGTCGTGCAATCCTGCCCAGCTAGTTCTTCCCCGGATCTGCGATCATGTTTTTCAGTGTCCCTGACCCATGGTGATCTCCGGGGCTGACCAGAACTTAATTTCCTCCTCTACTGTCTCCGATTTCCAAATTCCATTCACATCCATGCGCAAACCCTTTACTGTCCAGGCTCTTGATGGAAGCAGACTCACCCCCATAACTCATCAATCCACCCCCATTGCACTGCAGTTTTCAGGTAACCACATCAAACCAAACACTTCAAAATACTCATGCACCCATGTGGCAGTCATGTTTCAGGTGGCAGTTCTCAGGCGCAGATTAAAACAAACTAATAAAGTAAACGTGTGGAAATCTTATTTACTGTAATATTTTCAGTTTTGGCGGCACTGTGGTGTAGTGGTTAGCACTGTCGCCTTGCACCTCCAGGGTCTGGATTCGATTCCCCGGCCAGGCTCGATTCCCGTCTCTGTGTGCATGGAGTTTGCATGTTCTCCCCGTGCTTGGTGGGTTTCCTCCGGGTACTCCGGTTTCCTCCCACAGTCCAAAGATATGCAGGTTAGGCTAATTGGCGTTACCAAATTGACCGTAGTGTGTGATTGGGTGTGTGAGTGTGTGTATGTGTGTGCGCCCTGCGATGGATTGGCACCCTGTCCAGGGTGTACCCCGCCTAGTGCCCGAAGTCTCCTGGGATAGGCTCCAGGTCCCCCGCGACCCTGAACACAGGATTAAGCGGTATAGAAGATGAATGAATGAATGAATGAATTTTCAGTTTTTAATATCATAACTTTATATTGTGAGGTTTTATTGTAAAAAGCAAAAATTATTAAAAGTCATAACATTAAAATAGCAGCGCTTCAGATTGGTTGCCAAGTCGGGTGCGTGCGGGACAGCAGCCTTCATACACATTAGTTTGAAAAAAAAAAAACACTACAGATGTGGCCATTAAGACTGCGCGTGTTTTCCCGCGAGATGCCACAATGTAGCGTGCGCCTTCCCACGACTTGCCGTAAGCAACATTTCGGAATTTAAATAAATGTGCTGTGCTTCACTGAATATCCACCAGATGGCGCATGGAAGGACTTTATCTAAAAGCCAGACCAAGTACGACGGAGAATTGTGTATAATTAGTTAGTCTAAAACAATATTGTTTCCAATGCTGAAGCAAACATGAATTTTATTTCAGCGAACAGATATTTCATAATGAACCTGTGTGTATATGTGCTTCATATTATTTTCATAATGATGAAATGTGAGTGTTTGTATGTGTGTGTGCCCTGCGATGGATTGGCACCCTGTCCAGGGTATACCCCGCCTAGTGCCCGAAGTCTCCTGGGATAGGCTCCAGGTCCCCCGCGACCCTGAACACAGGATTAAGCGGTATAGAAAATGAATGAATGAATGAATGAATGAAATGAGATTCCAAGATGGCGACGGTGAGGTCGGCTGCTGTCACGACTGCTCCGACCTACTTTTCTTTGTTTTTGTATTTTAAGGTAATTTCCAGTAGCTTTAAACCGGCAAAATCACCACCATTGAGTACATTAGGTATGATAAAGACACTCTTGTTTCTATTGGTATACAATGTACTCGCAATTCGACGTTTTTAACTCCGGATCCGAGCTGGCCGAGTGAGATCCTGAGGGAGAACAATGGACGCGACGTGAAGCGGCGGCCCCTAAGGGAAACGAGCCGGCGTCAGGAACAGGCTGAGAGCCCGTGCACACCGCACACCTCTGACTAGCATCCTGCTCGCCCACGTCCAGTCACTGGAGAACAAACTCGATGAACTCAGGGCCAGGATAAAGTTCCAGAGAGACATTCGGGACTGCAACCTTCTCTGCTTCACCGAGACATGGCTGAACCCAGCGGTGCCAGACCACGCCATACAACCAGCCGAGTTCTTCTCGGTTCACCGCATGGACGGGACGCGGGACTCGGGGAAGTCAAGGGGAGGCGGCGTGTGTTTAATGGTGAACAACAGCTGGTGCAACAGCGCGAGCGTTGTCCCTCTTACACGCTCCTGCACACCAAATCTGGAATTACTGTCCATCATGTGTCATCCTATTTATCTTCCCCGCTAGTTCACATCGGTCATAATAAGTGCCGTTTACATTCAACCACAAGCGGACACGGACACTGCCTTATGCGAGCTGCATGAGGCGCTCACACAGCACCAGACACAACGCCGGGACGCTGCGCTCATTGTGGCGGGGGACTTTAATAGTGCCAACCTCAAACGCGCAGCGCCGAACTTTCATCAGCATATCACCTGCCCCACCAGGGGTGATAGGACACTAGATCATTGTTACACAACGGTCAAGGATGGCTAAAAGGCACAATCTCGTCCAGCGTTTGGTAAATCCGACCACGCCGCCATCTTCCTCATGCCAAAATACAAACAAAGGCTTAAACAGGAAGTTCCGGTTCAGAGGGAGGTCGCGCACTGGACGGACCAATCGGTGGCCGCGTTACAGGACGCACTTGATGACGCAGACTGGGACATGTTCAGAAACAGCTCCGAAGATGACGTCAGCATGTTTTACGGAAGCGGTTGTGGGATTTATTGGGAAGCTAGCGGATGATACGGTGGAGAAAAAGACTATCAGAACGTTTCCCAACCAGAAGCCATGGGTGGATAAAACGATCCGCGACGCTCTGAGATCTCGCACCACTGCCTACAACACGGGACTTGCGTCGGGGGACATGGAACCATACAAGGCTGCGTCATACAACGTCCGGAAGGCGGTGAAGGAGGCGAAGCAGCACTCCGGGAGAAAACTAGAGTCACAGCTTCAACAGAGTGACTCTAGGAGCCTGAGGGACTGAGAACAATCACGGATTATAAAACACTAACATCCGGTATGATGAACGCAGACGCGACTCTGGCAGACGAGCTCAACACTTTCTACGCTCGCTTCGAGGCTGCAGGTACAGACGCTAGCGATGCTAATGCTAACGGTGCTAATGCTAGCGGCACTAACGGCTGCAGACAGGAAGACACTGCCAGCACCGGAAACGCGCTCATCATCTCCGAGCACGATGTGAGGAGAGCCTTCAGGCGAGTGAACACCAGGAAAGCAGCAGGACCAGACAACATCTCAGGCCGTATTCTCAGATGCTGCGCAGACCAGCTAGCATCTGTGTTCACTGAGATATTCAACATCTCTTTATCTCACTCTTTATAATGCTAGTGGCGCTAATGCTAACGGCGCTAATGCTAGTGGCACTAACGGCTGCAGACAGGAAGACACTGCCAGCACCAGAAACGCGCTCATCATCTCCGAGCACGATGTGAGGAGAGCCTTCAGGCGAGTGAACACCAGGAAAGCAGCAGGACCAGACGGCATCTCAGGCCGTATTCTCAGAGCCTGCGCAGACCAACTAGCACCTGTGTTCACTGAGATATTCAACATCTCTTTATCTCAGTCGGTGATCACCACATGCTTCAAAGAGTCCATCATTGTTCCTGTCCCGAAGAAACCACATCCTGCTTCTCTCAACGATTATCGCCCTGTAGCCCTCACCTCAGTAGTGATGAAGTGTTTTGAGCGCCTGGTCAGAGACTTCATCATTTCTCCACTACCCGACACACTGGACCCTCTGCAGTTTGCATACCGTCAGAACCGCTCCACAGACGATGCAATCTCTCATCTCCTCCACACATCACTCACTCACCTGGACACTAGGAAGGGGAAATATGTTAAAATCAAATCAAATCAAATTAAAATTTTATTTGTCACATACAGTACACAGTCATACACAGTACGAAATGCAGTGAAATGCTTATACGACCGCCAGTGACCTTAAGAAATAAAATAAAAACTTGTACGTAAGGAATAAATTTGAATAAAAAGAAATACTAAAGAAAATAAATGTAACTATTAAAATACTCAGTACAAATAAGGGCATGATAAAAAATATTACAAAATATAGAAATATAGAAATATTTGAAAGTGGGAGTGGTTGTGCAAATATGCATAAAAAGTGACTTATTAAAGTGTCTTGTGCAATGGTCCAGATATATAAATATTCAATTCAATTCAGTTTTATTTGTATAGCGCTTTTAACAATTGACATTGTCTCAAAACAGCTTTACACAATCAAAAGAATTATTTAAGTTTCTATGGAATGTGAATGTGTATGAATCAAAATGTTCAGATAGTCCCTGGTGAGCAAGCCCGAGGGCGACAGTGGCAAGGAAAAACTCCCTGAGATGGTAATAGGAAGAAACCTTGAGAGGAACCAGACTCGACAGGGAACCCATCCTCATCTGGGTGAAACAGATAGCAGGAAATGATCTGCATTTATACTGTGTTAAGTGTTAGGTTCAGCTATAATAGTTGATGTTAATTGATGTTATAATAGTTGATGTAAAATGGAGTCCAGTAATTATTCGAGACTCAGATAGACTTGTAGAAAGTTCCAGTCCTGAACTATCGAATTGTCAAGTCCTCAGAGAAACAGCTGACAACACCAGTCGAGGCCATTGTATTGTCAACATAGTTTCATAAATAGATGACGTGGTAATAAACAACAACAAACCGATAAAACAGATTTGTTAAATCACTCAATACACAACCCATGATGATTATGCTATTTATTATTTAATAATGAATTAATAAAATTAGTTAGTGAAATATTTTTTAAGACATCCTGAAATAATCCTTAAAGACACGGTAGCGTCTGTAATTTGTCTATACCGATCATTGTAGGTACGGAATAAAAACTATGTACAGCATTTTACATTAAGGTGTATTTTACCTCGTTCCATTTAATATACTGATAGATAATATTTTGCTGCAAAGTAAAGCTCAAAATGTAATGGGTTTGTTTTCATTATATTTTTGATGATGTTTTTATTTCACTGATAGTCAACAAGTGGCATCCCAGATAGCAAGGTGACATTGATTCAATGTTGAAATTTCATCAGAATCATCATTTTGGTTGAGGTTGATTATTCAATGCTAAATAATGTTGAATTAATGTTGATAATTCATTGCTTTTCTGTGTTGAAAAGACAAACATTGAATCAATGTTGATTTTTGGTTTTGGAACCCATCCTCATTCAACAATGTAAGGCAAATTAAATTAACTAAGTGCATTTCTATAAAAAATGTGTATGCATGTGTGTATGTGTTTAAAACAGGTTCAAAAATTGACTACGAGAGTTTTGCCATGGTGCTAAAAAAATATATATATTCCTGAAATTTGCAGATGACACTACAATCATCGGCCTCATCCAGGACGGTGACGAGTCTGCATACAGAAGGGAGGTCAAGCAGTTGGCTGTCTGGTGCAGTCACAACAACCTGGAGCTAAACACGCTCAAAACAGTGGAGATGATCGTGGACTTCAGGAGAAACCCACCTGCACTTCCCCCACTCACCATCATGAACAGCACTGTGACGGCAATGGAGTCATTCCGGTTCCTGGGCACGACCATCTCTCAGGACCTGAAGTGGGACATTCACATTGACTCCATTGTTAAAAAGGCCCACCAGAGGTTGTATTTCCTTCGCCAGCTGAAGAAATTCAACCTGCCACAGGAGCTGCTCACACAGTTCTACTCAGCCGTCATTGAATCCAGCCTGTGCACTTCAATAACTGTCTGGTTTGGCTCAGCTACGAAAGCAGACATCAGAAGACTACAAAGGACGGTTCGGACTGCTGAAACAATTATTGGCACTCCCCTGCCCACGCTGCAAGAACTGTATATATCCAGAGTGAAGAAAAGGGCACGGAATATCACTTTGGACCCCTCACACCCAAGCCACCTTCTTTTTGAACTTTTGCCATCAGGTCGACGCTACAGAGCACCGAACACCAGGACAGTCAGGCATAAGAACAGTTTTTTCCCCCAGGCAATCTACCTCCTTAACAGATAAACATCATTCTAACGGTCAATAAATATATGTGCAATATTGTGTACAATACCACTGTGCAATATACTGTATAATACCACAGACTTCAGATATTTATGTAACTTATTTAAAAGTATCTCACATCGTACTCCATTGATGTCAACCATTTAAAAATTTTTTTTTTTTTTTTTTTTTTGCGTCATGCTGTTTTTGTCTTGTCATTTGTATTTTTTGTTCTGGAAGCTCCGTCACTAAAACAAATTCCTTGTACGTGCAAGTGTACTTGGCAATAAAACTCTTTCTGATTCTGATTCTGATATATATATATATTGTTATTGAGGAAAAAAAATTATTTGACGGTAAGTTTTGTGTATTTACCTTGCTGTCTAGTTTACTCACTCGAGAGCTTAATTCCTGTTTGCCGTTCAAAAGTACTAAATTTTCGGCTCGCATTTAACATCGGAGGATGTTTTTACACTGTCGCCACGTACATATAATACACTCTACAGGCATGAGAATTCAATATGTTGTAGTCTGGAAGTTCCTGCCACTCACGGTGAAAGAATTTTGGCAATGCGACCTACAGTATTCTGTTGGGAAGCATTTGTTTGAGAGCTTAGTTCCTGTTTCCCGTTGTCTGTGTCTGACCCAGAGCAGTGTGCGTGCCCCACATGGAAAGAACCTATATGAGGATATATGCGCATATATGAAACCTATATGCAGTATATATGCATATATATGATAATATATATGCTGCATATATGCGTATATGCCACATGTAGGCAACATTGAGGTGCATATACAGGCCATATAGGTCTCCTGTATTGCTTCTTTATATCCACATATAAGCCCTATATGTACATACAAGATATGTCTCCTATGGCAGGATCTGGTCATTTTAGCTCATATCTCACTTTGGCAACTGTCATACATGATGCCTAGCTCATATTTTCTATTATCAAGGCAATAACTAACAAAAACAAAAATGCAAAAAACTAATCCTAATTGCCCACATACAGTATATGAGGATATATGCACATATATGAAACCTCAGTCTCCGTGAAAATCTTTTTGAAACACGTCACTAAAATTAACTGAAATGAGAAATATATCTATATAAAGCTTAAAGTGTCTACTTTTAAATGATGCAAGTCACATTGAAAACAATTATTCTCAGTTTATGTAATCCGTATGAAACCAAGGAGAGGCACAGAATTTCTGTCGCACTTATCTGCTAATGACCCGAGGCAGGACACGCCCACACGCCAATCACACGGAAAGCAGTCCGGGTAATTTACATACTAGACCACGCCCCCGGACACCGGCATGAAAAACTAACACAGAGAGACAGGTTTGAAAATACTCCGATTCAGTGAGTTTTCTGCACGTTTTGGAAGATGGCACACGCTTACACATCCGAGGAAACTCTTCAGAATGTTCTGGAAAGTGGGAGGAGTTTACATTTACCTCAGAAGAAGACTGTGTGACTCCGACGACGAACAGGAGCATTTTGAACAGAGAATAGACCCATGCTACACTGGGTAAGTTATTAAGTCTTATATAACTCTTATTCTGATAATATTAAACTAATATTAGTAAATATTTTCCTCACTACAGCTAGCTCTTGTCAGCTTGTGTGACACATTGGCTTTCAATGCCATTTATATAGTTTAGGTAAATCATGCTAACATGCTAGCACAAACATGATATTTCCCGGTGGCTAAGCTAATGCCTTATGGAGTTTACAGATGTTTATATTCACCTTGTTTTGGATAGCTTTAGATTATGGTTGCTAATGTGTATTTGGCTCCATTTTGGTTAGCTTATAACACTGCTATCGGTAATGTTATTTAGCACAAACAAGCTAGTTCCAGGTGGCTAAAATACTGCCTTATGTAGGACATTTCCATGTTCCTGTGACTGCGTACAACCAGCACATGGGGAGTTGATCACTCTGATCAGCTATTACAATACTATACTACACAGCACAAAACAATGAAGTCGTACAGAAATATTTCTCTACACTGCTTGGACATTGCTCCCACCAATGCTTACCCTGCATGTATGTTTTGTACATTTTTTTTTTATTTTTTATTTTTTATCTTGCACTGCTTTACTCTGAATGGCCGTCTTTTTTCAGTTTTTATTTTGTACTGTTCCTGTTGCAGTTTTACCCTGCATGTATGTTTATCATTAATCTGCATTTATACATAAAATCCTATTAACTATTGGGAAGCTAAACATAAGAATCAGTATGAAACATGAAAAGTTTCTAAAAGTTGTCAATAAATTAATATTGTGATGTGAAATAATTTTTCAGATTGAAGTTATAAAGGGCTCTGGGGTGTTTTGCCAGGCAGAAGCGTGGAGAGCAGTCCGCCTTGCCACCTCTGCTACTGCCATGGTACGGAATCTGCTGCTGGGCACCTTCGACTTGGAGACTTGACCAAATTAAAAAGGTAGCCATTATTGGTGACTAAATGCATAATGCGTTGAGAAGGGAAAACAAAACATTTAAGACTTTATAAGTTCACCACTTTAACCATAGCCTACTTGTATCAATGTTTATTAGCCATCAATGGAGACTGCATAAGGTAGGGCACCCATTATTGTTACTGTATCTGCTTGGGACCTATAATACTAATTCATCACTTGCTCACTTCTTAATCCTACCTTTCCTCTTCTAAAGCCACATTATATTGCGCTGTAAGGTGTGTAGTCTTCTATTTTGTAGAACATATAGTGTTGCAAATAACCTCGTGACACTAATTGTTGTTGTCTGAAGTTTTAATAAATAATCATAATGCTGTAGGCTGACGTCACTTCCTCCGTACGAGGACGCTGAGACGCTGCTTTTTTCCGAGCTCCACCATACTGACCAACTTTTAAACTTTTTCGTCCCCTTACGAAGAGTGTACATAAAACGGATAAGTATCTTATAATATATTTACTCGAAACGCGTGTTATATCGTTAAGTTTTAATTGTTTTGCAGCACACCGCTTTTAGCCGGCATTAGCATCGCTAATTAGCATTAGCATCGCTAGCCCGGCTACCACGTTTGTTTGGTTGTTTGTAAAGTTTGTTTTCGCTTCCTCACACCGATTATTTTCCGTGTTTAGACACCATGTCGGTTGTGATTCTGCCTCTGAGTGCAGGTGAGGAGACATTGGAGCTGCACTCGGTGGATTTGGAGGTGGAGGCCGTGGAGAAGCTGATCCGTGAGCTACAGGTGAAGCTGGTCCGGTTACAGCAGCGGAAAGCCACGCTGGAATCGACGCAGACCGACGCTCACCTGTCCCAGGTAAATTCTCGGCGTGAGAATTCTCCTACAACCTCAACCCCGCGTGTTTCTCTGCCCAGGTCCAACACACCAAGGACGCAGCCCGCCCAGTGTTCCTACACCCCGGCGCCGGGATACCACGGACCCTGGATACAGCAGCGGCGGAAGAAGCACGCCAAGCCCCGGGCGAGGACCTCTCCCCCTCCACCACCACCACCCGTCTTCGACATCTCGACCCAAAACCGCTTCGCTCCTCTCCGCGAGACGGCACACGACGTCCTGGTCATCGGAGACTCCATCGTTCGTCACGTGTGTGCTACCACGGCTAAAGGTAAGGTGCACACACGCTGTTTACCTGGTGCACGTGTTCTTGATGTTGCTGCACAGGTGCCTGCTGCCCTGAGGAGGAACATTGGAGCTGTGGTTCTTCATGCCGGCACGAACGACACCAGGCTGAGGCAGACGGAGATCCTAAAGAAGGACTTCAGGAGCCTGGTCGAGAAGGTCCGCAGCACATCACCCACGACAAGGATCATCGTATCTGGACCGCTTCCCACATTTCAGCGAGGAATCGAGAAGTTCAGTAGATTATTTGCTTTTAATGAATGGTTACAATCTTGGTGTCAACAACAGAAATTACGCTTTGTTGATAACTGGAATGTTTTCTGGGAGCGTCCTAGGCTCTATCACACCGATGGCCTACACCCTAGCAGAGCTGGAGCAGCGGTCCTCTCTGACAACATCTCCAGGACACTACGAACCATCTGACTGGCGGTAAGTCATACTGTAGATTCCAAACATATTAGACACATCACAACTCACCGTAGTGATAGACGAACACACATAGCTTGTCCTGTGTCCTGTGAAACTGTGTCTGTTCCCCGAATACTGACAAAAAATAATAAATTTGTTAAATTTGCCCGAAACAATCTGATAACCAGAAAACCAGAAAAAGGCAAAATAAGTAGTCAAAATCCACCTCTAAAGTTTGGACTACTCAACATTAGATCCCTTGCGCCTAAAGCACTTATTGTTAATGAAATTATCTCAGATTATTGCCTTGACGCACTCTGTCTCACTGAAACCTGGCTTAAACCAAATGAATATTTTGGTCTGAATGAGTCTACTCCGTCAGGATATTTCTATAAGCACGAGCCCCGTCTAATTGGTCGCGGTGGTGGTGTCGCCACTATCTACAATGATGTACTCACTGTTACCCAGAAAATAAGGCCCAGGTTTAAGTCATTTGAAGTGCTTATCATTAATGTTGCACTAAATGAAATACGTAATAAACCCTTGCTATATTTTACCCTGGCCACCGTGTACAGACCCCCGGGGCCATATGGCGATTCTCTTAAAGAATTTGGACATCTGCTATCAGACCTATTGGTTAACTCTGACAAAGTGTTGATAGTAGGAGACTTTAACATTCATGTAGATGATGCTAACGACGCTTTAGCACTCACATTTATGGATTTACTAAATTCCTTTGGGGTTAAGCAAAATATAATTGGAGCAACTCACCGCTTTAATCATACGCTAGATTTAATTATATCCCATGGTATAGATGTCTCTAATATAGAGATCATACCTCAAAGTGATGATATCACAGATCATCACCTCCTGACATATACTCTACCCGTAGAACAGATTAGCTGTGTCTCCCCACGTTATCAATCTGTTAGAAATATGAATCCCACCACTAAAGACAGATTCACAAGTAATCTGCCGGATCTGTCCCAATTTCTTATTAGACCCCTAAATGCAGATGATCTAGATGAAGTGACTAGCAGCATGGGCACTATTTTTACCAGTACATTAGACACTGTTGCTCCCATCAGATCAAAAAAAGTCAGAGATAAAACATTTGCACCGTGGTACAACAGTCATACTCGCGCCCTAAAGAGAGCAACCCGTAACCTCGAGCGAAAATGGAGGAAAACTAAATTAGAAGTTTTTCGAATTGCGTATAAAGACAGTATGTGCAGCTATAGACAGGCTCTAAAAACTGCTAGGACCGAGCATCTTAGCCAACTGATAGCAAGAAACCAAAACAATCCCAGGTTCTTATTTAGTACAGTGGCTCGCCTAACAAAACCTAAGATGCCCGCAGAGAGTATCCCATCACAGTTTAGAAGTGAAGACTTTATGGACTTCTTTAATGAAAAAATCAATAATATCAGGAAGAAAATAATGGAGGTTCAACCTCTAATAGTATCTCACGATCCAGTTCAGCCTATAGCTTCACATTTAGATTTTCACTGCTTTACAGGTATAGGACAGGAAGAGCTGTATAAACTCATCACCTCGGCTAAATCAACAACGTGCCTGTTAGACCCAATCCCAACCAGATTTTTAAAAGAAGTGATGCTTACGGTTGGAGAGCCACTCCTAAACATTATTAATTCTTCATTACATCTAGGTCACGTCCCTAAACCTTTCAAGTTAGCAGTTATTAAGCCGCTTCTTAAAAAATCTAATTTGGACGCGAATGAAATAAAAAATTACAGACCGATTTCAAACCTCCCGTTCATATCAAAAATACTAGAAAAAGTAGTATCAGCTCAAATTTGCACATTCTTGCAGGATAACAACATCCTTGAAGAATTTCAGTCAGGTTTCAGGCCCCATCATAGCACAGAAACTGCACTAGTTAAGATTACAAATGACTTGTTTTTAGCTTCAGACCAAGGCTGCATCTCATTGCTAGTCCTGCATGATCTTAGTGCTGCATTCGACACTATAGATTATAATATTCTCATAGATCACTTACAAAATTATATAGGTATTCAGGGACAGGCATTAAAATGGTTTAGATCTTACCTGTCTGATCGCTACCATTTTGTAGATCTAAATGGAGAACCGTCTGGTGTAATGCCAGTGAAATATGGGGTCCCACAAGGGTCAGTTTTAGGACCTCTGTTGTTCTCAATATACATGCTTCCCTTGGGTAACATCATTAGAAGACATGGGATTAGTTTCCATTGTTATGCTGATGATACCCAAGTATATATCTCAACTAAACCAGACGAAATACCTAAGTTGTCTAGATTAACTGAGTGTGTCCAGGACATAAAAGATTGGATGACCAATAACTTTCTTTTATTAAATTCAGATAAGACAGAGATATTACTTATTGGCCCAAAAACCAGCACACAACAGCTTTCACAATTCAGCTTGCGCTTAGAAGGATGTACTGTTATTACCAGCTCAGCAGTAAAAGATCTGGGAGTAATATTAGACAGTAACTTGTCTTTTGAAAATCACATTTCAAATATCACAAAAACAGCCTTTTTCCATCTTCGAAATATTGCTAAACTTAGGAACATCTTATCCGTATCTGATGCAGAAAAACTAGTTCATGCATTCATGACCTCCAGACTGGACTATTGTAATGCATTACTAGGTGGTTGTCCTGCATCCTCAATAAACAAGCTTCAGTTAATCCAAAATGCAGCCGCCAGGGTTCTCACTAGATCCAGAAAATATGATCATATAACCCCAATATTATCATCCCTGCACTGGCTACCTGTTCAGTTTAGAATAAATTACAAAATAGTATTACTTACATACAAGGCCTTAAATGGTTTAGCTCCCACATACCTAACCAGTCTTCTGATACGCTACAATCCACCACGCGCCTTAAGATCACAAAACTCCGGACTTCTGGTAGTTCCCAGAATTTCAAAATCTACAAAAGGGGGTAGGGCTTTTTCATATTTAGCTCCAAAGCTTTGGAATAGCCTTCCAGACAGTGTTCGGGGAGCAGACACGGTTTCTCAGTTCAAAAGTAGACTCAAGATGCATCTTTTTAATCTGGCATACACATAACTCATCCCAGTACTCATACTCCAGTACACCTATACCGAATGGCAACTACGCTAATTCTCCCCATCTGTTCTGTATTTCTCTACCCATCCCGAGGTATCGGGAGATTTTGCCAGCTTCAGTAGACAAAGGCCGACGCTGCGAGGTTCCTGAGGCATCCAGAGAAGGACCAGCTCCAGCTGGATTCAGCTTTATGATGGTTGGAGCTACACATGCTGCTCCTGTGCTTCCAGTGATCCAGACCTCATCTTCCCTCTGCACCTACTGACTCGTCCCTATGCTGAACTGGTCTTCATGTCAATTTAAATAATTTCTGTCATATTGAATTTTCACCTGCACAACACACAAGATGTTATATCATTTCTATCTGTTATCGCCCAAAAGATGATGGGTTCCCTGTTGAGTCTGGTTCCTCTCAAGGTTTCTTCCTAATGCCATCTCAGGGAGTTTTTCCTTGCCACCGTCGCCGTCACCCTTGGCTTGCTCATGAGAGAAATTTCATTCATTCGTCTCATTATTATCTGCACATTTTTCTCACACATACACACTTCCAATTATTTTCTTTTCTATAATTATTATTATTATTTGTTTTTATTTATTTATTTTCTATTATAATTTTATTTATTTATTATTTTATATATAATTATATAATTATTTTATATATAATTTATTTTATTTTTTTTGTTAAATTTCTTTAATTTTTGTGAAGCTGCTTTGAGACAATGACCATTGTTAAAAGCGCTATATAAATAAAATTGAATTGAATTGAATTGAACTGTCAAAAATAATGTCATAAATAGATTTTCTTTATCAATTAACTTCTATTAACTAAATAAAATTTTTTATGTAAATTTTTAAAGTTTAATGGAATGGCTGTGTGAAAGATGCTGAAGCTGACGTGCCACTGGTCTTTTATATTAATGTTGTTCGGAAGCCTGTGTAATGATGTAGTTTCGACATCTATCGTATGAACAGCATTTTTTCGACTTGTTTTCATGTTATTGTTGTTCAGCAATGGCATGGACGTGATGTTTTGGCAAAAGAAGGGTGGGATGGTGGTTGATGGTGACTGAAAGCGGTGACTGAGTAGATTGGACGTCACAGCAGCTCGTGAAAAGGCAGAGCTACTTTATGCAGGCTGTCTGCATTCTAATGTGGATTGACTGTTTTGAAACTTATATGGTAGTTACATAGCCCCTAGACCTCAGTTACCAGGAAAAAAGCCATGAAATTTCAGTTTTGACCATATGGGATCTTAAACAAGGACGTCATCTTTTTTTAATTATTGTTTGTTCGGGGAGGAATTATAGACCACAATGTCAGCATGATCTTGCGTTGTTTCCTTATCACGTCTTGTGTGCGTTTGGCTGTAGCTTGCATACCAGACAGAGTTGTTGGCGATTCATTCTATTGTAAAGTCATGCAGTGTGTAATCTCCTGTCACCAATTCATTGTGCAGTGTAGAGACCTGCACTCCCGCGGGAGTACCGCGGGACCCAGCGCATGGAGTGCGGCGCGGGACAAAATTTGATGGGTGAATGCGGGTGCGGGCGGGAAGGTCCTCATGTATGTGCGGGATGCGGGAGAATAACATTAATCGCGGGACTTAAAATTTATTTATTTTTAAACAAATACGGTCCCCAGACGTCTGTTGAGTGTTGTGAGAAGAAGGGGAGATGCCACACAGTGGTGAAAATGGCCTTGTCCCAACTTTTTTTGGATTTGTTGACACCGTGAAATTTGGAATCAACATATTTTTCCTTTAAAATGATACATTTTCTCGGATTAAACTTTTGATCTGTCATCTATGTTCTATTCTGAATAAAATATTGACATTTGCCATCTCCACATCATTGCATTCAGTTTTTATTCACAATTTGTTTAGTGTCCCAACTTTTTTGGAATCCGGTTTGTATAAAAACATTAGATATTTCATGAAAACTTAAGCGTGATCATCGTACTGTGAAGACATTTGTAGCTGATTCAGAGCACAGACAGGTTCGTGCAGATAAAGGCAGAATGAAGAAGGTTTCTGCAAGACAAATTCATCGGATTAAGAGAGCAGCTGCTGAAATGCCATTACAAAGCAGCAAACAGGTATTTGAAGCTGCTGGTGCCTCTGGAGTCCCGCCAACCTCAAGGTGTAGGATCCTTTAAAGGCTTGCAGTTGTGTATAAACCTACTATTCGGCCCCTAATCAATGCTCACAAACATAAACGGTTGCAGTAGGTCCAGGCATACATGAAGACAAGTTTTTAAACAGTCTTGTTTACTGATGAGTGTCGTGCAACCCTGGATGGTCCAGATGGATGGAGTAGTGGATGGTTGTTGGATGGCCACCATGTCTCAACAAGACTGCGACGTCAACAAGGAGGTGCCGGAGTCATGTTTTGGGCCAGAATCATGGGGAGAGAGCTGGTAGGCCCCTGTAGGGTCCCTGAAGGTGTGAAAATGACCTCTGCATAGTATATTGACTGACCACTTTCTTCCATGGTACAAAAAGAAGAAATGTGGCTTCCGTAACAAAATCATCTTCATGCACGACAATGCACCATCTCAGGATGCAAAGAATACCTCTGTGTCATTGGCTGCTATGGGAATAAAAGATGAGAAACTCATGGTGTGGCCACCATCCTCCCCTGACCTCAACCCCATTGAAAACATTTGGAGAATCCTCAAGCAAAAGATCTAGGACAGGAGTCAGTTCACATCAAAACAGCAGCTCTGGGAGGCTATTCTGACATCCTGCAAAGAAATTCAAGCAGAAACTGTCCAAAACCTCACAAGTTCAATAGATGCAAGAATTGTGAAGGTGATATGAAAGAAGAGGTCCTATGTTAAGATGTAACATGTAGCCCTGTTAGGATGTTTTTGATTGAAATAGTTTTTGATTTCAGTAAATATGACCTCATAATGCTGCAAATTCAACAAAAGCCCATTTTCAGTTCTTTACAACCTATAAAATGTTTTAACTCTGTTGTGCATAATAATTTAGAACAGTGTGTTTTCAGTTTTTTATTTTTAAAATAAATGTTGTTATCATTAGGAGGTTTGTTCAATAAAATTCAAATTATACCCTAATGGTTGATGACTAGAAAATTATACTGACTAATTATACTAATTATGAAAATCAGAAAGATATCATTTGCGTAATAATTTGGAACACAGCGTAGTGTTTAATCTTATTTGTGTAAAGTGTTTAATGCATTCATAGAGATTTTCATTCCACTTTTTTCACGATTACCTCACTACATAGTGCACACTTGTCTGTAATACATCTATTTTTTTTTTTATAATATCATGCATTACCTACATGTGTGTGTGTGTGTGTGTGTGTGTGTGTGTGTGTGTGTGTGAGCATGCAGTAAGGGACAAATGCAGCTGTAGTCTTCTTTTTTTAATCTTAATCTTTTTAACATGTTAATGTACACAAAGGGAACCATATAAAACAGTTTCATTTACAGCAAGTGTGAAATCAAACCACACAACCACTTTAACAAACAAACAAACAGTGCAGAGAATAAAAACACTAAAGAAACTTACAAAACACATGAACAAAAGGAAACGTCAGGCACGAGTCACAGTTTCAGTTCATGGAAAAACACCTCGTTACCCGACGTGGAGATTAAACCAGTTAATTTGGCATTTCAATAAATTTAACAAAATGAACTCAGAGTGAAGAGGAGCAACAACATGTCTCACTGCAGGACGAGCTGTCTCACTCTCTCTGTCTGTCTGTGCTACGTCAGAGGTTTTGGAGAGGGAATGTTGAAGGCTGTGTGTGTGTGTGTGTGTGTGTGTGTGTGTCAGAGTGTGAGTTTACAGTGACAGAGCTCCTTGTACATTTCTCGGCGTAGTCTGGGCATGTCCTGCTGCGTGAACGTGAACGGCTTCTCCAGCGCCAAACACTTACAGTACTGAGGGACAGGCAGAGGAACAACCTTAAAGACACAGTAACTGTGTGTGTGTGTGTGTGTGTGTGTGTGTGTGTGTGTGTGTGCGTGTGTGTGTGTGTGTGTGTGTGTGTGTGCAGGTGGGACTGACCTGCAGGACGAATGCTCCACAGTCACTGTCATTATTCTGCCTTGCTATATTCTACACACAAACAGAAATAAAGATCACACACACACACACACACACACACACACACACACACACACACACTGTCACTTTCCAGCACAGAAATGTTTATATTCATGTGGACTGTAAACATCCCTCACCATTTTAAAGAACGCTCTCCACCCCGTGTAGAACTTCACCTGCTCTCTCTTCTTCGCCTCGACGCGGAGATACACGGCCATGTGCTACACACGCACACACACACACACACACACACACACACACACACACACACAGGGAGCAGGGTAAAGGGAGATGGGTGTAGGGTATAGTGTGTAGGGTGTAGTGAGTAGGGTATAGTGAGTAGGGTGTAATGAGTAGGGTGTAGTGAGTAGGGTGTAGTGAGTAGGGTGTAGTGAGTAGGGTGTAGTGAGTAGGGTATAGTGAGTAGGGTGTAGTGAGTAGGGTATAGTGAGTAGGGTGTAGTGAGTAGGGTGTAGTGAGTAGGGTGTAGTGAGTAGGGTGTAGTGAGTAGTGAGCACACATACACACACCTTTGCACAGCGGCGGTTCAGGGTCCTCTGGGAGTCGAAGTAGGTGATGGTGCGCTGAGGAACGTTCACACACAGCAGAGACCAGTGCACCTCCAGATGGATGGGAATGAGTAGGACCTTCTTCTGGAAAATATCCACCTACACACACACACACACACACACACACATACACACTGATTAATAACATCAACACCCTGCATAACTGAGTAAGTCAGTGTTTAACACACACACACACAGGTACTGACGTTTTTTGTCCACCGCTTCACACCATCGTATCCTTTTTTCCTCAACTTGTCATAAAAGAAACTGTTGAAATAGTAAACCTGGATGAGACAGAGAGAGAGAGAGAGAGAGAGAGAGAGGTTAGATAACAGAAGTTTGGAGCACACGGTCACATTACAGGGTGTGTTGAGTTTGACTGTAAGAGGTAACCACCAGGGGGCACTACACTAAACTGTACTCGTGTCAATAACAGTAAAGAACAGTGTTTAACGAAAAGCTCAGTAATCAGTTTTTACCTGATCAGGTACGGCATCCACCACCAAATCCCCATACATGTTCATCACCTGCAGGAAACACACACACACACACACACTCTTAATATAGACTACTTGTATATGTGATGATGGTAATGATGATGATGAAGGTGATAGTGGCTGTGATGATGATGATGATAGTGACTGTGATGATGATGAAGGTGATGATAGTGACTGATGATGAAAGTGATAGTGACTGTGATGATGAAGGTGGCTGATGATGATGATGGTGATGATAGTGACTGATGATGATGAAGGTGACTGTGATGATGAAGGTGATAGTGACTGTGATGATGCTGAAGGTGATGATAGTGACTGATGATGAAGGTGATAGTGACTGATGATGAAGGTGATGATAGTGACTGATGATGAAGGTGATAGTGACTGTGATGATGGTGATGATAGTTACTGATGATGATGAAGGTGATAGTCAGGATATTTCTATAAGCACGAGCCCCGTCTAATTGGTCGCGGTGGTGGTGTCGCCACTATCTACAATGATGTTTGTCACTGTTACTCAGAAAATAAGGCCCAGGTTTAATTCATTTGAAGTGCTTATCATTAATGTTGCACTCAATGAAATACGTAATAAACCCTTGCTATATTTTACCCTGGCCACCGTGTACAGACCCCCGGGGCCATATGGCGATTTTCTTAAAGAATTTGGACATCTGCTATCAGACCTATTGGTTAACTCTGACAAAGTGTTGATAGTAGGAGACTTTAACATTCATGTAGATGATGCTAACGACGCTTTAGCACTCACATTTATGGATTTACTAAATTCCTTTGGGGTTAAACAAAATATAATTGGAGCAACTCACCGCTTTAATCATACGCTAGATTTAATTATATCCCATGGTATAGATGTCTCTAATATAGAGATCATACCTCAAAGTGATGATATCACAGATCATCACCTCCTGACATATACTCTACCCGTAGAACAGATTAGCTGTGTCTCCCCACGTTATCAATCTGTTAGAAATATGAATCCCACTACTAAAGACAGATTCACAAGTAATCTGCCGGATCTGTCCCAATTTCTTATTAGAACCCTAAATGCAGATGATCTAGATGAAGTGACTAGCAGCATGGGTACTATTTTTACCAGTACATTAGACACTGTTGCTCCCATCAGATTTAAAAAAGTCAGAGATAAAACACTTGCACCGTGGTACAACAGTCACACTCGCGCCCTAAAGAGAGCAACCCGTAACCTCGAGCGAAAATGGAGAAAAACTAAATTAGAAGTTTTTCGAATTGCGTATAAAGACAGTATGTACAGCTATAGACAGGCTCTAAAAACTGCTAGGACTGAGCATCTTAGCCAACTGATAGCAAGAAACCAAAACAATCCCAGGTTCTTATTTAGTACCGTGGCTCGCCTAACAAAACCTAAGATGCCCGCAGAGAGTATCCCATCACAGTTTAGAAGTGAAGACTTTATGGACTTCTTTAATGAAAAAAATCAATAATATCAGGAAGAAAATAACGGAGGTTCAACCTCTAATAGTATCTCACAATCCAGTTCAGCCTATAGCTTCACATTTAGATTTTCAGTGCTTTACAGGTATAGGACAGGAAGAGCTGTATAAACTTATCACCTCTGCTAAATCAACAACGTGCCTGTTAGACCCAATCCCAACCAGATTTTTAAAAGAAGTGATGCTTATGGTTGGAGAGCCACTTCTAAACATTATTAATTCTTCATTACATCTAGGTCACGTCCCTAAACCTTTCAAGTTAGCAGTTATTAAGCCGCTTCTTAAAAAATCTAATTTGGACGCGAATGAAATAACAAATTACAGACCGATTTCAATCCTTCCGTTCATATCAAAAATACTAGAAAAAGTAGTATCAGCTCAAATATGCACATTCTTGCAGGATAACAACATCCTTGAAGAATTTCAGTCAGGTTTCAGGCCCCATCATAGCACAGAAACTACACTAGTTAAGATTACAAACGACTTGTTTTTAGCTTCAGACCAAGGCTGCATCTCATTGCTAGTCCTGCTCGATCTTAGTGCTGCATTCGACACAATAGATCATAATATTCTCATAGATCGCTTACAAAATTATATAGGTATTCAGGGACAGGCATTAAAATGGTTTAGATCTTACCTGTCTGATCGATACCATTTTGTAGATCTAAATGGAGAACCGTCTGGTGTAATGCCAGTGAAATATGGGGTCCCACAAGGGTCAGTTTTAGGACCTCTGTTGTTCTCAATATACATGCTTCCCTTGGGTAACATCATTAGAAGACATGGGATTAGTTTCCATTGTTATGCTGATGATACCCAATTATATATCTCAACTAAACCAGACGAAATACCTAAGTTGTCTAGATTAACTGAGTGTGTCCAGGACATAAAAGATTGGATGACCAATAACTTTCTTTTATTAAATTCAGATAAGACAGAGATATTACTTATTGGCCCAAAAACCAGCACACAACAGCTTTCACAATTCAGCCTGCGCTTAGAAGGATGCACTGTTACTACCAGCTCAGCAGTAAAGGACCTGGGCGTAATATTAGACAGTAACTTGTCTTTTGAAAATCACATTTCAAATATCACAAAAACAGCCTTTTTCCATCTTCGAAATATTGCTAAACTTAGGAACATCTTATCCGTATCTGATGCAGAAAAGCTAGTTCATGCATTCATGACCTCCAGACTGGACTATTGTAATGCATTACTAGGTGGTTGTCCTGCATCCTCAATAAACAAGCTTCAGTTAATCCAAAATGCAGCCGCCAGGGTTCTCACTAGATCCAGAAAATATGATCATATAACCCCAATATCATCATCCCTGCACTGGCTACCTGTTCAGTTTAGAATAAATTACAAAATAGTGTTACTTACATACAAGGCCTTAAATGGTTTAGCTCCCACATACCTAACCAGTCTTCTGATGCGCTACAATCCACCACGTGCCTTAAGATCACAAAGCTCCGGACTTCTGGTAGTTCCCAGAATTTCAAAATCTACAAGAGGGGGTAGGGCTTTTTCATATTTAGCTCCAAAGCTTTGGAATAGCCTTCCAGACAGTGTTCGGGGAGCAGACACGGTTTCTCAGTTCAAAAGTAGACTCAAGACGCATCTTTTTAATCTGGCATACACATAACTCATCCCATAATCTCATACCCCAGTACACCTATCCCGAATGGCAACTACACTAATTCTCCCCATCTGTTCTGATTTTTCTACCCATCTGTTCTGTATTTTTCTACCCATCCCGAGGCATCGGGAGATTGTGCCAGCTTCAGTAGACAAAGGCCGACCCTGCGAGGTTCCTGAGGCGTCCAGAGAAGGACCAGCTCCAGCTGGATTCAGCTTTATGGTGGTTGGAGCTACACATGCTGCTCCTGTGCTTCCAGTGATCCAGACCTCATCTGCCCTCTGCACCTACTGACTCGTCCCTATGCTGAACTGGTCTTCATGTCAATTTAAATGATTTTCTGTCATATTGCACTTTCACCTGCACAACACACATGACGTTATCATTTCTATCTGTTATCACCCAAATGAGGATGGGTTCCCTGTTGAGTCTGGTTCCTCTCAAGGTTTCTTCCCAATGCCGGCTCAGGGAGTTTTTCCTTGCCACCGTCGCCGTCACCCTTGGCTTGCTCATCAGAGAAATTTCATTCATTCGTCTCATTATTATTATCTGCACATTTTTCTCACACATACACACTTCCAATTATTTTCTTTTCTATAATTATTATTATTATTTTATATATATATATATATATATATATATATATATATATATATATATATTTTTTTTTTTTTTTTTTTTTTTTTGGGGGGGGGTTAAATTTCTTTCATTTTTGTGAAGCTGCTTTGAGACAATGACCATTGTTAAAAGCGCTATATAAATAAAATTTAATTGAATTCAATAGTGACTGTGATGATGATGAAGGTGATAATGGCTGTGATGATGAAGGTGATGATAATGACTGATGAAGGTGATAGTGACTGTGATGATGATGGTGATGATGAAAGTGATATTGACCAATGATGATGAAGGTGATGATAGCGACTGTGATGATGAAGCTGATGATAGTGACTGAAGATGGAAAAAAATACAAAACACAAATTTGAGTGCAGGCATGTTTTTTTCAAGCTCCATCAGACTGATTTAAAATTCTGAATTTTCTATGGTAATCCAGCCTTATATTTTAACTTTTTGTACTTTTATGAAGTGTGAACAAATAACAGATAAGTATTTTTTATAACATACTCACTCAAAACGCTTTTTATATCGTTAGTTTTGATTGTTTTCCAGCGCACCCGCTTCTAGCCGGCTATCACATTAACATCGCTAGCCCTTTAGCCCGGCTACCACAAGTTTACCTACGTTTTTCAAAGCGATTATCTCTGTTAATACTCCTCCTAAACACCATGTCGGTTGTGTGTCTGCACTCGGTGGATTTGGAGCTGGACGATACCTTAAGACTCGCATTTTTGGATTTACTAAATTACTTTGGGGTTAAACAAAACATAAATAGACCAACTCATCATTTTAATTATACTGTATGCTAGATTTAATTATATCCCATGGTATAGATTTCACTAATATAGATTGGGGTTCTACCAAAAAGTGACCTCAAACAGATTAGCTGTGTCTCCCCATGTTAACGATTTAGAAGAAATATGAATCCGACTACTAAAGACAGATTCACAAGTAATCTGCCGGATTTGTCCCAACACATTACTAGACCTAAATTCAGACGATTTAGATGAAGTGACCAACAGCATGGGCACTATTTTTGCCAGTGCATTAGACACTGTTGCTCCCATCAGATTAAAAAAAGTCAGAGATAAAACACTTGCACTGTGGTACAACAGTCATACATACATACGCCCTCAAGAGAGAAATCTATAACCTTGAGCGAAAGTGGAGGAAAACTAAATTAGATGTTTTTTGAATTGCGTATAAAGATAGTATGTGCAGCTATAGACAGGCTCTCCCTGTCCCAAAACAATCCCTGGTTCTTATTTAGTCAGTGGCTCGCCTAACAAAACCTATAATATCTGGAGAGAGTATCCCATCACAGTTTAGAAGTGAAGACTTTATGAATTTCTTTAATGAAAAAAATCGATAGTATCAGGAGAAAAATAATGGACGTTCAACCTCTAACAGCATCTCGTGATCCAGTTCAGTCCAAAGCTTCACATTTAGATTTTCAGTGCTTTACAGGTATCGGACAGGATGAGCTGTACAAACTTATCACTACGGCTAAATCAACAATGTGCTTGTTAGATGCAATCCCAACCAGATTTCTAGAGCCACTTCTAAACATCATTAATTCTTCACTGTATCTTCACTGTATCTTAGGAATATTGCCAAGCTTAGGAACATTCTATCGATATCTGATACAAAAAAGCTGGTTCATGCATTTATGACCTCCATACTGGACTACTGTAATTATCTCCTAAGCTTTGGAATAGACTTCCTGATAATGTTCGGGGCTCAGACACAGTCTCCCAGTGTAAAAGTAGACTGAAGACACATCTCTTTAGCCTGGCATACACATAATTCATCCCAATCCTCATACTCCAGTAGATCTAAATGCACACTCTCATCTAGTGCTGCTAGAATAATGAACGGCAACTACACTAGTTCGTTCCCCACCCATTCTGAGGCACCTGGAGTTTGTGCCAGCTCCAGTAGACAGAGCCCAACCCTGCGAGCATCCTGAAGCATCTAGAGATGGTCCACCTCCAGCTGGATTCTGCTTCATGATGTTTTGAATCTACACATGCTGCTCCCAAGCTCCCAGTGATCCAAACCCCCCTCTGCCCTGTCTGAATTATCCTGGTGCCAGAACTGGACACCATGTTAACTTAGTGATGCTTATAGTGACTGTGATAATGAAGGTGATAATAGTGATTGATGATGAAGGTGATGATGGTGATGATAGTGACTGTGATTTGTGATTATGATGATAGTGACTGTGTTGATGAAGGTGATGATAGTGACTGTGATGATGATGATGATTATTATGATAGTGACTGATTTGTGATGATGATGATGATGATGAAAAGAGTCATAGTGACTGGTGATGGTGATAGTGACTTTGATTTGTGGTGAGGATGATGAATAGGATGATAGTGACTGATGGTGATAGTGATGATGAGGGTGATGATAGTGATGATGAAGGTGATGATAGTGACTGTGATGATGAAGGTGATGATAGTGACTGTGATGATGATTATTATGATAGTGACTGTGATGATGAAGGTGATGATAGTGACTGTGATGATGAAGGTGATGATAGTGACTGTGATGATGATTATTATGATAGTGACTGATTTGTGATGATAGTGACTGTGATGATGATTTTGATGGTGATGATAGTGACTTTGATTTGTGGTGATGATGATGAATAGGATGATAGTGACTGTGATGATGATGGTGAATATGATGGTGATGATGAGGGTGATGATAGTGACTGCGATTATGGTGATGATGAAAAGGATGAAAGTGAATGTGATGATGGTGATAGTGACTGATGATGATGGTGATAGTAACAGTGATGACAATGGTGATGATAGTGATGATGAAGGTGATGATAGTGACTGTTATGGTGATGAAGGTGATGATAGTGAATGTGATGGTGATGAAGGTGATGATAGTGACTGACGATGGTGATGATGAGGGTGATGATGAAGGTGATGATGAGTGTGATGATAGTGATGATGAGGGTGATGATGAGGGTGATGATGAGTGTGATGATAGTGATGATGAAGGTGATGATGAGGGTGATGATGAGGGTGATGATGAAGGTGATAGTGATGATGAAGGTGATGATAGTGACTGTGATGGTGATGAAGGTGATGATAGTGAATGTGATGGTGATGAAGGTGATGATAGTGACTGACGATGGTGATGATGTAGTTGATGATAGTGATGATGAAGGTGATGATAGTGACTGACGATGGTGATGATGAGGGTGATGATAGTGACTATGATGGTGATGAAGGTGATGATAGTGACTGACGATGGTGATGATGAGGGTGATGATGAAGGTGATGATGAGTGTGATGATAGTGATGATGAGGGTGATGATGAAGGTGATGATGAGTGTGATGATAGTGATGATGAAGGTGATGATGAGTGTGATGATAGTGATGATGAGGGTGATGATGAAGGTGATGATGAGTGTGATGATAGTGATGATGAGGGTGATGATAGTGATGATGAAGGTGATGATGAGGGTGATGATAGTGATGATGAAGGTGATAGTGATGATGAAGGTGATGATAGTGACTGTGACGGTGATGAACTTGACCCACCTGGTCATTGAGCCAGTTCTGGCCGTACAGCGTGCTCAGGTCATCCATGGAGAGAACGTGGCGTTTGTAATTAATGCGGAACACTCGCATCAGGGCGGAGCTGGACATGCGCTGGTGCGACTGCATTAAGTGATGCACCATCAACTTCCTATTTCACACACACACACACACACATACGCACTCACTCTTGCATTCTTCTACAATGAGGAATGTGTGTACACTCTAAGTGTGGAGCAGAGGAGTGTTTAGTTGAGGAGAGTGTGTGCGTGTGTGTGTGTGAGACCTGTGTGGATGTGAGAAGCTCTCATTAAACGTGGCCTGCAGTTTGTCCACCACTTGGTCCACATGGACGGGGATCAGACTGCCGTACTGCTGCAGAAACTCATCCAGGAGCGCTGACACACACACATGAACACGGACACACACACACACGATTGATTTAACAGACACACACTAAATGATCCTCGTCCATATTCTTTACTCACCTTGTACACAGGAGATTTGCTCCCTGCTCAGCTGCTTCTCATTGGACGGTTTGTCCCGAGGTCTCCGTCCTTCGCTGTCCTCCATGTTGGCTCCGTACACGCTCTCACTAATCACAGGAAGTCTGTATGTGCCATTCAAATCTGGAAAAAGCAGAGGGTAGTTTAAACTGAGAAGCTCAGGCACAACACAATACACACACACACACACACACACAAAAAAACACATTCTGACCATGTGCAGCAGCAGGTCCCTCTGTGTCTCCGTTTGTCAGTGCGTTCTGTAGTTGCTGATGTTTCGGCCTTTGGGTCCATCTTATCCCGCAGGCCCGTCTGAACCCCAAAAACCCCGCCCACTTGGCCCGCTGTCGCCAGGTCCGCCAGTGCCACGCTAACCTGTAGTGGATGCTGATGCAGCGGTGCGACTTGACCCCCCAGCTCGTCTGCTTCCTCTCTCTGACCCCGTTACGCCAGACCCGGACGGAGCATCCGGGCGAGTCCCTGACTCTGAGGCCTACAGGTCCAGCGCTCTCCACCGCTCCATCTGTCCTCCTGTCTGAGGAAGACCCGTCTGTCTCTCTCTCACCTGTCTCCATGTCCATGTCCTCGCACAGCCACATGCCCGTTTCCCTGCTGTCTGCGGCTCTGTTTCTGCCGCGCGGGTTTATAAAGCGCCCGAGGGCACCGTTGCTGACCTCTCTCACCGTCAGCTCATCGCTCCAGTGTGTGTCAGAGCGTCGTCTCTCGTAGTCCACGCACGCCAGGTGACCTGCACCAGCCAGGCTACACGCTGACACACACACAAACATAATGATCAACAACAGATCTGGACACAAATAAGAAAGCATCATCATCATCATCATCATCATCATCAACACAGGACAGAGTGGATTAAAAACCCCTGTGTCTGTGCTGCATTAATCCACCTGTCTGTCTTTAAAATCCATAATAATTTCCAGAATGTATTTTTGATTAGGAGAAGTTCTTTATAAATAAAATAATCTGACAGAGAAAGAGAGAGAAATCAGTATCTATGACAAACACACCTGTACACAGCTCTTTATTTAGCAGTGAACAATAACACTCTGATTAAACAGTGAAAGGGTCAAATATTATATACACACACACACACACGATACACTAAAGCGGGTTGGAGGTTAGCATAGCTCCGGCTAATCGGTTAAACCGCACTGTTTCTGTGAGGAAAACTCTCTCACACACACACACACACACACACACACACACATTGTACCTGACACTTTAAGCAGCGATGCTGTAGTTATACATAAATCACCGTCTTATGGCGCTCACACACACACACACACACACACACACACACACACACACACACTACGGCTTCATTCATTGAGGAACTCAGCGCTTGTTTACGCCAGAAACACCACAGGTTCCGTCGCAGGTCGATGACGTCACAACAACGTCTCTGCTCAGTTTTTTATATGAATGATTCTGAACAAGAATGTAGAAAACAAGAAAGGGAACTCAAACACAACAACTAAAGTCAAATAATAATACAATAATAACAATATTAACAATAACACACTAACAACAATTACATAATAATAACAAAAACACAATAATAACAATAATAACAACAGCAAAACAATATTAACAATAGCACACAAACAACAATTACATAATAATAACAATAATAACACAATAATAACAACAGCAAGACAATAATAACAATATTAACAATAACACACTAACAACAATTACATAATTTAAAAAACAATAACAATAATAACACAATAATAACAACAGCAAAACAATATTAACAATAACACAAACAACAATTACATAATAATAACAATAATAACAATAATAACAACAGCAAAACAATATTAACAATAACACACAAACAACAATTACATAATAATAACAATAATAACACAATAATAACAACAGCAAGACAATAATAACAATATTAACAATAACACACTAACAACAATTACATAATTTAAAAAACAATAACAATAATAACACAATAATAACAACAGCAAAACAATATTAACAATAACACAAACAACAATTACATAATAATAACAATAATAACAATAATAACAATAGCAAGACAATAATAATATTAACAATAACACACAAACACAACAATTACATAATAATAACAAAAACACAACAATAATAATAATAATAATAATAATAACAGAATAATAACAACAGCAAGACAATAATAACAATATTAACAATAACACACTAACAACAATTACATCATTAAAAAAACAATAACAATAATAACACAATTATAACAACAGCAAGACAATATTAACAATAACACACAAACAACAATGACATAATAATAACAAAAACACAATAAGAATAAGAATAATAACAATAGCAAGACAATAATAACAATAATCATTGGCTAAAAACACCAACAGTGAAGACAAGCACAATATTACTAATAACTCATCGTCATCACTCATCATCTATATCGCTTTACCCTGTACACAGGGTCACGGGGCCGAGTCTGTCTCTGGAGACTTAGGGTGCGAGTCGGTGTACACTTGGACGTGGTGCCAATCCATCACAGGGCACACACACGCTCACACACACTCCACGCTCACACAACAAGGCATTTTCACCCAGAGAAGCACACCACGCTCAGAGTCACTTAAATCACCATCCTTCACTATTCTGATGCTCGCTTTGAACTTCAGCAGATCATCATGACCGTGTCCACACGCCTACTGTAAATGCACCGAGCTGCTGCCCTGTGATTGGCTGATTAGATGTGTAGTAATCAGCAGTTGAACAGGTGTACCTAATAAAGTGACTGGTGAGTGTATGACAGCAGATCAGACCAAATAATCTCTCTCTCTCTCTCTTGCGAAGTGATGGTTTCAAAATTATCTGCACCCCTTCCGCACCAATATCATGACTCATAATGACGTCACACACCTCACTGCTATTATTGATTTGTGATATTATTAGTATTTTATATGAATACGTTAATGAACGCAGCAGTGAGTTTAACTGTAGCGCTGTGCTGGGCTCGCTCCTGACTCGACACTAGGGGGCGCACATGCTAGCGCCGTCCCGGAAGTGACGAAACATCAGTAATGGCGGCTCACAGTTCGCTCCTGGATGTTTCACTCGGCAGCGGTGTGTAACGCTGCGCGCGCTCTCCCCTCACACTCTCACACAAACAGTCCGGAATAAAAAACGGATTATTTTTACACCGGTTTAACATTTCCATCATTCAGTGGAGTTGATTTTATCCGCTTCTCCGGACGAAGTGTCCAAGGGCTTGCTAACTTAGCGTAGCCTTCCTAGGTGGCAGACGGAAAACAAGTGCAGTTAGCCTAGCATGCTAATCCAAGTCAGTGGAGCCAGGCTTCCTCTGTGTGCCCTGTGCTAGTGTGTTAGCTACCGAGCTGCAGGAGTGTGTGTGCGTGGCGCGGTGCTTCAGGAGCGCGCACACACACACACACAGAGCCCGGTGTAAAGACTTCACTTTCACTCGGTCCTCCGGGGAGCTAGTCTCCGCGCTGTAACCAGGGGCAGTGCTAATCACAGGGCTGGCGGCGGCGTGTCCTATGGTCCAGCATGCTGAAGACCCGACAGTGTTTACTCGGACTCCGCACCTTCCTCGGAGTGGCGTCCTGGATTTGGGGCTTCATCCTGTACATCCTCAGGAAACACCTCCGCACGGTAAGGATCTTACAGCGCTCACTACTCATCATTGGTTCTCACGACTGCTGCTCACTATTAATGCTTACCATACTCTGTCCACCATACTCACTACTACTACTGTCCAACATGCTCACTACTACTACTGTCCAACATGCTCACTACTACTACTGTCCAACATGCTCACTACTACTACTGTCCAACATGCTCACTACTACTACTGTCCAACATGCTCACTACTACTACTGTCCAACATGCTCACTACTACTACTGTCCAACATGCTCACTACTACTACTGTCCAACATGCTCACTACTACTACTGTCCAACATGCTCACTACACTTCTGTCGAACATGCTCACTACTACACTCACTACTACTGTTCCCCATACTCACTACTACTGTTCCCCATACTCACTACTACTGTTCCCCATACTCACTACTACTGTCCACCATGCTCACTATTAATACTCACTACTACTGTCCACCATACTCACTACTACTGTCCACCACACTCAATATTACTGTCCACCACACTCACTACTACTGTTCACCATACTCACTACTACTGTCCACCATGCTCACTATTAATACTCACTACTACTGTCCACCATGCTCACTATAATACTCACTACTACTGTCCACCATGCTCACTATAATACTCTACTACTGTCCACCATGCTCACTATTAACTCACTACTACTGTCCACCATGCTCACTACTACTGTCCACCATGCTCACTACTACTGTCCACCATGCTCACTACTACTGTCCACCATGCTCACTACTACTGTCCACCACACTCACTATAATACTCACTACTACTGTCCACCACACTCACTATAATACTCACTACTACTGTCCACCATGCTCACTATAATACTCACTACTACTGTCCACCATGCTCACTATAATACTCACTACTACTGTCCACCATGCTCACTATAATACTCTACTACTGTCCACCATGCTCACTATTAACTCACTACTACTGTCCACCATGCTCACTACTACTGTCCACCATGCTCACTACTACTGTCCACCATGCTCACTACTACTGTCCACCACGCTCACTACTACTGTCCACCACGCTCACTACTACTGTCCACCACACTCACTATAATACTCACTACTACTGTCCACCATGCTCACTATAATACTCACTACTACTGTCCACCATGCTCACTATAATACTCTACTACTGTCCACCATGCTCACTATTAACTCACTACTACTGTCCACCATGCTCACTATTAACTCACTACTACTGTCCACCATGCTCACTATTAATAATCACGACTACTGTCCACCATGCTCACTATTAATACTCACGACTACTGTCCACCATGCTCACTATTAATACTCACGACTACTGTCCACCATGCTCACTATTAATACTCACGACTACTGTCCACCATGCTCACTATTAATACTCACGACTACTGTCCACCATGCTCACTATTAATACTCACTACTACTGTCCACCATGCTCACTATTAATACTCACTACTACTGTCCACCATACTCACCAATGTCCACCATACTCACCACTACTGTCCACCATATTCATTATTAATACTCACTATTACTGTCCACCATATTCACTACTACTCTCCACCACACACTATAATACTCACTATTACTGTCCACCACACACACACTACTACTGTCCACCATGCTCACTATAATACTCACTACTACTGTCCACCATACTCACTACTACTGTCCACCATACTCACTACTACTGTCCAACATGCTCACTACTACTACTGTCCAACATGCTCACTACTACTACTGTCCAACATGCTCACTACTACTACTGTCCAACATGCTCACTACTACTACTGTCCAACATGCTCACTACTACTACTGTCCAACATGCTCACTACTACTACTGTCCAACATGCTCACTACTACTACTGTCCAACATGCTCACTACTACTACTGTCCAACATGCTCACTACTACTACTGTCCAACATGCTCACTACTACTACTGTCCACCATACTCACTACTACTGTCCACCACACTCACTACTACTGTTCACCATACTCACTACTACTGTCCACCATGCTCACTATTAATACTCACTACTACTGTCCACCATGCTCACTACTACTGTCCACCATGCTCACTACTACTGTCCACCACACTCACTACTACTGTCCACCACACTCACTATAATACTCACTACTACTGTCCACCATGCTCACTATAATACTCACTACTACTGTCCACCATGCTCACTATAATACTCACTACTACTGTCCACCATGCTCACTATTAACTCACTACTACTGTCCACCATGCTCACTATTAATAATCACGACTACTGTCCACCATGCTCACTATTAATACTCACGACTACTGTCCACCATGCTCACTATTAATACTCACGACTACTGTCCACCATGCTCACTATTAATACTCACTACTACTGTCCACCATGCTCACTATTAATACTCACTACTACTGTCCACAATACTCACTACTACTGTCCACCATGCTCACTATTAATACTCACTACTACTGTCCACCATGCTCACTATTAATACTCACTACTACTGTCCACCATGCTCACTATTAATACTCACTACTACTGTCCACCATGCTCACTATTAATACTCACTACTACTGTCCACAATACTCACTACTACTGTCCAACATGCTCACTACTACTGTCCACCATGCTCACTATTAATACTCACTACTACTGTCCACCATGCTCACTATTAATACTCACTACTACTGTCCACAATACTCACTACTACTGTCCAACATGCTCACTATTAATACTCACTACTACTGTCCACCATACTCACTAATGTCCACCATACTCACCACTACTGTCCACCATATTCATTATTAATACTCACTACTACTGTCCACCATATTCACTACTACTCTCCACCACACACTATAATACTCACTATTACTGTCCACCACACACACACTACTACTGTCCACCATGCTCACTATAATACTCACTACTACTGTCCACCATACTCACTACTACTGTCCACCATGCTCACTATTAATACTCACTACTACTGTCCACCATGCTCACTATAATACTCTACTACTGTCCACCATGCTCACTATTAACTCACTACTACTGTCCACCATGCTCACTACTACTGTCCACCATGCTCACTACTACTGTCCACCATGCTCACTACTACTGTCCACCATGCTCACTACTACTGTCCACCACACTCACTATAATACTCACTACTACTGTCCACCACACTCACTATAATACTCACTACTACTGTCCACCATGCTCACTATAATACTCACTACTACTGTCCACCATGCTCACTATAATACTCACTACTACTGTCCACCATGCTCACTATAATACTCTACTACTGTCCACCATGCTCACTATTAACTCACTACTACTGTCCACCATGCTCACTACTACTGTCCACCATGCTCACTACTACTGTCCACCATGCTCACTACTACTGTCCACCACGCTCACTACTACTGTCCACCACGCTCACTACTACTGTCCACCACACTCACTATAATACTCACTACTACTGTCCACCATGCTCACTATAATACTCACTACTACTGTCCACCATGCTCACTATAATACTCTACTACTGTCCACCATGCTCACTATTAACTCACTACTACTGTCCACCATGCTCACTATTAACTCACTACTACTGTCCACCATGCTCACTATTAATAATCACGACTACTGTCCACCATGCTCACTATTAATACTCACGACTACTGTCCACCATGCTCACTATTAATACTCACGACTACTGTCCACCATGCTCACTATTAATACTCACGACTACTGTCCACCATGCTCACTATTAATACTCACGACTACTGTCCACCATGCTCACTATTAATACTCACGACTACTGTCCACCATGCTCACTATTAATACTCACTACTACTGTCCACCATACTCACCAATGTCCACCATACTCACCACTACTGTCCACCATATTCATTATTAATACTCACTATTACTGTCCACCATATTCACTACTACTCTCCACCACACACTATAATACTCACTATTACTGTCCACCACACACACACTACTACTGTCCACCATGCTCACTATAATACTCACTACTACTGTCCACCATACTCACTACTACTGTCCACCATACTCACTACTACTGTCCAACATGCTCACTACTACTACTGTCCAACATGCTCACTACTACTACTGTCCAACATGCTCACTACTACTACTGTCCAACATGCTCACTACTACTACTGTCCAACATGCTCACTACTACTACTGTCCAACATGCTCACTACTACTACTGTCCAACATGCTCACTACTACTACTGTCCAACATGCTCACTACTACTACTGTCCAACATGCTCACTACTACTACTGTCCAACATGCTCACTACTACTACTGTCCAACATGCTCACTACTACTACTGTCCACCATACTCACTACTACTGTCCACCACACTCACTACTACTGTTCACCATACTCACTACTACTGTCCACCATGCTCACTATTAATACTCACTACTACTGTCCACCATGCTCACTACTACTGTCCACCATGCTCACTACTACTGTCCACCACACTCACTACTACTGTCCACCACACTCACTATAATACTCACTACTACTGTCCACCATGCTCACTATAATACTCACTACTACTGTCCACCATGCTCACTATAATACTCACTACTACTGTCCACCATGCTCACTATTAACTCACTACTACTGTCCACCATGCTCACTATTAATAATCACGACTACTGTCCACCATGCTCACTATTAATACTCACGACTACTGTCCACCATGCTCACTATTAATACTCACGACTACTGTCCACCATGCTCACTATTAATACTCACGACTACTGTCCACCATGCTCACTATTAATACTCACTACTACTGTCCACAATACTCACTACTACTGTCCACCATGCTCACTATTAATACTCACTACTACTGTCCACCATGCTCACTATTAATACTCACTACTACTGTCCACCATGCTCACTATTAATACTCACTACTACTGTCCACCATGCTCACTATTAATACTCACTACTACTGTCCACAATACTCACTACTACTGTCCAACATGCTCACTACTACTGTCCACCATGCTCACTATTAATACTCACTACTACTGTCCACCATGCTCACTATTAATACTCACTACTACTGTCCACAATACTCACTACTACTGTCCAACATGCTCACTATTAATACTCACTACTACTGTCCACCATACTCACTAATGTCCACCATACTCACCACTACTGTCCACCATATTCATTATTAATACTCACTACTACTGTCCACCATATTCACTACTACTCTCCACCACACACTATAATACTCACTATTACTGTCCACCACACACACACTACTACTGTCCACCATGCTCACTATAATACTCACTACTACTGTCCACCATACTCACTACTACTGTCCACCATGCTCACTATTAATAATAACTACTACTGTCCACCATATCCACTATTAATACTCGCTACTACTGTCCACCATACTCACTAATGTCCACCATACTCACCACTACTGTCCACCATATTCACTATTAATACTCACTACTACTGTCCACCATACTCACTAATGTCCACCATACTCACCACTACTGTCCACCATATTCACTATTAATACTCACTACTACTGTCCACCATATTCACTACTACTGTCCACCACACTCACTATAATACTCACTATTACTGTCCACCACACTCACTATAATACTCACTACTACTGTCCACCATACTCACTACTACTGTCCACCATGCTCACTATTAATACTCACTACTACTGTCCACCATGCTCACTATTAATATTCACTACTACTGTCCACCATACTCACTAATGTCCACCATACTCACCACTACTGTCCACCATATTCACTATTAATACTCACTTCTACTGTCCACCATATTCACTACTACTGTCCACCACTACTGTCTACCATATTCACTATTAATACTCACTACTACTGTCCACTATATTCACTATTAATACTCCATACTGTCCACCAACTCACTACTACTGTCCACCATGCTCACTATTACTCACTACTACTGTCCACCATACTCACTACTACTGTCCACCATGCTCACTATTAATACTCACTACTTCTGTCCACCATGCTAACTATTAATACTCATTACTACTGTCCACCATACTCACTATTAATACTCCATACTGTCCACCAACTCTCTACTACTGTCCACCATATTCACTATTAATACTCACTACTACTGTCCACCATGCTCACTATTCATACTCTCTACTACTGTCCACCATACTCTCTACTACTGTCCACCATACACTAATACTGTCCTCCATATTCACTATTAATACTCGCTACCACTGCCCACCATATTCACTATTAATACGCACAACTTCTCTCCACCATATTCACTATTAATACGCACTACTACTCTCCACCATATTCACTACTACTGTCCACCATATTCACTCTTAGTACTCATTACTACTGCCCAATATACTCACTACTGCTGCCAACCAGAATCGTTATTCGTTCTCATTATTCTCAGGACTGCTGCTCACTACTATTGCCCATTATTATTGCCCACCGTACTCACAATTAATTCTCATGACTATTGCCCAATATACTTACTACTGCTGTTCAACATACTTACTATGGGTACTCACTATTAGCACTCACTATTGGTACTCACTATACTTACTGTTAGTACTCACTATTAGCACGCACTATACTCACTATTAGCACGCAATATGCTCTATTGTACATTATACACTATTAGTACTCATTATACTCACCAATACTGTTCACTATACTTGCTATAATTACTCGCTATACTCATTTCTACTGCTCACTATACTAACTGCTACTGCTCACCATACTCACTATTCGTACTCACTGCTGCTGCTCACCATATTCACTATTAGATTACCGTTACTGCTCACTATACTTGCTATAGATACTCATTATACTCACGATTAGTACTTACTATACTCACTCCTACTATTGCTGCTAACTATACTTGCTATAAATGCTCACAATTAGTACTCACCACTGCTGCTCACCTGTGCTGCTGAATCTGTGTGCTCTCAGAGATTGTGAGATTAATGACATAAAGACTAAAACAGATAAGTTGTTGTTTGTGTTGAATATACAATAACACCAACACAAACAAACAACAACATTAAATATCAGGTAAGTTATCATTATAGGTTTCAGAATTTCACAACCAGTGCATCCCTACAATAATATACTCAGGTGTGTGTGTGGGTGTATAACCATCTATTGGCGCTTTTCCACAGTACGGCACGACATGGTTCAGTTCAGCTCACTTTTGGGGGGTTTTCCACTGGGACCAGTACCTGGTACCTGGTCCTTTTTTTAGTACCACCTCAGCCGAGGTTCCAAGCGCGCCGAACCGTTAGCAAAACGTGACGTGTAAACTCCGCTGGTCACCGATTGGCCGGAGAAAATCGTCATTACTGCATCACTGAACTTGCGACACAACAGAACCGCTATATTTAGAACAGCTAGAGAAGGATCAGACGCACCTTTTTGTATTAACCAAAAATTTTCTTTGGCTGCCATCAGCCTCTTTTGAAACAAACTCCTTCGTCTCGCTGTTAAAAACATTCGCATGCCGAGAATGAAGAACACCATGCCGTCGATGTGCTCCATTGTTGTGTGTTTGTGGCGCGTTTATGATGACGTCACGGCAGTAGCGGTGCCGCACGTGAGTAATCCCGCCCACTCTAAAGCGTTACTAAACTGCAGTGGAAGCGCAAGCCGAGCCGAACTGCGCCGAACCGAAGTGAGTTGAACTGAACCCTGTTGTGCCGTACTATGCAGTGGAAAAGAGGCATATGTGTTTATGAATCTCACATGTCTGACCTCTAGACTCATACTTGGTGAACAACACTCTGTGTGTGTGTTTGAGTTGTTGTGGTCTGTACATGTTGAGACAGGCTGTGTGTGTGTATGATTCTCTGGTTGTGTCTGTGTTCAGGAGGTGATCTTGTGTGTGTTCATGCAAAATATGATAAATTGTCTGAAGAAACCTTATATATCCCACACTCACACTGATGATCAGTGACCTAAAGTGATCTGCTACTATAGGTTACCCTGGGTGTTTCCTCAGCTCACCCTGCGCAGTGCACTCACTGTGTGTGTGAACTAGGTAGTGAACTCTGAGTGAGTCAGGGTGAGCTCCTACTCCGGCTATGAATACTGAGTGGAGTGTTAACTTGCGGCCTTGGGTTCATGTTAAGTACGTAAGCACACACACGGCTCTGTGGATGTCTCCCTACTTTTGCCCTTTTTTAGAATAGCGAGCCATGAGCAGCAGTACCGTTAGCATGACACTTCCTGCTTCCTGTGTGGTTTAAAGCGGCAGCGTGTGAACTCGTACAGTGTGTGATTTAAAGCAGCAGTACGTGTCTATTCCAGGACACTTGACGTGCTCTGACAACTGGAGTGAGGCGGTATAAATGGTGCCCCAGTGTTTCAAGAGTCTTCTCCCTCTCACCTTCCTGAGGTGTCTGCGTGCGCGTCTGCGATGTCAGTCAAACAGCAGAATATTCTGTACTACAGATGAAGTGAATATTACACTCGTATATTATTCTCACATACAAACCCCACCCACATGCCTTAAGCCACACCCACACATAAGTGGCACTATGCTAGCTGCAGGCCATGAGACTTCAGTATCCTGAGCGTTGAGAATCACGGAGGCGTCAGGTGGTTCCGGAGCAGCGGGGGATCACTGTTCTGTCAAATTAGTGTTTATGCTGGAACAGTGTACTAATGTGTCTGTCTCTCTCCGTCTGCCTCTCTCCCTGCAGATAATACAGTACCAGACAGTGCGCTATGATACGTTACCCCTCTCTCCTGCATCCAGAAACCGACTCCGTAAGTGTAACTGTCTGTCCACAGGGGGGCGCTGTGAGATTGTCTTTCTCTGTCTCTCATTCTGTTTGTCTGCTGCCTAGTGGTAATTGATTTGACTGTGTGTGTGTCTGTGTGTGTGTGTGTAGATGCAGTAAAGAGGAAGATCTTGGTTCTGGATCTGGATGAGACTCTGATTCACTCTCACCATGATGGGGTGCTGAGGCCTACAGTCCGACCTGGAACACCACCTGACTTTATCCTCAAGGTACACACACACACACGCCTGTCTCAGTGGAGAGGAAATACACACCGATGGACACTGTTCATGTGATTGTTAAATAATTTTTTTTCTCTGTGTGTGCGCGCGTGCAGGTGGTCATAGATAAACACCCAGTGAGGTTTTTTGTGCATAAAAGGCCACATGTTGACTTTTTCTTAGAAGTGGTAAGTATGAAAAATGAATCCTGCTCTGTCTCCCTGCGTCCCGTCTCCCTGCGTCCCGTCTCCCTGCGTCCCGTCTCCCTGCGTCCCGTCTCCCTGCGTCCCGTCTCCCTGCTCTGTCGCTCTTCTCCACCTCCCTGTGTCCCATCTCCCTCCTCTGTCTCATTTCTCCACCTCCCTGTGTCCCATCTCCCTCCTCTGTCTCATTGTGTCCCATCTTTCTGCTCTATCTCATTATGTCCCGTCTCAATGCTCATTACAGGTAATGGTATAAAGCTGTGAAGCTGTTGCAGTGACAGTAACACTCAGTTTTTCACACACTGCATTTTTCAGTTGTCTGTGTCTGTGTGTGTAGGTGAGTCAGTGGTACGAGTTGGTGGTGTTTACAGCCAGTATGGAGATTTATGGCTCTGCTGTAGCAGATAAACTGGACAACAACAGAGGGATGTTAAAGCGCAGATACTACAGACAGGTACACACTCGGCGGGGGAGGGGAACTGCTAGGGGCGGGGCTTAATCACCTGAGCATCACCTGTTGCTCATGTGCGGTTGTATACCATTCATACATCATAGTATTTTACACTCAGAGCGTTTCACGGTTCTGACCCACAGGGCAGTTCCTCGTTAGCGGCTCATTAACCTAATCTATTTATAAAAATGCTTGGCTAAATAAACAGGTTTTTAGCCTCCTAGACTCTGTCTGAATCTGAACATTAATTATAAGACTGTTCAATAACTTTGGGGCTTTGTAAGAAAAAACTCTGCCCCTTGCTGTAGTTTTCATAATACGTGGTACTGACGAGCATCCTGCTTCCTTTGATCGAAGTAGGCGTGGCAGTTCACTCAGATGCACTTGATGGAACAGAAAGTCCATCTAAAGTTAGTGTGAACACAAAGCTTGCTTCTAACTGCATGTGTTTCTAGTACCAGAACCAGAATGTCCTACACGTTTATGTTGCGTTTTGCAGTGGCGCTCGATTGACTTCTACACTGGCGTTTGTTTGTCTCTGTCTAACGCTAGCCTTCAGCCCAAATTGTAGTTTGTGTGTTAACCTGTGGAGGCAGTGTTGAGAACTTGATATGAAAGCCCATGTCGTTGTATTTGAGGTGCCTCCTTTTAAATATGGACCATTTTGCTATATTAAACAGGAATCTTCTTGTTTTAAAAATTCTAGTTAAATTATTATATTTTTAGATAATATATTAAAAAATATAATAATACGGCGACGTAGGGAGAGAGAAAAAAACGCTGCCGCTACTGGGTTCACCCTCTGACTGCACAACGTCGGATTAAAGGAAGTTTTCTGTGGTTTATGAAGAAATGCGAAAATTTCCGCGCAAGTTTTATTTTTTAAGCCTTTTATATTGCTTTCCGCATTTCCCTATGTATAGCATGTAGGATCATGGGATACAGTGGTGTGAAAAACTATTTGCCCCCTTCCCGATTTCTTATTCTTTTGCATGTTTGTCACACTTAAATGTTTCTGCTCATCAAAAACCGTTAACTATTAGTCAAAGATAACATAATTGAACACAAAATGCAGTTTTTAAATGAAGGTTTACGTTATTAAGGGAGAAAAAAAACTCCAAATCGACATGGCCCTGTGTGAAAAAGTGATTGCCCCCCTTGTTAAAAAATAACTTAACTGTGGTTTATCACACCTGAGTACAATTTCTGTAGTCACCCCCAGGCCTGATAACTGCCACACCTGTTTCAATCAAGAAATCACTTAAATAGGAGCTACCTGACACAGAGAAGTAGACCAAAAGCACCTCAAAAGCTAGACATCATGCCAAGATCCAAAGAAATTCAGGAACAAATGAGAACAAAAGTAATTGAGATCTATCAGTCTGGTAAAGGTTATAAAGCCATTTCTAAAGCTTTGGGATTCCAGCGAACCACAGTGAGACATGGTAACACGTCTGGAAAAACATGGAACAGTGGTGAACCTTCCCAGGAGTGGCCGGCCGACCAAATTTACCCCAAGAGCGCAGAGACGACTCATCCGAGAGGCCACAAAAGACCCCAGGACAACATCTAAAGAACTGCAGGCCTCACTTGCCTCAATTAAGGTCAGTGTTCACGACTCCACCATAAGAAAGAGACTGGGCAAAAACGGCCTGCATGGCAGATTTCCAAGGCGCAAACCACTTTTAAGCAAAAAGAACATTAAGGCTCGTCTCAATTTTGCTAAAAAACATCTGAATGATTGCCAAGACTTTTGGGAAAATACCTCGTGGACCGACGAGACAAAAGTTGAACTTTTTGGAAGGTGCGTGTCCCGTTAAATCTGGCGTAAAAGTAACACAGCATTTCAGAAAAAGAACATCATACCAACAGTAAAATATGGTGGTGGTAGTGTGATGGTCTGGGGTTGTTTTGCTGCTTCAGGGCCTGGAAGGCTTGCTGCTGTGATAGATGGAACCATGAATTCTACTGTCTACCAAAAAATCCTGAAGAAGAATGTCCGGCCATCTGTTCGTCAACTCAAGCTGAAGCGATCTTGGGTGCTGCAGCAGGACAATGACCCAAAACACACCAGCAAATCCACCTCTGAATGGCTGAAGAAAAACAAAATGAAGACTTTGGAGTGGCCTAGTCAAAGTCCTGATCTTAATCCTATTGAGATGTTGTGGCATAACCTTAAAAAGGCGGTTCATGCTAGAAAACCCTCAAATAAAACAATTCTGCAAAGATGAGTGGGCCAAAATTCCTCCAGAGCGCTGTAAAAGACTCGTTGCAAGTTATCGCAAACGCTTGATTGCAGTTATTGCTGCTAAGGGTGGCCCAACCAGTTATTAGGTTCAGGGGGCAATTACTTTTTCACACAGGGCCATGTAGGTTTGGATTTTTTTTCTCCCTAAATAATAAAACCCCTCATTTAAAAACTGCATTTTGTGTTTACTTGTGTTATCTTTGACTACTAGTTAAATGTGTTTCATGATCAGAAACATTTTGTGTGACTAACATGCAAAAGAATACGAAATCAGGAGGGGGGCAAATAGTTTTTCACACCACTGTATATCCGGTCCTCCGAAGTGTAAAATGAACGCGGAGAAAACGGACTAGAAGCGTTTTCCTTGCATTCGTTGGGATTTGAACGGCAAGAAAAAGCTGCATGCAATGTTTAACGCCGTATAAATGCGCAGCCGAACAAATGCACGTCACCAAAGCCTGTGTGAACACTCATTGACTCCTGTGTAGAAAACCCTAGCGTTTCTACACAGAGAACCGCTAGATATTAACGCCCATGTGAACAAGGCCTAAAGATGAAGTCTAATACCATGTTAATGGTATGACTTATGTAAAAGCAGTGGGCCTAAAACTGAACCCTGTGGAACACCAAGCTCCGCTTGAGAACATGCAGACTAGTCACCATTTAAATCTACAAACTGGTAACGATCAGTCAAATACGATCTGAGCCAGGAGAGGTATGATATCGGCCTGGTAATTGGACAGCTGACAGGGGTCGAGGTCAGATTTCTTAATTAGCGGTTTAATAACTGCTAATATAAAATATTTTGAAACATGCCCACTGCTGAGTGAAAAGTTCATTATTTTAAACAGGGGTTCTGTTATTGCTGGTACCATCTGCTTGAAAATGTCTGTATAGAATCTAATACACAGGTTGACGATTTTGAAGAAGAGATAAGTGAAATTAGTTCATTCTGTTCCAGGGGAGTAAAGTATTCTAGGTTCTGATGTGGTATGGTTAGTTCATCATCTGTATCACTTAAATTGTCTGGTTTCAAAGCCTGAATTTTTTGCTTAATATTTTTGATTGGGTTATTGAAAAAGTTCATGAAGTCCTCACTACTGCATGTTGTTGTTTTGGAGATTTCTGCAGTGGTCTTATTTCGAGTTAATTTAGCTACGGTATTAAATAAAAATCTAGGATTATTTTAGTTATAAGAGTGGAGAGATACAACGATCTAACCAGACGGAGAGGAGAGCAAACCTGTTGGGCACGTGAAGCACGGAGGACGTGTGCACCGGTGGGCTAGCCTTAGCGTTAGCTTTGGCTGAAGGAGTACCCCGCCAAGTCGTCACAAATAGTTATCACTAATGATGAAGGAAGAATGTCAAAACATTCTGCACTCCACACACTGAACAAGCTGAATATTAGCCATTATAGCATACCTGAGTCGTAATTCTGTTGTTTGGAGCTGGATTCCGCTGCTTGTTCTTTACTCAGCGTGTGTTGTTGAGTATATGTTTGTGTGTGTGTGCTTCCACAGCACTGTACGCTGGATTTGGGCAGTTATATCAAGGATTTGTCAGTAGTTCACAGCGACCTGTCAAGTATAGTCATCCTGGATAACTCACCTGGAGCATATCGCAGTCATCCAGGTACACACACACACACACACACACACCATGTCTTTTCTGTTTCTTTGTGTGCGTGTTTAGCTGAGTGTATTTTCTCTGCACAGATAATGCAATACCTATAAAGTCGTGGTTTAGTGACCCAAGTGACACGGCGCTCCTGAACCTGCTGCCCATGCTGGATGCACTGAGGTACCGTATCCCATCATGCATCACCACTTGAACACACGTTCTCTCAGGAGGCTCCAGTGCTTCCATTTGTGTACTTGCCCATATTTTGCGGATCCGGATGTTTTCGTAGCGCCCCACAGCTGACACACCACTTAGTGACCATGACACTAGCAGTTAGGGCTGGGCGATTTGGCCTAAAACCAAAAGAGAATCCCAACAGTGACTGAAGCCACAAAAATTAAAGGGTTCATTAAATTACATTTTAAAGTATAGTTTATTAACAAAAACAGATGATAGATTTGGCCTTAAAAATTAAGGTACTATAGGCACATGCTCAGAATCTTTACAAGGCAAAGATTTTTATATAAAAAAAAAATTGTTTGTGATGATAAAAAGTATCTTGTGATAATATATTAATTTTTTTAGATTTTTAAACAATAATGAGAAACAACATTTAGACCACACACACTAGGGCTGTCTTTTTATCCCACAATTCAGAGTTAAATGAAGGCTATTTCACACGGCCCCAATAAACTGACATAATGGCTTAAACATGCAATGACAACAAACATGGAATGAATTATGCAGCTATCAATCTGGCCCAGGACAATTTCACTTTTACTATATAGTTGTGTACCTGCTAGGTGTTGTATAGTTCATATTTGCTTGGCCAGAATGGTTTAAGCCACCAAAATAACGTTTTATTGATAAACTGCGCAGCTTTCGCCAGCGTGAACACTCCCGTTAGTAACGAGGTGAATAAGGAGCTAAACTTCAGCCGCGGAATGAGATGCTGCGCAATAAGAAGCCAAACGAATCTGAAGCTGCGAATAAGGAGCTAAACTTCAGCCTCGTGTGCTTAGGGGCATCATATCTTTCCCTAGAAGGTTAGAAACGGCCCTGGTTATATCCTTGCTCCTTTTGGAACAGCTTTCATAAGGTGTAATGGCCACGAAAGACGACACGAGCGATATCTGCTTTGGTACAGCCCCACCGCTAGCCCTGCTAGTTGACGGAGTAGCATCGGGTCACATGTTCATGCTCTCAGTGTGGTCGTGTGGGTGATGCGTTCATATAACGGAGTTCGTGCTACCTTTTTTGCAGACAATTTCAACATCTTTGGATAATAACTCGAGGTTAGATTCACTTTCGTCGCTGCTTCCACTCTTTTTTCTTTGTCGTCCTGGTGTCAAGTTTGCTTCGCAAAGTGCGGTAGGAAATTAACTTTGACCTGCACGGCACGCGCAAGCTGCACACTGATTGGTTGTTGTCGTGTTGTTCTGCTGTGTGATTGGCTCTTAGATTAATCCATATCGAGCAAAACATGTCTAGAGCTTTTCATCGTTTTTTTAAATCAAATAAATCGCGATTCGATATGATATCATTTATCGGCCCAGCCCTACTAGCAGTTCACTCAGATACTGTGGCGCGAGACCGTTTAATGCTTTGTACGTCAATAGTGGTATTTTAAAATGGATGTGAAATTTCACAGGGAGCCAATGCAGTGTGGTTAAGATAGGTGTGATGTGCTCATATCTTCTGGTTCTAGTGAGGACTCTCGCTGCTGCATTCTGGACTAAATGAAGCTTATTTATAGACCTAGCTGAACAACCAGACAGTAAGGTGTTACAGTAGTCCAACCTAGAGGTGGTAAAAGCATGAACTAGTTTTTCTGCATCGGTTAGTGACAATATATTTCTTATCTTGCCAATATTTCTGAGGTGAAAGAATGCTATCCTGGTGATATTATCTACATGTACTTCAAATGAAAGGCTGGAATCTATAATCACACCGAGGACTTTCACTGTTGTACGGAAAAGCCATCTAAAGTTACAGTGTGATCAGAAAGCTTGCTTCTAGCTGCTGTCTTATCAGGATTAAGCAGAAGGAAGTTAATTAACATTCAGTCTCTAATGTCCTGCACACATTGCTCAACTTTAGTAAGCTGGTTTTTCTCATCTGGTTTTGCTGAGACATATAACTGTGTGCCGTCAGCATATCAATGAAAACTAATACCATGTTTACCTATTATGTTGCACAGAGGAAGAATGTAAAAAGAAAAATAGCAGTGGGCCTAAAATTTAACCCTGTATAACACCAAACTCCACTTTAGAACATGTAGAATAATCACCATATTGATGACGATCGGTCAAATAGGATCTAAGCCAGGAGAGGGCTGTACCCTTAATTCCTACTACATTTTCTAATCTGTGAATAAGAATAGCATGATCAATGGTGTCAAAAGCTGCATTGAGGTCGAGTAATACAAGCATAGTTACACAACCCTGATCAGAGGCCAATAGGAGGTCATTTACTACTTTACCAAGTGCTGTCTCTGTGCTATAGTGAGGCCTACATGATCAGGAGATATAAGCAGGGTGACTGAGATTACCTGTAATATTAGATTTCTGGCTGAGCTATCACTCACCTCTTTCTCTCTCTTTCGCTTTCTCTCTCTAGGTTTACCTCTGATGTTCGCTCGGTTCTCAGCCGTAATCTTCATCAGCATCGTCTCTGGTGATGTTTTAAACTCCTCTGTTAAACTCTCCACTGCTGGAACTGTCCGTCTCTCTGTCAGGTGACCTGTGATGTCATCAACCTCCAACAATCAGACTGGAGAGAGAGAGAGGGGAGACACGCATACATACACATATATCGGACTGGAGCAGAGAGACAGGTGTCGCACTCTCCCCTGGTTGTCTTTGTCCCGTGTGGATCCTGCCTTACAGCCGAGTGCGTCTGTGACGGATGGAAGGATTTTTACACTTCTCCTTTAGTTTATCAATCTTGTTCTCCTTTCTAAAGAGTAAATGATTGGACAGTTTGGACCGGTCAGCTATTCCTCTTCCTCCTCTGCTCCTATTCCTCTTTTCCTGAAGTGTATCACTTATCCCTCTTTCTTCATCTTTCTTGTTCATTCTCTCTCTATCTCTCTCTTTCTCTCTGGTTCTTTAGTTTTTTGTCTTTTGTTATATAAAATTACATTTCCTGTCTGAAGTGTTGCGCTACTTCCTGTTCACTACACATGCAGCACTGCATTATGGTTTTTCTGTATAAGCTGATGTTTGGAGCTACAGTGGTGCATTGTGGGGTATCCCCACTGTGCCATGGAGCAGCGACGCCCCCCGGTTTTCCCGCCGTGCGGTGTGTAGTGAGCAGGGTTAGGAGTGCAGCAGGAAGTCCAGTGACTCTGTGTTCAGTATTCAGGAAACAGGACGTGACGTTAAGGCCGAGCTCACGGCGCTCGGGTTCTCTCCCTCCTTCCTCTTGTTAGTTTCCCCTCCTGTCTGTCGGAGAATGGGTCTCTCTCTCTCTCTCTCTCTCTCTCTCTGTGTGTGTGTGTATGGTGGGGGGGGGGGAGAGATCGAGCTGCGATGAGACTCTGAGAAACACACACACCTGCACAGCAGCAGTGTGAAAAAACGGACCTCAATCCAAGACAGCACACTCAACTTAATCTTTATTCTTCTTATTTAATGTTTAAATCCTGGATGCAGATGATGGAGGAGGAGCAATACAGCTTTGGGACACGCCCACAACTGGAAGTATTTGGATTACGTGTGGAGTCTAAAAAAACACACGATGTGCACTTATCGTCTGCTTAATTTTTTTTATACCATGGACAGATTTGATTGACCCTCTCATCATGCTTATTGTTTTCTCTCATCTCTCTCTCTCGCTCGCTCTCTCTCTCTCTCATGTATACCATACTTGACCTGCTCTCTGCCTATTTGAACAATAGAAAATCATAAGGTGTGTGTGTGTGAGAGAGAGAGGGAGAGAGAGTGTGTGGGTAAGTGTGTATATACACACGCGTGTGAGTGAGTGCGTGCACACGTCCTCAGGTGTGTGTGTGTTATTTCCAATAAAACTCTTGTCAGCGTGATTTATTGTGATCGTGTCATGATGAGAGAAAAGTGATGAACTGAACAGTGATGTAATTAATCTTTCTTTTAAACGTTTTCGCTTTAATGCACTAACGTCAGCTTTTATCAATTTTTTTTACCTGTATACGTACACACCTATACCTGAGGACGACTTCTGTGTTGTCTCTCGGCCTCTTAAAATCAGACCAACATCTAATGAATCCTCCCCGATCTTGCCTTGTTCTGTGTTTTAAACTCTTCATCTGCTTTATCTGCTGCTTCCACACACACACACACTCCTCGACATGTTTGCCTCTCAGTACCACTCAGCATCTACATGGGGTGGTCATAACATTTGTTTTATCCCATGAAACATTTTATTTAAAGCTGTTCATACTGTGTTTAGAAGGTAACATCTGTGTGCTTTGCACAAGACTGAGATCAGACCCGAACCTCATTTAGGAGTGTGTTTGGACAGAACTGAAAAAGATTAGATTCCATGTGATTTGTTCTGTTCACACTGTTATGAGAAAAAAAAGAAAAAAAAACCTTTTTTCAGATTTAGTTTAGATCAGACCTGGATGTGATTTAGGAGTGCTTATAGAAGTGGCTTGAATCAGAATTGAAGTGATTAGATTCCTTGTGGTTTATTCACACCGTCACTGAAAAAAACAAAAAACTAAAGATCTGATACTCATAAACAGACCCGGATTGAGGTCGCTTCAGCCTGAGAGGTGTGTGTTAGTGATGGGTCGTTCATGAACGATTGGTTATTTTTTAATGAGTATCTCAGAGAGTGATTTGTTCGCCATCCCCCAACTCTGTAGGGAATCAACAACTGGTTGATGACCTGAATGAGTTCTATTGTAGATTTGAAACTCCCAGTCTCACACCACACTCCTGTCCTAACCCTCTTTCTACACCACCATTATCACCTCTGACAACCACCCTCTCTTCCCCCCCTGCACTCCAGGTCTGTGAAAAGGATGTTCGCCAGATCTTTCTGAAACAAAAGAGAAGGAAAGCTCCAGGCCCAGACGGCGTGACACCAGCCTGTCTGAAATCCTGTGCTGACCAGCTGGCGCCCATTTTCACACAGATCTTCAACAGATCACTGGAACAATGTGAAGTGCCTTTGTGCTTTAAACGTTCCACAATCATCCCCATTCCAAAAAAAACTAAAATCACAGGACTTAATGACTACAGACCAGTTGCCCTAACATCTGTGGTCATGAAGTCATTTGAAAGACTGGTGTTGGCCTATCTGAGGGACATCACAGGACCCTTACTGGACCCCCTGCAGTTTGCTTATAGAGCAAACAGGTCTGTTGATGATGCAGTTAATATGGGACTGCACTTCATCCTTCAACATCTGGACAAACCAGGGGCTTATGCAAGGGTCTTGATTATAGACTTTTCATCAGCTTTTAATACGATCATCCCAGCACTGCTTCAGACCAAATTAAACCAGCTCTCTGTTCCTAGCTCTATCTGTCACTGGATCACCAGCTTTCTGACAGACAGGCAGCAGCTAGTGAAACTGGGAAAATTCATATCCAACAGTCACACCACCAATACTGGAGCCCCTCAGGGTTGCGTTCTCTCCCCACTGCTCTTCTCCATCTACACCAACGACTGCACCTCCACAGACCCCACTGTCAAGCTCCTGAAATTTGCAGATGACACTACAATCATCGGCCTCATCCAGGACGGTGACGAGTCTGCATACAGAAGGGAGGTCAAGCAGTTGGCTGTCTGGTGCAGTCACAACAACCTGGAGCTAAACACGCTCAAAACAGTGGAGATGATCGTGGACTTCAGGAGAAACCCACCTGCACTTCCCCCACTCACCATCATGAACAGCACTGTGACGGCAGTGGAGTCATTCCGGTTCCTGGGCACGACCATCTCTCAGGACCTGAAGTGGGACATTCACATTGACTCCATTGTTAAAAAGGCCCACCAGAGGTTGTATTTCCTTCGCCAGCTGAAGAAATTCAACCTGCCACAGGAGCTGCTCACACAGTTCTACTCAGCCGTCATTGAATCCGTCCTGTGCACTTCAATAACTGTCTGGTTTGGCTCAGCTACGAAAGCAGACATCAGTAGACTACAAAGGACGGTTCGGACTGCTGAAAGAATTATTGGCACTCCCCTGCCCACGCTGCAAGAACTGTATATATCCAGAGTGAAGAAAAGGGCACGGAATATCACTTTGGACCCCTCACACCCAAGCCACCTTCTTTTTGAACTTTTGCCATCGGGTCGACGCTACAGAGCACCGAACACCAGGACAGTCAGGCATAAGAACAGTTTTTTCCCCCAGGCAATCTACCTCCTTAACAGATAAACATCATTCAAACGGTCAATAAATATATGTGCAATATTGTGTACAACACCACTGTGCAATATACTGTATAATACCACAGACTTCAGATATTGATGTAACTTATTTAAAAGTATCTCACATCGTACTCCATTTGATGTCAACCATTTAAAAAAAAATTCTTTTTTTTTTTTTGCGTCATGCTGTTTTTGTCTTGTCATTTGTATTTTTTGTTCTGGAAGCTCCGTCACTAAAACAAATTCCTTGTACGTGCAAGCGTACTTGGCAATAAAACTCTTTCTGATTCTGATTTTTTTACTGGGATGCGCGAAGCATCGCAAAACCTCCATAGGTTATGTACAGGAAACTGAAATGAGTCGTTCGTTCTTTTGTCACATGACGCTATGAAGTGCAGTGACTCGGACCTGAAGATATGATGGTGAGCTGCTCATTCTGTTTATTATAATATGTCCTTAGCAGCATTGTGATATTTTAATTATTGGAACTTTAACTTTAATTTGTGTCTGTAGACGTGTTGGGGGTCTGTTTACTGAAAATTTAACATTTTATTGTATATCTGATCAAAAGAACGAAATGAACTGAATGACTGCAAAAAAAAAAAGAAAAGATTTGTTCATTTTGACGAACGAGATTAAAAGAACCAGAACCGAAAATGATCCAAACTTTCCATAACTAGTGTCCGTCAGTGATGGGTCGTTCATCAATGATTCGTTCTTTTTGAACAAATCTTTAACATGACTCAGATGAGCGAGTCGTCTCGGAGAGTGATTCATTCAGTTTCTATTGGGGCGCGCATGCGCAAAGCATCGCAAAACCTCCGTATGTTATATACAGGAAACAGAAATGAACGATTCTCAGCAATGAGTCTTCAAGTCTCGACTCGTTCGTTCCTTTGTCACGTGACTCCCACAGACGCTATGCGGTGCAACAGATTCAAAAGAACGAACGACTCGGACGAGAAGATATAAGAGGTGAGCTGCTCATTCTGTTTATTATAATATGTCCTTAGTTACATTGTAATATTTTCACAACTGGAACTGTAGACAAAATTTGTGTATGTAGACGTATTGGGGGTAATTTTATTGAAAATGCAACATTTTATTTTATTTCTGGTCAAAAGAACGAAATGATTCGTTCATTTTGTTGAACGAGATTCAAAGAACCGAGTCACTAAAAGGATTCAAACTTCCCACCACTTGTGTCCGCGCGCGCGACCCTTCCCCCAAGATCGAGCAAAGCTCTTACGTCATCGCGTTAGCCTTACGCTCTGACGCACGCACGCAAACTCCCAAGAAGCCCCGCCCCCCCGGATCCCGTGTTATTCGATATCCTTCCGCGTTAGCTGTAGTCAGTTTGTAAACAGCTCGCGCTCTAACAGGAACCTACTCTAGACAACACACACACAGACTCTCCTCAGGAAGCGTTCCGACATGAAGTTCGTGTATAAAGAGGAACACCCGTTTGAGAAGAGGCGGTCTGAGGGAGAGAAGATCAGGAAGAAATACCCGGACAGAGTGCCTGTGAGTGCGTGACGTTACTACACCAACACTGCCTCAGGTTAGCCTAGCCTAGCCAAAGCGAGCAGATCATGACGAAGCGAAATCAGCAAGAAAACCTGATCATAACCATAAACTCGAACATGTCCGATCTGAACGCGTCTGATCCGCGGCCTGTCGCTCGGACTGACGTCGGATTTCTGTAGCTAGCTGATTAGCATTGTGTCCTCACTGCCTCTTTAATCTCATATGACGTGTAAATACAAACCGAACACTCACTTTAACACGGACAAGTGTCTCACTAACCGGTGTGTAATAAATATATCAGCTGTTATTAGCTTCTAAATCAAAAGCTCCTGTTCAGGTGGGGAAAAGCCAGCTGTGTTCCTCTTTGTGTGTTGGGGGTTTTATTAAAGAAACGTGTGACGCGTGTACTCTTGTGTATTTCCTGTTTTCTTTTTTTTCTGTTCTTTCAGGTGATTGTTGAGAAAGCTCCCAAAGCCCGGATAGGAGACCTGGACAAGAAGAAGTACCTGGTCCCCTCCGACCTGACAGGTGAGCAGCACGAAACACAACCCTCCGTTCAGCAGCTGTATATTTATATATGTATATGTATATATGTATGTATATATATGTATGATCATTGCATTCTTTGCGCGCATGCGCCAAGCGCCACCTGGCGTTAGCGGTTACCATAGTAACAGGACACGCCCCCACACTCACAAAGCTAGCCCTTAGGTTTTTTAAACTGTTGAATAATTAATGAGCGTGTTTAATCGTGTGTGTTTTGCTCCAGTGGGTCAGTTTTACTTCCTGATCCGGAAAAGGATTCAACTGAGAGCGGAGGATGCGCTTTTCTTCTTCGTCAACAATGTCATTCCTCCTACATCAGCCACCATGGGCCTGCTCTATCAAGTATACACACACACACATTAGTGTTAGGGTTAGAAATAACCCTAAAATATTAAATAATACCACATTCGTGTACGTGTGCAATATTTACATGTATATGTTCAACTGTTCGTTTAGGTCCATAACTATTTGGACAAGGACAATTTTGCATGCCTTTGGCTCTGTGCAGAACCTCAATTGATGTGAGCCTGTGAAAATGGAGAGACTTGTCTGGAGAATTGTGTTTAAAAGATGTCTATAGTTTATCTTCAGTTAAAGATCATTTTCGTTACAACTCAGTCACGCGTTTGTCATTTAATTTTAAATCCATTGTGTCGGTATACAGAGGCAACAAGATGTAATCAGCGTCACTGTCCAGATACTTATGGACCTGAATGTATATGCGTACATATAAGCTTGATTTTCATTAATCTAGAATATAAAACACAATGGTGTGTGTGTGTTTTCAGGAGCATCACGAGGAAGATTTCTTCCTGTACATTGCCTACAGTGACGAGAGTGTGTACGGAGAGGGCATGTAATGCCCGGCAGCATCTCAATCATCAGTGTTCACCGGAATAATAAATATACACCAGTCCAGCCGAGTGTGTGTCACATGCACTTTCACTTCCTGTTCTCACTTTTGCAATGTGTATACATCATTCGTTATTCTGACAAAAAAATTCCTGCTTCTGTTTATATGGAAAAAAACATACACACATTCTCACTCTGTCACTTTCTTTTGTTCGTTTTTTTATGATTGTGTTTGTGCATGTATCATGGCTAAAACTCATTTAATTATTTTTATTTAAATCCTTGAATGTTTTCTGCAAAAACATATTTTTTTGGTGCTTTTTTCGTTTTAATATTTTTATTGCCATATACTATATATTGTGGCTAATATTGTAGATCTGGTCATTAGATTTGCTTTTGATCTTGTGAAAAAAAGAGATTTATTTCTTTTCATGTTTTGGTATCTATGTTTCTGAATGCTGTTGGTATAAATGCAGTGGGAAACGCCTGGCTCTGATCATTCTTTTGTCTCTACGATCTGATGGAGTGAGTGGACTGAGTGTTAATTCAGATTGAACTCGATAATGCTGACATTTAGCTCTTCTTTTTTAACTGCACACGCTTACACCAGCGTGCTGTCTTTCCAGGATCTGTATGAGTGAATGAGACTGTGTTGTGTGAATGCAGGAATTAAAGCAGGAATGAGCCATTAACCCAGACTGTGTGTGTGTGTCCAGTACCATGCACTAGTTTAGGGTGTGTAGTAAGAGGCGAATAGAATTATCATCAGCACACTCTGTTTAGTGTAATATTTCTGCTTTTATTCTCATTCTTTAGATTTAGGTTTTTTGGATAGATTTATCACTACAGGCTTTCCTCAGCGCTTCTGTATAACGCACATGTTTTGGGGGGGCGGAGTCACGTCTGAGTTCAATGTCACCACACAGATTTGGGCCAATTACAGCGTGATGACGTCAGACCCGGAAGTGTTTAGTCAAGCTAGCGAGCTCAGATACTGCTAGCGATGACATTGCAGTTAAAGTCTATCATGAAACGTTAGATTTTTTTTGTGAGTCATTAAATAAAAAATAATATTAATGGAGAAGACCCATTGTCTGTAAGACGTGATCTGTGTGACTAATGCGCGCTCATGTGCTAGCAGTTGGCTAAAGAGTAGCGGCGGGGGGCGTGGCCTGAATACACTGGGGCGTGTCACAATAAGCATGTTCGAGAATGAAGGCGTAGATAATTTTTTGTGCTTTAAAACATTAGGAATGAATTTTAACTCAGATTATTTTATGTTTAATTTAAAAAAATGTCACTGCTTTGCCTGCGCTCTGGAGGGACGCGCGCGTGCCCATGACGCCGAGTGGGCGTGTACTTCCCGGAAGTGCGTCACTCGAGTTCTTTGCCGTCTGTGTTGCGGCGAGTGTGACAGACCCTGAGGCGAGCTCTTTCTGTGTGTGTGCGCGCGGGGTAAAGGCTCCGGATCATCCAGCGCCAGTCCGCTTCAGCTGAGACACAGGAGAGAAGGTGCGGCTCACAGGGGGGTCTCGGGGCAGAGCGCCGCGCGCGCGTGTGTGTGTGTGGGAAACACTAACCTGCTCTCCGCGACGCTTCATTAACCTCATGTTTAAAACTTTTCTCACATTTCTGCTGTAATGCTGTTTATTTCGCTCTTACAGACAGGAGTGAGGTTCGTGTCGCCTGTGGAGATTACACCACACAGCTATGCTAAGCTAAACACCCGAAGTTGACTTAGAGACAGTTAGGAGTGTGTTAGGAGAGATAAAGTCTGATTGTGGTGTAAAGTTAGTTACGTTCTGGATGTAAAACATCAGTAAAGTGTCGCAGTTATCACTCTGAGTACTGAACTAACACTGTGTGGGTTAATGTGCTGATGAAGGCGGCTAAAAGTGCAGCCATCATATAATTATCGTCTTTCGTTACGTCATCAAAAAGCGACAAACTGATCCGCTGAATGTGATGTATACAGCATCATATCTGTGTCTGTATGGTGACAACCTTTCTGTGTCTCTCTGTCTGTCTCTCTTTCTGTGTCTCTCTGTCTGTCTCCCTCCCTCTCTGTCTCTCTCTCTCTCTGTCTCTCTGTCTCCCTCCCTCTCTGTCTCCTTCCCTCTCTGTCTCCCTCCCTCTCTGTCTCTCTGTCTCCCTGTCTGTCTCTGTCTCTCTCTGTCTGTCTCTCTCTCTGTCTGTCTCTCTGTTCTTCAGCTGGCCCGGCCGATTCCCCCCATCATGCCCGCCCTGCTGGAGAGGCCCAAGCTTTCAAATGCCATGGCACGCGCTCTACACAAACACATCATGAGGGAGCGAGAGAGGAAAAGGCAGGGTGAGCATAACCACACCCCCCCACATCTCACACACACACTCAAAATTCTTGGTTACATGTTACCACGTCAGGGCTTAGTGACAGTGGTGAGTAAAACTAGTTGTGTGTGAGGATGACAGTCTGTGTGTGTGTGGGTGTGTATAGAGGAGGAAGAGGTGGATAAAATGATGGAGCAAAAGATGAAGGAGGAGGAAGAGAGGAAGAGAAAGAAGGAGATGGAGGAGAGGATGTCCCTAGAGGAAACCAAAGAGCAGGTGAGTGACACCAACCACGCCCACCCCACCTCCACCAGAGTCACGCCCACTCCACCTCAACCACTCCCACTCCCCCTCCTCCTCCACAAACACATTCATTACTGCTCTCTCTCCCTGTCTCTCTCTGTTAGATTATGAAGATGGGGGAGAAGCTCCAGGGTCTGCAGGAGGAGAAACACCAGCTGTTTCTGCAACTGAAAAAGGTTCTGCATGAGGAGGAGAAGCGCCGGAGGAAGGAGCAGAGGTATGGACACACACACACACTCGCACACACTCACACACACTCACACACACACAGACACACTTGTCTTGCACCATCACTATCAGGAGGGGAGAGAGAGAGAGGTATCAGTAGTTAACAGATTTTGGGCCAAAACTTGGCTGAGTGATGACGGTAGAATAATTATAAAGGTTTTGACTAAAACAACATGCACGAGGAACAACAAAGGAGTTTTAATTTTCTGTAACAGAAAAGTACTGAACTAGTTACTTTAATCAGAAAGTAACGCTGTAATGTAACTGTTTACTTTATGTAGACAGTAATTTTGTAACGTGATTTGTTACTTTAAAAAGCAACGTCCACCTACACTGTTGTCTATAGCAGTGGTTCCCAAACTTTCAAGCCAGCGACCCTTAATTGAAGATCAACAAGATCTCGCGACCCCACTATCAAAAACAAGCAATAAACATAACAAGCTGTTCACAGTATTTTGACTACATTTACTATACAAATAAAATAATTTTGGCGTACCTTTCAATGGGAAGGGTGTACTTATTTTTGGCAGCACAAAAGCTTCATTCGTGGCCTGATGGCTGATACAGCTACCCGCATATCATCTCCGACATCATGACGTGAGCTGTATTTGTTTTTTATATGTAACAGCGGGAAAATACTGCTCACACAATGTAGATCCACATTGAAGCAGTACATCCACTGCTGCACGGGACAACTCGTGTATTCGGTTGCTACGGCAACTTACTGATACTGCACTTTATGAATTCTTCCTCATATTTCCGACGTTTCCTACTGTGGTCTGACGGGGTTTTGCTCTTTTGCTTGGTTGATGTACACGGTTCCGGTGACTCAGGCAAACAATTTCCTTAACATTTTTAGATTTGCAAATAACAAATTTATCTAACTCGGCAGTTGCGGTTTTCACGTGCAGTTGTGCGCTGTAGCAATAACTAGTGAGTCAGGTCGCTGCACAGTGATGTCATATCTATGAGTCGTGATTTTTTTTTTTTTTTTTAACACTCAATTTAAACACTCGCACTCAATCAGTAATATCTTTACAAATCAGAAAATATTTATTTATAGCATTTATTGTAATGCTGAAAAGTGTGTATTATAATCACACACAAAAAAATATATTTTTATCCCTCTCGCGACCCCTTGAAATTATTGCGGTCGTGACCCCCAGTTTGGGAACCACTGGTCTAGACAGTTCTCTGAACTAACATGTCAAACATTTAAGTGTTGAAATATCTGTGTGTGATTTGCCTGAGGTTTTATTAAATTCTAGAGAATTGAAATGTTTGACATGTTAGTTTATATGACTGTCTAGACGACTAGGCTCTTTATCACAAACACTGACTGTCTCCGTGTGGCCCGAAAGCTAATGAGATTTGGACAGGACCAGAACCCGTGATGACGGTGATCCTCTTAGGAGCCGTGATGAAGAGTGCGCACACGCCTGTGTGTGTGTGTGTGCGCGCGTGCGCATTCGCGTTCAGGTTTATATGATGACCATCGTTCACTTGAGCTGGCTGGGTGACCACACATGACTGATCACATGACTGATCACTTACACACGCTCCACAGCCTGAGCGGTTCAATTACTCATTATGGTTAATGATATTTGTGTGTTTGTTTGCAGTGACATGACGACATTGACTTCAGCTACATATCAGCCCAACATGGCCGTCCACTCGGGTCAACACCTGCTCAGCATGCAGCGTGAGTCTCACACATTGTTTTCACACTTTTTCTTTTCTGTGCGCTCACAGTTTAGAGGGTTAGGGGTCACTCAGAGGTTAAGGCCTTTGGACTAGGGTTCAGAGGGACCCAGTTTTAAATCCCACAACCACCAAGGGTCCCTGTTGGACCCTCGAGCGAGGCCCTTAACTCTCAACTGCTCTGATGTATAATGAGAGAAAATGTAAGTCCCTCTGGATAAGAGGCGTCGACTAGGGCTGCACGATATATCGAAAATTATCATTATCGCGATAATGGTATACGCAATATCTGTATCGCAAAGAATTGTGATAAATTATATTATTATTATTATTAATCTGACTTGTCAATCAGTGCACTCGATTTAGTATTCAGTGCGCACGTCATTATATTTTTTGCCTCTGGCGGGCTCCGTAAACAAGGACCCTCTCTAATGTCACTTGCTTTTTGCCTCCTTTTGAGGATTTCGTGGAAATGAAACTTTTTTTTTTCCTCTTCACGAGGGCCGTTACTAAAGAACTGTGACTGCACCTACATACACACACTACACAAAATAAAAAAATGTGGTCACAACACTATAGTAAACGGTACATGCGCGCACGGATGTCGATTATACGAGTGACGTATCCACACCGAGCCTGAACACGGGAGACGATTACACACGCGGACCAACGTTTTAGTCTAAATACAATATTCATACACAATCGTGCACTTTTTTTTTTTTTTTTTTTTCTCAATTTTTTTTTTTGCTTTTCTCTTGGTATCCCCCCCCTCCCCCCCCCCTCTGTAGCAGGGTCAGTCTCTCACGCCCGCTCTGCAGTTCTGTTAGGAGAGCGCAGCAAGCAGCTTTTCCAGCCTCCTGTTATTTCTGTAAGTAACACACACACGCACACACACTCTTCTTTTTTTCTTTCTCTTCTCATACAATCATAATGTCTCCCCCCCCCCCCCTTCCTCGTCCGCAGGGTCGTCCGTTCCCGTCTCAGGCCGGTTTCGGTGCGGTTGTTTCTGAGCATGCTCAGTTCGGAGTTCAGGCAGGTCACGGGTCGTTCGGGGTCACTCAGCCCCAACATGCCACCGCCTTTAACCCCGGCCAATCAGCACCTGCCGCCTACAGCAGCCCCGCCCACATCAGAGGTGCGGTTACCGTAGTAACATCCTTGTGTTAGGGTTAGAGCTGATCCTCTGAGATCTACTCAGAAATACAGTGTCGGTGTGTGTCATAACTGTGTGTGTGTGTGTGTGTAGGTGCATCAGCATTCCCGGCCATGCAGTATTTGCCTCATCAGCAACCGGGCTACACCGTGCACACACACTTCACCGCCCAGCCAGGTGTGTGTGAGGGAGAGGACAATGGAAAAGACCTGGGTAGAATGTGTTATTGTGCTGTCATTCTCTAACTCTGTGTGTGTGTGTGTGTGTGTGTGTGTGTGTGTGTGTGTGTGTGTGTGTGTGTGTGTGTGTGTAGGTTTTCTCCCCAGTGCAGGTATTTCTCTACAGAAGCAGTTAGAACACGCAAACCAGCAGTCGGGCTTCACTGACTCTGTGAGTGTGTACACACACTGATCCACTGTTACACAGACCTGTGTGTGGCTGCAGCTCGGTAATTATTAAATAAACTCATTCTCTGTGTGTGTATGTGTGCGTAGAGTGCGTTGAGGCCCATGCACCCTCAGGCTCTCCACCCCAGTGCTGCAAGTTTGCTGCCAACGCCCTCCATTGCTGTGCAGATCCCTCACACCAAGGTAAGCCACACACACACACACACACACACACACACACACACACACAGATGTGTGTGTATGTGACCAGTGATGTCATGCTTCACCCTGAGCCCATGTGTGTGTTTTCAAGCAGGCTGGGTTGCCCTACGCCCCCCCGCCCAGACCAGCGTCACCCGGATCCTTCACACAGCACGCGGTCAGTTCACACACACACACACACACACACACACACACACACACACACACAGGCTATGATTATTGTTATGATCGTGGCGTTGATGTGACGACAGTGTAGTTGTTCCTTGTGTGTTTAATTAAATATAATTAATGCAGATACATAAAATTCAGATCAGATTCATTTGTAAAGCACTGACAGTTAATGTTAACGTCTCTGTCTCTCACTGTCTCTGTCTCTCACTGTCTCTGTCTCTCTCCAGGCTTCGTTTCAGAGCTCGTCTCAGCCGCCACGCCACGCCTACCTCTCTCACAGCCAATCAGCACAGAGGTTCTATCACCACGGCAAATAATCAGCCAGTCAGGTGCTGAGTGTAGAGGACGGGGATTTGGTCCCTGGTCATTTCCATTACTGCCCCGAGCAATCCCACCACACACACACACACACACACACACACACACACAGAGTAATGTTATTAATACCATGAATGTGTATATTTAATTTTAGCATTGGTGCAGTGACTGACTCAGATGGATTGGAGGAGGGGGGTGAGACGGTGGGGGGGGGGTCAGACAGTGGGTGGGGGGTGTTTGGTTCAGGAACAGGGTGAGACAGTCGCACAGTGACACTTTGTGTAAATAGTTAGCGTATATATTAGAATGCAGGACCTGCGGTCCTTAGGGTCACATGACCATGCTATAAAGAATATTCGAGGGGTGAAGTGACACTGCCGTCTCTGTTCAGTCCCCTCTAATGGACGGGGGGGGGGGTGATTACGACTCCACCCTCTCTGTTCAGAAACTGTTTGTTCTCAGGAGGGGCAGATGATCAGATTCCCCCCCCCCCTTTTGATTAAAATGAGTTTCTTCCAGACAGCGGATGTTGAGGAGCGGTTCGGTCTGTGAGTCCATGTGAGGTTTCTCAGTTTGTGATTGTGCTGTTCCTGTGCGAGAGCGTTACAGAGACGGGCAGTGTGTCATCGTCTCGACTCAGGCTTCAGGAATGCTTTGATCTGGTGTGTGGTCTGTAGGATGTGTGTGTACACGTTAGATCATTGGTTTATTCTCACTTGAGGAATGGAGGCTACACCCTTGCGCTGGTGATCATCTCATTCAGCCCCGAGACGAAGGAGTCGGTCCGTGAGAAGGTCTCCATCGTCCATGCTCGTACCTCAGTGTGTGTGAATGTGGACTGAACCATTTCCAAACCATTCGGAAACACTCCATGTGATTTATGCACAGTACCGTCAGCTGTATGACATCACACTGTGGCATCATACGGAGGTTGCACTGCACAGAGCGATGTGGCCGGAGCCTGCAGAATGTTAAGCACTTCCTGTCTGACTCTGTGCCGCGTAAGACAGTCGTATTAACGCATCATTTAATCTCCACGCTTCTCTAATGCGCTCTTAAACCTTTACCGCTTAACTTTGTTTAGTTTAAACTTCTATGCGTAAACTCGCTCTCAGGGCTTGTTGTGTAAATACTCACACGTGCGTGTGCGCGCACACACACTCACACACACACACACGGGCACAAAAAGCCATGCTGATCTGGGGAAAGAGTTATTTTTAATAATTGAAAAAAAAAAAACATTGATTTTGAATGTGATGTATATAGTTTTACCAAAATTGCACTAAAACTGCTCTGAAAATAAATAATTATTATGAAGCCATGTTGTTTGATTGTGATGTAATCATTCTCACTGCTTCCACATGCGCATCTCACATTATGGTATTTATCGCTTCTATATGAACTGCCACGCCCCTTAGTGGCATCCTCGGGTATGGCTCTAGTTTCAGGTGTTCCTCTCCAGGACACCAGGGGGTGACGTGTAACTAAGTGATCTGCTGGCTTGACAGGGCTGCAGGACCAGCTGGATTCCATCCTACTGTGAACACCAGGTGGCGCTGAGTGCATGATGGTTCAAGCTGAGGTCGCTGTGCTGCTGCACCACAGGTGTCTCTGGGGACCCTGAAAGCCCCTGGTGTCTCCTCTCAGTCTCACCTGCCCCGTGGACGGGGTAGATTTTGTCCAGATGGGGAGTTCTACCCCCTGTTAATGGCACACAGTGGAACGGTCCATGCTTGCTGTCCCTGACGCCGGTCTGCAGATCTCCTGTTTGAGATGATCATCCCGTCTCATGAAGGAACTCTGCGGGTTCTTCAGCTGAAACTACCTCGAAAACTTTTAGCGCTCCATCAGGACAGAGGACACCGTCGGGGCTTCCCTGAAAATCACTTTCACTTTCATCTCTGTTTATTTTCAGCCTTCGTTAATCCCGGGCCTTGGGATCCGAACGACACCTGTAGCTCCGCCCACTGACCCACCCAACGTCCCCCAAACACTATTCCTCTTTATTCTCTTCCTAAATTGTTCTTTTTTTTTTCTTTCTTCATCCGACGAGTAAAGGAACTGGAGAAACCAACGCACACACACACTCAATGGGATGTCTTTGTGTGTTGGATTAAAGATAATGCTGCACAGTATACACTGTGTTTAAAGGGGAAGGAGATTAGGAAAGTGTGTGTTTACGCGTGTGTGTGTGTGTGAGGGACAACACAACCCTAACCGTTGATTCATCTCCGGTCCGCCCACTTACACCCTTCCTACCCATAATGCTCTTTGTCTCCGACTCCTACACAAACGGACAGAGTAGTGTGTGTGTGACATTTTTTGGTGTGTGTGTATGTGTGTGAGAACAAAGTTAACTGTTGATTCACCTCCTGCCCGCCTACATACCCTCTATATTTATTGGTCTGTCTGTCTCTCTGTCTGTCTCTTTGTCTTTGTTTCTGTCTCTCTCCAACTGTCTGTCTGACTTGTGTGTAATATTCGAAATAGAAGAGTACATTTGATCCTGAGGTAACTGTTCAGTCAGATCCCTGCTGTGTGTGTTTGTGTCTAAGAGAGGGAGAGAATCAGTTACTCAAATGAGGACATGATGATGATGATGAAGGTCACATGACCTGAGAGCTGAGCAGTAGGATCTGGACTGATGTCCCCGTAGCTGAGGTGAGTGAGAGCTGAAGAACAGAGAGACGGTGACAGGATGGCCTTTATCTACTTCTGCATTTTCTTTATTCATAAATACAGTGTGTGTGTGTGTGTGAGTGAGAGAGAGAGCTGCTTCTGCCATTTTGAAAGCTGCAGGCGGAAGTTGACTTAGCAGTTTTTTTTTTGGGCCGTGGAGGCAGAGCGAGCGAGAGAGAGAGAGAGAGAGAGGAGGAAGCGCTCGGATGATGAATCAGGGGAACATGTCTGTCCCTGAAATGAAAGAAATTGGGGATTGAAATTGACAGCGATGTGGGACGGGGTGACTTTATTTCAGTGTGTTTGATTAATTTGGAGCAGATGAGATGACAGATATGTGAAAATGAAAGCTGTTACAGTGTGTTTGTGTGTGTGTGAGAATGAATGAACAGAGCGACCTGTTGCATCGAGGGGAATAACCTTTTGTCATAAAGGTTTGTTTTCTTTCTTGTTTTCGTCACCGATTTAATATAGTCGATGTGTTTTGGTGTGTGGTGTGCGAACAGTGCAGGAGTGTGCCGGAGGCCGAGTCGACTGCTCGAGTGTGTGTGTGCATAGGCTTTCACACAGTAGTTCCTCATCATACGGGATGTCTAATCGATCCCGAGCTCGTTTAAAAAATTTTAAATGTTTTTTTAACGTACATGTACGGACATGGCGTGTCCCGGGTTGCGTCCGCGCGTCCGATTGGTCGCCCTCGACGCCGTTTTATGACGTTTTCGCTCCTTATTTGATGATTTTTGGACCTTATACCCATGCGCCGCCATTGTGCCCTTAAAAACCCCAAAACTCATCGAATTTGTGTGTGAATCGGAGAATATGGATACGGCGATTCCATCGACTTCGTATTTCGGAGATTTTGATGTGTTTTATGATGAAGATGAGAGCAGGTGGGTGAATTCATCTTACTGCACTGACCTGTGGCTCAGTGTGTCTTAGCATTATTATTATTATTGTTCATTTACATTTATACTTTTTTTTTTTTTTTTTTTTTTGGACCTTTTTGAATAATGATTTTAGCTGTGTGTGTCTGTGGAAAGCTGTGTGTGTGTGTGTCTGTGGGAAGCTGTGTTTGCTTGGAAATGTACAAATGTACATAAATGTAAACTAACAATCTAAAGTTTATCACAATAGAACAATAAATAATGACTATATAAAAATTTTTCCTGGATTAAATTCTTCGCTTTTCCTTTAATCACATTTTATTCTCTTTTCTTTATAAATTCTCACACACACCCACGCACACACACATGGTCTCATTTAGCTCCCTTAGACTGAATGTGTTCTAGTTTTCTATAACTTCCAAAAATTGTTTAGTTTACTATTTCGAACATAGAATTTCTTTTTTCATTTTTTATTTTATTATTTTTATTTTCTGATTTATGAGCCGTTTTATTAAAAATTGATTAAGAGTGAAGAAAATGTCCACATACAGCTTCTGCTTCATATGTTTTTGGATTAGATCCTTTATTACGAAGGTATGTCTGATCCTCATTAATCACTTTATTGTTTTTTGGTTTAAGAAATATAATCCGATTTTCATATAATTTAATAATCGGCTTTTAATAAGTATCTGAGGTTTAAAATGCTAAACTCATATGGAACTGTCTGAAAGTAAGTTGAGGTGTGTGAGGCTTAGTTGTATTATACAGTGCTTTATATTTTTTATATATTTATTAATATAATTATTATAATGATAATGTAATATTTAAAGTTATATAAACCACTAGTTTAACAGTTAGAGGTTAAAGGTGTGTGTGTGTGTGTGTGTGTGTGTGCATGCATGAGTAAATGTAAAATGTAATTCTTCACATATTTACTGTTGAAGTGAGTTTTTCTGTGTGTAAAATTCAAAGTGAAACACCTGAGAGTGGAGGTGAAATGTATAATAATATGAATAATCTGAAAATCACTACATGATATTAGCAATTTCCCTTTGGGATTAATAAAGTTCTTTGAATCTTGAATATTATTGAGCAAAAAAAATATGTAATCTTACAGACAAGACCCGTTTCTATCACGAGAGAGAAAATAGAAAAAAAAAGATGAGGTAAGTTATGCGGGAAAACCCAGGGTGTGGTCCGTTTTCCTTAATTTTAAACAAAACGTGTAATTATAGACTTCATCTTCAAGATATTTTACTTTAACCGAAATGAGATCATCCAATAAAAAGCAGTAGATAAATAACTACAGATTATACTCTTATATCTTTATCATACACACAATCACTCACATATGGTAATGTGTGTAAAAGCAAGTTTAAATCTGTTTATTTTATTCATTTATTTTATAGATGTTAAATATAAACATGAACGTTTCAGACATTTCACCGGGACGGTGTTTAAAAACATTTTATAGTTTAAAAGAAATGATTTGCAGAAAATAATACAAACTCCATCTTAATAAACCCAATGGATGGTTTGCTGTAAGATTTTACAATAAATAATTAATTTAACATATGTGTATAAGTTATTAAAGCTAGCTGGCTAATTTTCAGCTGAAATGGAGGGAAATTAGCGTAAATGACCGACACGCTGGTTCTCACTCTGCCTCAGGATTAACGTACACTGTAAAAACTCAACTAATTATCTACCTCATTATTATTATTATTATTATTTTAAAATTAAAATTTACAGCCTAATTTAAGTATTAGCATAAACACGGCTAGCTCGCCTTAGGAACGGCTCGAGATCGTGACGTCACCACAGAGGAACACGAACCCTGAGGAAATGTTGCACTAAAACACTTTTTATTCACTTATTTTTCCTGAGGAAATTGATTAACACTTTATCCGGTAGGTGTTGGATGTGTTTTATTCCCCTTCGGTAAGGTAAATCACACCTTTATTGGGGCGATATGAAGCGTGTTGCTGTTTGGGGATGAGAGGGATATTGTGTGTTTGTGTGTGTGTGATATGAGGCAGAGTGCGGGTTTACACCGCGTTTTCACTCTGAATGGAGCAGAGAGTGATGAGCGATAGAGAGAGGCCGATGTGAGGCGGCGTGTGTGTGCGGGGAGTCAGCTGGCGGCGACCGGTTTCACTCTCAGCACCAGGCGCACTGACTCACGCGGCAACATGGCGGCGCGCGCGCTGTTTACTCAGCTGGGCTTTTTATTGGTCAGCTCGCGCGCGGTGACCGTTAAACCGCACGAGCGCAGCGCTTTCAAATTAACTGGCGCCAACCGGCACTGTCGCGCGCCTCACCTGATTGGCCGAGCGGGATCAGTGCGCGGGATAACACACACACACTCACGCGCTATTTATATATCAGCTCTTCTCTCACGCACACTGTACTTGTCTGTGTGTGTCTGTGTGTTTATGATGGAAACCTGACCAGAGACAAGTTGAGTCACCTTAACCTAAATTAATTTATTCATTTATTTAAATGTTCATCTGCCAGTGGGAGTCTCCAGCTATATTATATTACATTGCATTTTTTAAAAACTAAAATCTACTTTTAATGCTCAGATAGATAGATAGATAGATAGATAGATACTTTATTAATTCCGAAGAAAATTCCAGACATCCAGCAGCAGTAGCGACAGTACCACACAGACAGGGTGTAGATTACACACTTTATATCTTACATACAGTCAGTACACACAGGGTAATGTGAGAACTGAACAGAAGTTACTAGTGCAATGCTAATATTAAAAAAACTACAATATATAAAAGAAGCATATATATCACAGAAATATATAATTTTATATAATAAGTAAAATTAAGTTAATTGCAGTGCAGCCTTGATGTACAATTTTATGTGTGGCAACGTGACAACAGTGCAAATAATATTAACTCTGTAAATAACTTAGATAGATAGATAGATAGATAGATAGATAGATAGATAGATAGATAGATAGATAGATAGATAGATAGGCACAGTGGCGGTTCTACACTGAATTGCTCCCTGGGCAAGACTACCTCCCCCCTCCCCCCCCCAACACAAATTTTTTTTTTAAAATAATAATAATTTTCACATTTTGTGCACACCACACGTTTTATTAAACTACTCATAACTTAAATATACTGTGTACAAATAAATATTATATAAATATAGAATTAATATAGTACAAATCACATTAAAGAAAAATAACATATTTACTTCACTGCAGAACAGAAACAAACTGAAACTAAAATCTGACTTTTCTGGCCTTTCTAGATGCAAAGTCATCAATAATGTCATCATATGAGATCTGCTCCCCTATTGCATGATTTATGCTTATGACATATGCTTTATGCTTATGACAGCGAGGCCAGTGAGCCGTTCCTGAGACATGGTGGACCTCAGGTATGTCTTGATTAACCTGAGTTTGGAAAAGCAGCTCTCTGTTTGAGCTACAGTACAGTCACTGGCAATGTAAGTGCAACCCTGAGAGCAGTCCAAAAGTTGGTGTAGATCTCAGATAGATCCTTATCGTGCAGAAAAGTGATAAGCTCAAAGAGGCTCATGGTTTTTGATGGCAGTCATTAGACACTTTATTAATCTAATCTAATCTAATCTAATCTAAGGGAGGAACAATTAGCTCCTTGGTTAATTTACTGCCTCAAATTATATGCTTTGTCACATAACAGAGTTATAGCAAATGGAAAATGTCTTTTAAACTATCTACACATATGTAAATTAAACTGGCTAGTTACAGTATACTGTAAATATATTGTAAATATATTGGCTATAGCCAACATTAACATAATAAACAATGGAAATAAATACCTGTACTTGCTGCAGTCTTGCTGCAAAGCATCATTTTGTGGTTACATTTTGTGGTATTTAATAGAAACCATTAGAATTTCTTTGGTGGTTTGTAAATTAGGCTTTTATTGTGTGTGTGTGTGTGTGTGTGTTTTAGCAAGGTAAGCATAGCAAGCATCATGAGCAAGAAGGCTAACAAACCTAAGAGTTAATGTTATACCACTAATTAACATGATGACGAATAACTTAATCATACAGAGAGAACATTGTTATATATCTTTATCTTTTATACGTTTCTCCTCATCTTTTGTTTTTTATTGGGCCCCTGACAGCTTTGGCCTTTTTCTCTCCATCACTGTGTTTATACTTTATAATCGACGATTCGACAATCAGCAGATTTCCCCCAACGCTGTCACTCACGACCAGAAGTCAAGACTAAACCAATTCACCTCCACATCATAATCGCTTTTATTATCTATTTTTATTTGCCATTTCACACAATTAAATAAATGAAAAAAGTGCAAATTATTGGTGTGTGTGTGAAATGTGCGTTATTTGTAAGAAAGTCAGGTAGACATAATTTAGCCCCCTTCTTGTCCGCTTCATTTGGGAGAGGTGAACTGTACTCTGCCCCCCCCCCCCCCCTCATTCAGGGGCGGCGCGAGCGCAGGTATCACAGATAATAGAAAACCACTTAGCGGCACAGATTATTGTTTTTTACTCCAGGTTCGTGTGCCGCCCCCCACGTGACATAAAAAAAAAAATGCCGCCCTGGGCTGCTGCCCACTTCGCCCTACCCTAAAACTGCCACTGGATAGGCAACTGATTGATTGTGGATGCTTTAGGTTGCCAGATTGTCTACAGTTCATCATATTGGACAGCTTTCTGTAGGTTTATGAATGAGTAACTATCTATAATACAGTTTCCTTTTGGGATTAATAAAGTACTCTCTCTCTCTCTCATTATCATCGTCTATACCACTTCATACTGTGCACAGGATTGCGGGGGCCTGGAGCCAATCCCAGGAGACTTAGGGCATGGGGCGGCGTACTTTAAACACGACTGGATGGAGTGCCAATCTATCGCAGAGCACACACACATACGTGTGTAATACACACTCACTACAGGCAATTTGGGAATGCCTAATATGCGTATCAGCCTAATGTGCATGTCTTTGAATATATTGAACGCTGACATTGAAGATGCAAGGCGACAGTGCTAACCCCTATATATAGTGGAATCTTGGATTGCAAGTAACTCCGTCTGTAAGTGTTTTGCAAGACGAGCAAAATTTGAAAAATAAATTTGAACTTAATAACCGAGCGAGATCTTGATATACGAGTAGTACGCATGCACTTTGTCTGCCAAGCTTCACATGATCACAATTTTGGGGGGCGGGGGGGGGGGGGGGGGGGGTTCCAATTTTCTCCCCAATTTAGTTGTGGCCAATTCCTCCCCGTCGCTAGGGGGCTCCAGCATTAAGGCTACCACTACCACTCAGTCGGGAGGGCGAAGACTATCACATGTTTCCTCCGAACCGCGTGACGTCAGCCAACCGCATCTTTTCAAACTGCTTGCTCATGCACCATTAGGAGCGGAGTAACACACTCGGAGGAAAGCGCTAGCCGCTCCTTCCGCGTGCGCGAGCTCACAGACACCCCTGATTGGCTGTAGAGCCGTGATTAATGTGGGAGCACAAGTACCTCTCATCCCTCCCCCCTGAGAGAGCTCGGCCAATCAGCTCTCTCTATGCCTCTGGCTGTGAGAGGAAAACAGCATCACCCGGGGTTCGAGCCAGCGATCTCCGGATGATAGGGTGAGCGCTTTACCACAACCACAATGTGATCACAATTGAGCGAAAGGTTCTTCTCTCTTGCGGACTGGGACTAACCACCTCCCATGCTCACATGCACCGTTTCAGTGCGTGTGCGTCACTCGTATAGTCAACATCCGTGCGCATGTGTACTGTTTACTATAACATTGTGACCACGTGTGTGCCTTTGTAAAGTAAAAGCAAGTATCATTAGAGAGGTTTCTTGTTAAAGAAGTTTCCAGACAGAGCAATGTTTCCATTAGTGCGTTTGAGTGTGTGCGTTTGTGCACGTACGCGCATTTGTGTGTGTTTGTGCACATGTGCGTATGTGTGAAAGTCATTCTACACAGTAGCCCCCTCCCTCCTCTCAAGTAAGAGAGGAGGGTGGGGGCTACCGTGTAAAACGAGAGGAGGGAGGTAGTGAGGGAGTCGTTCTACACAGAAGCCTCCTCCCTCCTCTCGTCTTACTTCTGCTTCACACACACACAGACATGTGCGTGCGCACACAAATACACTAACGGAAACACTGCAGTGTGCATTAATCACGGCTCTACAGCCAATCAGAGGCGTCTGTGAAGCGGAATGAGCGGAAAAGATGCTGTCCTCCGAGTGTGTTACGCCGCCCCTAATGGTCCGTGAGTGAGCAGTTCGAAAAGATGCGGTTGGCTGGCGTCATGTGATTCGGAGGAAACACGTGATAGTCTTCAGCCCTCCCGATTGAGTGGTAGTAGTAGCCTTAATGTGGGTGCCCCCTAGTGACGGGGAGGAATTGGACACGACTAAATTAGGGAGAAAATCAGGAAAGAATCCCAAAAAGAAAGAAAAAAAAGTGTGAGTTTCATGTAAGTGAGCGTTTAAGCGAACAAAAATAAAATCGGTTTTTGGCATGAAAATAACAGTGTACTACCTCAACACCTGATTACTGGTTAGCTTGTTTAGCTCCACCTCCACCTCCTTGTTACATGTCATGTGAGTGACAGCGGAACACCGTAAATGAGGAAGAGAGATGAAAATTGAAGTGAGTGATATAACTAAATTTTGAGTTATATAACTAAATCATTTGCCAATCTCTGGCCTGATTGGTAGTTTAATAGTGTTTTGTGTTACACTGTTTGAGTGAAACCAGTGACCTCGACTGATATAGAAATCTGGGATTGTGGTCAAGTAAATAAGTGAAGTCAAGACTGCAGCATTATCTGAATGCAGAGAAACACACGCAAGTGAATCACCGTCATTCAGAAATGAGATCGCATGTGTGTATGAATCACGATTGTGATCCTTTTTTTTTATTCATCATGCAGCTTTATACACACACACACACACACACACACATATATTTATATATATATGTATATAGTTTTTTTTTCTTTACAAGTAAAAAATTGTAGGTTTGATAATTATATAACTAACTAGTGTAAGTACACATCATGATGATTAAAGAGTGTAACGTTTTGGATTTGTTTAAACCACTTTGCTACGGGGTCGAGAATCAAATATGGGCTTATAAACAATACTATAAACCGAGGCGGGACAATATAAGATGCAACACAAAAACAATTACTAAACCAATCCAGAGTGTATTATACAAGACAAACAAATAAATAAACAAACAAGGTGCACCGAAAACCAATATATACAAAATATATACAATGTGCGTGGTGTATGTGGGTGTGTGTATGGTAGTCCAGAGTCAGAGATATATGCAGTGTGTGAAATGATGAGCGGGAGTGATGGCTCGGTCTCACCGGGTTAAGATGGAAGGTCCGGGAGCAGGAGAAACGGAAGGAGCTGGGTATTGAATGAAGTCCGGGAACAATAATCCACAGATATTAGCCACTTGGCAGACGCTCTTATCCAGAGCGACTTACATTTTTATGTCATTACACATCTGAGCAGTTGAGGGTTAAGGGCCTTGCTCAAGGGCCCAACAGTGGCAACTTGGTGGTTGTGGGGTTTGAACCTGGGATCTTCTGAACCGTAGTCCAATGCCTTAACCACTGAGCTACCCCTGACCTCAGTCGTTGCCGTCTTCCTCTACCCTGGCACCACTCTTCACCAGCTGTTCAACGGTGTTCACAGTTCCTCTTAAACATCCGGCCACTTTCGGGTTGATGTTCATCAGTATTCGCCCCACTAGCTCTTCCTCTGAGATATCAGGCTTCCACTTTAGACAGAGGGCCCGGTAGTCATAGGCGAAGTCCCTCAGGCGTTGTCCCGCCTGCTGTAGCAGAGACCTTAAGTTGTCTTCAACTTCTGTGAGGTCGTCATCCAGTAAGAAAGCCGCCATGAATGCCTGTTTAAAAGACTTCCAATCCTTCACCTTGCCTTTCTCCGCCTTCCACCAACTCAGGGCAGGTCCTCATAGAACCGTGCCGAGGGTTCCCAGCAGCTCTGGGCGGGTCAGTGGTATGATCTCCAGATACTTCTCGGCTTGCTCAATGAAGTTGAGCACATCAGCTGTCTCGGACGCAGATGGGTGGTCGAGCATAAAGAGAAGAAGAAGAGGGTGAGACTGAGGAGGTGAGCTGAGCCGAGGAGTATACTGGAACACAAGGAGGAATGTCATAGATATCATGACTGCTTGATTGCGTTACCTTGGCCGTAGCTGTAGTGATTGCAGTGCTGGGCGAATGTTGATCCTGAGATTGTGGAGATGCAGGGGTGCAAGCCTGTAACCTGTAGTCGGTGGGCGTACTAATGTGACGCAGTTTATTCATCTGGTTTTCCCAGATGACGTCACGTTGCAGAAAACAGTCAATGACGTTTTGTGGAGATAATCCACAAAACAATCGCTCAGTCTCAATCCAAATGCAGCGCGCTGACTTCATCTTTCCGTGTCGGGTGGTTCGCCGGTTCCGGCTTTATACCGGCACACGTGACCCTTCCGGGTTCCCTCGCGGCACACCTGCGCATGCGCGCGAGAGCTAAACCCCTGTGGACTCGAACACTTTTCTTGGGACATTTAAAACCGTTATCGGACACATTTCCTGGTGCCGTTGAGCAACATTAGCCCCTTAAATATAAGCACCCAAGCACCCTCTTTGGAAATGCCCCTATATGTGGCTGCGCTACAAGAGTTTATAAAAATAGTTAAAAAGTTGAAGCTAAGAATAATCTAATCAATAAAATGTAATCAGTGGTATTATTATTATTATTTCAGGTTGAAGCCCACGTACAACAGAAATTTTTGGCGTCTTTGGTCGTTTCTGTGTCTACCACATTCTCCATCTATACACAATAAACTATCGCAATGATTGGCTCTGTTGAATGACGCATATAGACACGCCCACCTCGAGGGAAATAAGATCTATACTTGTCCAAAATATACAGTACAGTACAGCACTACAGTATAGCATTATATAACATTATTAGTTGTTAATTCTGAAGTGAACAGTCTCAGCCCAGGCAAACTGATTAAGTTACTCATTAACATAACTGTAGAGAAATCAGGTTTTGTGCTACGGTAGATCATGAACCCTTGACTATAACAACACCTCATTAGAACTTGTTGAGAAAACCAAGTAAACAGTTGAGTGTTTTTATCCAGATACGCCGCAGCTTTACTGTTACAGCGTGTCTGATTACAGCCCGGTCTTATCGGCACCAATATGGCGGACACGCTGACGTTCGCATGTGCAATGCAGCATCTATGTATTATTGTCTGAGCTCTCCATCAACAAGCCGATTGATGTGATTGACACTCCCTCACCTCGCAGCTCACTCTGTAAATAAATCACTGGTTCTGCCAACCATGACAACAAAAACAACAACACTGACAAGATTGAGCGTTTCCATTTAAAGGAAGCACAATTAATTCGCCTGTTTGAACAGAGACAGAACATCGTGTGTACGTTTCCCTGCTGTAGAGAGGACTAAAACTTCCCTGCCGTATAGGACGAGAACTCTCTTCTCTTTAGCAGGTCTGGTGTGAACATATCAGAGTATTGACGCAATTAAAAAAAAAAGTGCAACGCTTGTTAAACCATAACGTTTCCTATGAAGAACCCACCAGAGTTCTGTCAAGAGCCAGAGACTTCCTAATTCTCTGTGCAGGAAAGTCCTTTGTTTAATTATAAAATACTAAAAGTAACAACTGATAATTCCATAAATTATATATATTAAGTCCTACATAATATACAGTATATACTGTATAATAAAGGTATTATATAGGGTAAGACAAAAATATCTATCATTTTCTTAGTTCACTGAGTTTCGACAGCACTTCATAGTTTACATGATAAATTATTACAGATAATTATCAAAGATATCATAGAGCATTTATGTGTGTGTGTGTATTTTGCTACTGTAAAGGCAAGGAGGAAAGCTAAACTAAACATGAATCAGGTGTAATAACAAGCTCGAAACCCACAGTACATGTGAAGCCGATGCAGCTCTTCTCAATGTGAATAAATCAGCTTTCGGTTTTCTTTTGAACAATAATTTCCTCTGAGTGTGAAACCTCAAGCTGCGCGGCCCTGTGTGTTTAGGGCGGCGCTCAGATGATTAACTGTTTCTAATATGACCAGACGTGGTGTTAGTTTTATTAAAGCCAAGGATCAGCTGTATGATCAGCTCTTTGTTCTCTTCATTTAGAAGGAAAGAAGAGGGATTAGGTTTTTAAATAAACAGCACTGGTGAGTTAGCCGTAGTTCAATAATTCAATTTAATTCATTTAATCTATAAACGTAAATGTATTTTATTGGGATTTTATGTGACACACCAACACAAATTCAATTCAATTCAATTCAATTTTATTTATATAGCGCTTTTAACAATGAAAGAAATTTAGCAAAAAATAAATAAATAAATAATAATAATAATAATTATAGAAAAAGTGCCACATAATTGTGAAGTAGAAGGAAAATGAAAAGTATGATCTGAAAAGTATGTTGTGCATTTGTATTCAGCCCACTTCACTCTGAGACCCCCAACTAAAATCCAGTAGAACCAATTGCCTTCACCTAATTAGGTATTAGAGTCCAGCTGTGTGTAATTTAATCTCGGTATAAATACAGCTGTTCTCTGAAGCCCTCAAAGGTTTGTTAGAGAATATTACAGAACAAACAGCATCATGAAGCCCAAGAGACACACCAGACAGGTATAAAGTTGTGGAGAAGTTTAAAGCAGACTTCAAATTCAAATTTTATTTGTCACATACACAGTCATACACAATATGATATGCAGTGAAATGCTTATACGACCGCTCGTGACCTTAAAATCTAAATTATCAATAGAAATAAAAATAAATTAGGGAATGGAATAAAGAAGAATATACAAAAACATTCTTTCTAGAATAGGGAAAAACTGCAGAGAAAGAACAAAATATAAAATATGGGATATAATTATTATTTTTTTTAAACCTAGCTGTACAAAATATACACAATAATGGCTGTATAATATGCACATTTTGGACAATGTGCAAGTTAGTGTGCAAAATGGATATAAATGTCCAGAAAGTATGCAAAAATGAAAAAATTTAAAATTACTTAGGTTGTAAAAAAAATGTCCCAAGCTTGGAGCATCTCACAGAGTTCCACGGAGAGAAGCAGATCAGAGTGGTAATTCTGGAGTAGTTGCAGAGATCCCCATCTCTGGTGGGAGAATCTGTTCACAGGACAACTATTAGTCATGCGCTCCACACGTCTGTCTTTTATGCAAAATGGGCAGAAAAAATGTGGCGGAAAACTAGCACTGGTGGTGGTTGCATTATGTCGTGTGGATACTTTTCTTCATCAGGGACAGGGAAGCTGGCCATTGTCGATGGGAGATAAGGATGGAGCCAAATACGGGCAAACTTAGAAGAAAACCTGTTAGATTCTTCAAAAGACTTGAGACTAGGGACAACAACTGTAAACATACAGCCAGAGCTACAATGGAATGGTTTAGATCAAGGCATAAGTCCAGACCTAAATGCAATTGACAATCTGTGCCAGGATTCGAAAATTTTTGTTCACAAACGCTCTCAAAGAAGAATAGGTAAAGATTTCACTCTCTAGATGTGCAAATCTGGTAGAGACACACCCCAAAAGACTCGCGGCTGTAATTGCAGTGAAAGGTGGTTCTACAAAGTATTGACTCTGGATTTTTTTTTTTTTTTTTTTTTTCATTTTAAAAAATATTTATCATTGTCCTTCAGTTTCATCATGATGTGCCACTTTGCGTTGGCCTATCACATGAAAATCACAATTAGATGCATTTATGTTTGTAACATGACAAAATGTAGAGTACTGCACAAGTACGGCATGGCATGGAGACGATCAGCTTGTGGTGCTGCTGAGGCGATATAGAAGACCAGCTTGTCTGTATTCTTGGGTCAGGTGTCTCTCATCTTCCTCTTGAAAATAAACCATAGATTCTCTATAGGGTTCAAGACCAATCAACCACAGTAATATCACGGTCAGTGAACCAGTTAGTGGTAGGTTTTGCACTGTGGGTAGGTGCTAAGTCCTGCTGGAAAAGGAAATCATCATCTCCATGAAGCTTGTCAGCAGACAGAAGCATGAACTGCTCTAAAATCTACTGATAGATGCTGTGTTGACTTAAGCCTTGATAAAACATATTCGACCAACACCAGCAGATGACATGGTTCCCCAAACCATCACAGACTGTGGAAACTTCACACTTGACTTCAACACACTTGGAAACAGTTTTGCTAGACATTCTTTTTAAAGCTGCGGCCATCCCTGTTTTTTTGTGCTCATTTTCACATCACACTTTTCGCATGAATATACTGTACTTGTGTATCCAGCACTGTGAACAGGCAGCCTTTGGATCGGTCTCAAAGCATTCTGAGGTTTATCCTCCTTGTGGAGGGAGTCGATGATCATCTTCTGGAAAATCTGTCGAGTCAGCAGTCGTCCCCATGTACTGCAGTAGACTGAGAGATACACAGCACATATACTGTATGAATAGTGATTTATTATAACTTGAAATGAAATATTCTTACATTTTGAGATACTGAATTTGTGATTTCATTGCAAATCATCATTGCAGTTAAACCAAAAAAAGGCTTGAAATGACATAATCCCTTTTTTAATTCAATTACAAAGAAAACAAATCACTTTTCCACAATATTCTTATTTATTTCGACACACTAACACGCTGACGTTCTACAGGTCAGTTCTAACTGCAGTTTAGTTTCTTTAAAGCAGTGGTTCTCAAACTTTTTCTGTCATTCCCCACTTAAGGGGGTGAGCGAATTTTCAAGCCCCACTTGTCAACAAAATAATAACGAAATCGGCCAAGTTTACTGTTTATTGAAATATCAATTTCTAAACCAATACGATCAAACACCACCAAGTTAAAAACAGATAAAATACACGTGCAATTGTTATAAAAGGCTTACGTTGTCACTTATTATTGCATAATTGACCCCATGTTTATTAGCTGCTCAGCAATCGTTTGTAGTTTTTTTGCACTGGCCAATTCTGTATGCAACTTTGAATGAAGCCATTTGTGCTTTGCTGTCCACTGATTCAGATGTTACCATGCGATTCTCCTGCTGTCTGTATTCTGCCAGCTTTCTTTGGAAGAAGTCGAGTGGATTATTAACGTGACTGGAGTGTGTTGTCTCTAAGTGTCTTCCTAATTTGTTGATTCTCATGTGGTCTGCTGCCAGCGGTTTAAGACACAAAACACACACGGGTCTCTCTTCTGCCCCCATCATCCCCACCATGAATCCAAGCTCAAGATAGGCTTCATTAGGGGTGGGCGATATAACCAAAATCTTCTATCACGTAGAAGCTATTTTCGACCTCAATAACGACATATATCGCAATATAGCAATTTGTATCTGAAAATGCTTAAATAAAAATTTAAACACAAAGAAACTGTTTTACATAATTTTTTTTATGTCATTTTATTTAAACTGTGAATTGCTGAGGTTTGCCGCATTTTTTTTTTACTTTGGCCATATTCGTTTGGATGCTTGGATTTCAGATGATAGAAAAGGTTTGACGTGTTTCCACCACTTGTTAAAACAGTGCACTTGTGTACCTTCCAAATCACGTTCATCTCATTCGTATCACTTTTCTTATACCCAAACCAATTCCACACCACAGACAAGGCACCGGCAGCACGGTGGTGTAGTGGTTAGCAATGTCGCCCCTGAGTCTCCTGGGATAGGCTCCACAGGATAAAGCGGTATAGAAGATGAATGAATGAATGAGACGATGCAGCTTTTTTCTTTACAATCTCCTCGTTGTTGGTTTCGTCACATGTAAGTAAATTCACTGCTGCTGCACCGTCTTCTTCCATTGTCGAAGTGTATGTGAAGCCAAACACGTCAAAAGTGGGACGAAACCGTGGCACCCGGTTGAACCGAAGATCTGCGCAAATACAACGCAGCGCGACTATCTGGATAGCGCAGTGATGATCTGGTTTATTTGCGCAGCCCGGTGGATCGCGCAGCGCCGCTCGAATCACAAACCTGCGCGACCCACTGTGTTTTTATTTAAAAACAATTTATTTAAAATGTCAGGACTGTTTAATATTGTTTCCGCCTTGTCGTGCCTGGATTGTACGTGCGCATCCCAGTGGGGTAAAATGTACTTTGATGGTCGGCGCGGTTTATTTCTGTCAGAGTCGCGCAGCGCTGCCCAGTGGCTCGCGCAGGTTTGTGATTCGAGCAGCTTCTCAAGTTTGTCCGACATTAAACCGTTATTGTTCCACTATGGTTCCACTTTTTCTCCCGGCCCACAACTGATGTTATTTTAAATTTACTTGTATTAATGATTCATTTATTTGTGTGTGATTGTTTAGTTTTGAGCGTACGCTCTTCATTATCAATAAAGAAAAGCATGAATTAGAATAGGTACTTTCCTGTTATTTTCCACCAATTCCCTCCCGTTCATTGCGCCCCACCTCTCATGTCTGTATTCCCCACTAGTGGGACCCCACACTTTGAGAACCACTGCTTTAAAGCAACCAGACTAAAGCCCAGCGTCCGAGGGGCGTGGCTCGGCTACTGACCGAAAACTCACAGAGCCAATCACATGCCTGTTCTGTGCAATACCTAATTAATATTCAGATCCGGAACAGGTTGCCCGCGCATGCGCATACTGTGCTCCTGCGCTGTCCTGGAGCGCCCTCTTGAGGACGAGTGTTTAATCAGGAGAGCGCGCGCTGAGATTTCGTAACCGTGTCGCGCGCTCTCTCACTGAGCGGAACTTAATTAATATTAGGCCTTTTCCACTGCTCTGGTTCCCGTGCCGGTTCCGTGCCGGTTCCCAATTTTGGAACCGGTGCCGCGCTTTTCCACAGAATAAAAATTGGTGCCGGTGCCCTAAAATAAGCACCGAACCGGCCCCTAAACGCTGCTGGTCTAGAACCGAGAACCCGTGACGTCACGAGCAGTGGGCGGAGTTATAGGGAGATTTTTCTAAAAATAAAATGGCGGCGACCCAAACGTGGAGTGCGGAGGAAGCTAAAGCGCTTTTAGCAATTTGGATATCCGCAGAGATTCAAGAGAAATTGCAAAGTACTTAAAAAAAAAGAAGTAAAAAAGAAGGGGCTGTGTAAAAGTGGCAGCGGTGGAGAATGAGGCCATTCTTAATAAAATGGATGAGACATCAGGTGCTATGCTGGGCCTTTTGGAACGAATGGTTAATGTTATGGAGAAAAACCAGACAACACACAGCTAATGTTTTTTTTTCTTCATTTTTTAAAATTTATTATTGTAATCACAGTTTAATTTACAAATACATGCTTGCACTGTACTCGTTGCCACTTTTTAATTTTTTTTTACTTTGTTGCCTTTTGGCTAAATGTTCTTCAATTGTCTGCACTGTTGCATTTCAATAAAACACTACAGATGTATTGGTCCTGTCTGTTGTAGTCCATTAATGCCGCTTTTACATCAGCTCCTTGCCGTGATGGCAACATCCACATCACGGGCGATTTACGGCGCACACAAAGTTTTGAGGCGATCTGAAAATGTAAATATTAAATGTTATTTACTGCATAAATTACGTGTTGAAAAAGAAAAACAACAGTATAGTTAGATAGCATTACCATTAGCATTTGAGCTAATGCTAATCTCGGTAAAAAAAAAAAAAAACACATTGTAAGTTAACGGGGTGTCAGAACTTACCAGTCGTCTTGCACGTAATCGTTGTCTATGTCGCTCTGTTTCAGCGGTTATAACACGTCGAATAAGCTGCCTTTGGAGATACTGAAATACATTTTAATAGTCTGGAGAATAACTGACTTCGGCCATGTTGGTTTCTGTTTAGTGGGCGTGGCCTGTGACGTATTATCATGCAGCTCCCGCTGAGCTCCTGTCTAGTGTAAACGCGGGCCGGTTCTCGGGTGGTTCCCAGTTCAGCACCGGCCGGGCACCGGCACCGGGCACCAGCACCAGTGTAGTGGAAATGAGGCATATACTGTATACTCCTCGCGCTGTAATCAAGCGCGCGCAGAGTTTAACACGTTATTAGCCGAGATTGCGGACTTGTTAGATCACGTGATCGACTGACTCCGCCTCCTGGGGAATTCCCCGAGAGCTCGTGGAGGTTTTCATTGAGCCGGAAGTGAGCGATTGTTTGGGGAAAAGCGGCTGAGGTAAATCTGTGTGTGTTAGTGAGAGAGAGAGAGCGCGCGGATTTCCAGCGGGAGAGGAGGTAGAATAATTACACCTTATACACTTTGAGCCTCATCCTGGTTTAGATGTGGTGCTTAGGCCGGTGTAGCGTTAGCCTAACCTCGGCTTTGCTAGCTAACTTTACTAGCTGTACACTAAACTTCACACAGCTAACGTTAGCTAACTTACTTTTTCTTCAACGTTTATTAGAGTAAGACTTGTACATGTATGTTAGCACTATTGTTTATTTTTGTGCTGTTTTGTTTACTGTAATTAGCTTAACGGCTAACCGATTAGTTTTTTTCCTTTACACAGATTTTCTCTTAAGTCCCGCCCTCCTGTGCGCGGATTGGCTGGTAGGTCAGCCTGATCGAACGATTGGACAGGCGGGAAAAAAACCGCCAATCATAATACAGGAGGGCGGGGCTAGTTCGAAAGAAAACAATACAGTTGTGTGTTTGTGTGCGTGTGAAGGATAGCTCATGTGTATTATGTTGTGTTATTAGTTTAATTCCTCTGTGTGTGTGTGTGTGTCCTCCAGTCTCTTCGAGCTTCTCAGCCCAGAGTGTGTGTGTGCGTGTCCGGCCCAGATGGAGGGACTCGGAGAGGGAGAACCTACAGGCAGTCAGGAGTTTGCAGAGATTTGGCAGCAGATTCTTTCGTGAGTTACAGACCTGTCCCCCAACACACACACACACTTTCGTCTTCTCCTCTGCTCGGTCTGGGGTGTACCAGCTGTTTATTGATAACATGACAGTGAAGTACACTGGAGCTTCTGAAGACGTGTGTGTGTGTGAGAGTGAGTCATTGCTGTCGGTGAGAGGAGGTGTGTGTCCTCGAGTGTGTTGATCTCCTCAGGCTTATCGCAGATCTGGAGCCATCAGGGTGTACAAACTTATTCACAAAGCACTACGGCTTTTGCTCTGACCAATCAGGAGCCAGGGTCCACCTGCGCTATCGGGTCATCGTGGACTTTAGTCCCCTGTGAGGGTGTGGCTCTTGAGTGGTCGAATGAAAACAAAAGTTTTGGCACCTTGGGCTGTATGTTTAATCCCTCACTGTTTCTCCTCCACAGAAACCCTGATGATGGCACATGGGGAAACTATCCGGTAACTACACACACACACACACGACAGTATTATGACTCTGTGATTTGTTTATACTCATGCTATAGTGTGTGCGTAGGACATTTCTGAGGCCCTGCCGGACGTAACCCTCCTGGAGGACGTGTTGGAGCCGCAGTCGTCCTCGTCCCCTCCCACCTCCACCGTCCCCGTCACCTCCGACTACCCTGGACTCCACGACTTCACCCTGCACTTCCAGGAGTCCAGTACGGCCAAGTCCGTCACCTGCACAGTGAGCGCGCACACACACACACACACACAACACAGACATTTGTCTGAACTCTGTGGTTGTTTAAATCACAGCGTGATTAATGTTTGGAATTGTATAAACGAGTGTTTAAAGAGTTAATTAATCGTAGAATTTTCACATGAGATGAAACGGCACGTGAATGAAGTTAGAAAGAGACCTCATTCATTCTGTTACTCACACACACACACACACACACACACACACACACACACAAACAGTTGTGTGTATTTATTTATAAACGCTCTCTTTTTACAAAACAGATGTGTTTATCTTCCTACCTGCGTCTTGTCTAATCATCCTATTTGGTGATCGGAGGTGAATTCGCCGCGGTGTGTATCCCTCTTACCAGTGTGTGTGTGTGTGTGCGCTCATGCATGTGCGCATGCGCGCGTGTGTGTTAAACAGACATGATCGGGCATGTCTTGGTTATCACGGTGAGCTTTAGTCCAGCAGTGAGAGGGTTAAATGACCCCCCACCCCCGCTGCTGCCCCTCCCCATACAAACAGACAGATCATCTCACACACACTCGCTCTGCTGGTTGCCATGGTTTTCAAGTTTTAGTGTATTAAATATGCAGCTTTAACACCAGACTAAGTGTTTTCTAGGTGAACTGTTCCGAGCCTTTCTGGTAGTGTGTGTGTGTGTGTGTGTCAGTCTGAGCTCTAACTCTAATCCTCAGCACAGGGAAGTTGCGGTTTCTCCATCACATGACATGCTGTGTGTTTTATCTTATTAACTTACAGGGAGAGAGAATAAAGAGAGCGGGCGAGTGTTGATCGCTGCTGTAGCCTCAGTGTGAGTTTGCTTCATTTTAGCACCGTGTCTGTAATTAATAAACATGTCAGGATTTGGAAGAGTGTTGTGGTGTAAGAGGAGTAAAACACCTGGGGAATGTAAACCTGCTCGCTCTGAGGGAAAACCAGCGGGGAATAACAACCAGTCTGAAAAAGATTACTTAGAGAGAGAGGGATGCTGTCATTATGGGGTTTAATTAGTCTCAGATAATGGTGTGTGTGTGTGCGTGCAGCAGGATTTATCATCGGAATCGTAAAGATTATTCTCTCAGGTTCGACGTCACATGATTACAGTTTATTTGTGGATAAAGAGTTTAAGAATTCCAGCAGTGGAAACTCGCCCAATCTGGCAACCCATTGCTTCCCCTGTGTCAGCTTCTAGACTGTAGACTGGTGTTTGGTCGGTTCGCTTCACATGTCACATCCTGCGTCAAGGAGGCCGTAATCGTGTGTGTGTGTCTGCGCGCATGTTCCACACACACATTTTTGTGCAACATGCTTCTCCCACTTCCTGTTGCTCCGCCCCTTATACCTGTAAGTGAATCACTGTTGGCAGTGCTGCATTGTGGGTGCCAATACTTATTCTCTGCTGCCCTGGTGCCTCGTGTTTCGGATGCAGTGAGTTCTACACACACACACACACACACACACACACTTGTGATGTCTTTACAACTGCTCTCTCATGACAGGAAGCTAAGGTTTGGGATGTGGAGCTCTCCTTCATGGTTACACACACACACACACACACGTCGATAGAGAGAATCATTACATTTAAATATGACCAAATAATCAAAGTTTTCCTTCATAACCCATTATTATGATTATTATTATTATGATTATAACAGTGTATAATAAACAGTGAAATCAATAAGACTGTGTGGTGTAGAGGGATTATTTCCCCCAGAATGCACCTGTGCTTCTTTTCATGCTGTTAGTGTTTCTACATCAGTCATCATGTGGAGCTGGACTGTGAGACATGCCTGAACATGTCTGTGCTGTGGGAGTGGGTGGGGAGTGTGTGTGTGTGTGTGTGTGTGAGAGAGAGAGAAACCGCAAAGGAGAGCTCCACATCCCAAACCCTAGTTTCCTGTCGTGAGAGCAGCTGTAAAGACATCACGGGTAAGTGTGTGTGTGTGTGTGTGTGTGATTATTTAATGACGAGAGAACAGTTCTAGACCCACACAGTGCTGAGCCCGGGTGTGTGTGTTGTATATCGTGTTTAGAAAATGTTTTATTGGAAAGTATCTGGTGTAGACTGATGGTACATGCACGTTTTACACACACACACACACACACACACACACACACACACACACACACACACACACACACGCCACATGTTAACAGGGAGTCTGTGAAAGATTATAAGTTTTAAATTACTTGTCACATGGACGTAACAGTGTGAACACAGTGAAATGTATTTTTTTCGTATATCCCGGTTAGTAAACTGGGGTCAGAGTGCAGAATACAGCGCCCCCTGGAGCAGCGGGGGTTAAGGGTCTCGCTCAAGGGCTCAACAGTGGCAACTTGACGCTGCTGGGGCTCGAACCCGATCAGAAACCCGGTAACCCACAGCCTTACCGTTTGAGCCAATTATATTTACTGTGTTTCTCTCAGACTCGTGTGTGTGTGTGTGTGTGTGTGTGTGTGTGTGTGTGTGTGGTTTTATCGTAACTCAACTGAATCAATCGCGTTAAGTCCGACACAGCTCTACAGAGTTAAGTGAATCAGTGAGTCAGTTAGATTTTTTTTTTTTTACTTCTGTAATCTGTTCAGTTAAACATTTAAATGTTAAATTCTTTAAATTGTAACTTTTTAGTTTGTGTAGTTGGTGCAACAGTGCCACCTCCTGGTAGGAGTGTAGAACTGAATGTTAGCAGGAACGAAAGACTTTGTGACAGGTGACCCCCCCCCCTTCCCCCCCATGTTCCATCAACACCTCGACCCCCCCCCCCTCCCCCACAACACCTTTTCTCATTTAAAAGAGCCGTGTCGTGGAGTCTGCGTAACCATGGCAACTGGTGTGTGTGCTGAGATAAAAAAAAAAAACACATGGGATGAACTTACTTCTGCTCTGACCCTCTCCAAACCTGAGATCTGAGACTTCAGTATCACACACACACACAATCATCACCTGCAGCTCATCAATTTATTTTCTCTCTCCGTGCGTGTGTGTGTGTGTGTGTGTGTGTGTGTGTCCAGTACTCCCCAGAACTGAATAAGCTGTTCTGTCAGTTGGCGAAGACGTGTCCCGTGCTGATGGCGGTAAACTCCTCCCCCCCGCCGGGGTGCGTGCTCAGAGCCACCGCCGTGTACAAGAGATCGGAAAACGTGGCCGAGGTGGTGCGTCGCTGCCCTCACCACGAGAGGAGCAACGACAGCAACGAGGGTACACACACACACAATCTTGGAACCATGATCTTGTTTTTTTTTTTTTTTTTTTCCTGCAACAAAACTGATTTCTTGTGTGCGTGTGTGTATCAGGTCCGGCTCCTCCCGGTCACCTGCTCCGTGTGGAAGGTAACACCCGCGCGCTTTATCAGGAGGACAGGAACACACAGCGCCACAGTGTGGTGGTGCCCTATGAACCCCCTCAGGTCTGTCACACCTGACCTCTGACCCCTCACACTGCGACATCCATACAGGTGTTAGACGTGTTAATTAAAGTGTGTGTGTGTGTGTGTAGGTGGGATCCAAGTGCACCACTGTGCTGTATAACTACATGTGTAACAGCAGCTGTATGGGGGGAATGAACCGCCGGCCCATCCTCACCATCATCACACTGGAAACGCAGGAGTAAGTGTGTGTGTGTGTTCACAGCATGTATGTTCTATACAGTATACCGTATAATTTCTGTGCGTATATAATGTGTGTGTGTGTGTGTGTAGTGGTCAGCTGTTGGGCCGGCGCACATTTGAGGTGCGTGTGTGTGCGTGTCCCGGGCGCGACAGGAAGACTGAGGAGAGCAACTTCAGGAAACAGCAGGAACCCAAAAACTCAGGAAAAACCGTCACCAAGCGCAGTGAGTGTGTGTGTGTGTATATATATGTGTGTGTGTGTGTGCGCACAATCTTCACTCTTATCTTTATCCCTCCAGGCATGAAGGATCCGCCATTGCACCCTGAGGCCAGTAAAAAGTCCAAGAACAGCAGCAGTGATGATGAGATTTACACACTGCAGGTACACACACACACACACACACACACACATACAGGCAGAGTAACTTTTACTACATCTAGATATCTGATGGATATGTGTGTGTGTGTGTGTGTGTGTGTGTGTGTGTGTGTGTGTGTGCAGGTGCGTGGCAGAGAGCGTTATGAGTTCCTGAAGAGGATTAATGACGGTCTGGAGCTCAGTGATCTGGTGCCCCCTGCTGACCAGGAGAAGTATCGACAGAAACTGTGAGTAAACACTGAGCGTTTATCTCCACAGACTGGGGACGAGTGAGTGGGAGGGGCTTACAACACGGGCGGGGATATTTGATAAAATCTTCTTCAGAGAAATTAATTTTTTTTCATCGTGTGTGTGTGTTCCAGTTTGTCTAAGACCTG